>OX457045.1:19632250-19957250 GCA_949752735.1 Lumbricus terrestris | reverse complement strand
CCTCCAAAACGCAGTTTATTTGGTTCGGCACACCTCAGCAGCTTTTGAAAATTGATTTTGTTCTCCTCTCTGAATTATTTCCTCACTATACCTTTTCCTCAACTGTTCGTGATCTGGGTGTTACTCTAGATAGTTCCCTTTCATTTAAAGACCATATATCTAATCTTACACGCTCTTCATATTTTCATTTAAGGCGTCTAAGGGCAATTCGGCGTTCTGTTTCGCCTTCTGTTTTTACCACTTTGGTCCATGCCTTCATTTGCTCCAGAATTGACTACTGTAATTCTCTTCTAATTGGTCTTCCCAAGGTTAGACTCTCACCTTTGCAGTCGGTCCTTAACGCGGCCGCCCGATTAATTGCACGCCTTCCACGCTACTCTCATATCTCTACTGTTATGTTTGAGCAGCTCCATTGGCTTCCTCTAACTGCACGCATTAAGTTTAAAATTCTCATTTTGGTCTCTAAAGCACAACGGGGTCTTGCCCCAAAATATCTAACCAATGGAATTCGCAGGCCAGTTTCAGCCTCCTCGCATCGTCCACTCCGCTCTTTAGACAGATTTGAACTTCTAGTACCTCCTACTAGAACGGCTATGGCTCAGTCCCGTTCCTTTACATCAATTGGCCCTTCTCTTTGGAATACGCTCTCTCCTTCTACTCGATCTCACCTTCTGACAGGTAATCCCTCCTCCTCATTTTCTTATCTTAAAACCTATTTCTTCTCTCGTGGCCTTGCGCACTGGGAGCGCCTCTGAACGGTTCAACCTAGTAGAGGCGCTTTATAAATGTTTTTATACAATACAATACAATATGTGGGTGACTTTGTCCAGAATGCACGCTCCCAGTTTTTGAGCTTTTCATTCCAAACCTTCACTAGGCTACTGTGTAGGTCTCGGCACGAGACGCAAAGGCGAGGGGTTGGCGTTTCTCTACCACCATGGGGGCCAGGGTGGGGAGAGAAACCCCCAATTTTTTTTTAAAAACGCAGCTATTGATTTGATTATTTTTCCTAGATAGAGGTCCATCAGAACCCCCCGGATCAGTGGTTGGAAAATCTCTACCACCATGGGGCCAGGATGGGGGGGGGGGGGGTCAAAAACACTAATTTTCGCTATGAAATTTCATTCGCTTGCAACGTATAAAAGAAGTCACTTTAACCGTTTTAAAGGTGTTTAAGCTCTTTTGCCATTACGGATTTCACGGGTCGCTTACAGGGATGGAAGGGTGGGGTGGATGGGTTGGGGTGGGGGTCGGATGGGGGTGGAAATTTTTGTGAAACCCAAATTTCTCGGGTCGCGTACCGGTAGAAGTCGGAGTGTGGTAGGGTGGGGTTGTGGCCGTAGCGGATCGAACCCTAAATTTCCCGGGCAACGTCGGGTTCCCCAGCTAGTTTAATATAACAGCATAGGCCCAACTGTCGCTTTATTGTTTTTCGAATGAAACGTAAGCATTTGCGTCAACAATAGACCTAGCCTATATATATATATCTAACTCAGTAACTTTATAGCTGAACTTTTTCTTTTCGAAATGCTACTCGATAGAGGATTTGCCAAGTGCTTCACTAAGTCAGTGGCAGTGTAGGCGATTAAAAGACCCTTAGGGTTTCTTGCCAATACCTTAGCCAGAAGTAGAAATTTTAGCTGAAAGATAATTCATATTTACACATGATGGTCAGATTTCATTAAAAACATTCAAACAGAACAAAGGTTGTATCACTTTTAGTGAGACCACTTATTTTTGACGATTCAAAAACATGACCCAGTAAAAGTTTTAAAAAACCATTTTATTAAGTAGACTGACAACTCATATCATTTGTGTAAAATAAACTTGTTATTGACAGAAAAATTATTATTATCATATTTGTGTAAAATAAACTTTTTATTGACAGAAAAATTATTATTGTTATCGTCCAGCATATTAGGCCTAATTTTAATCGTTCTGCGTTGTTTCAGATGGAGATTAAACGAAGATTATTTTTTAATATTGTAGCCTAATTAGCCTATTGTAACTACTACCTTCATTAATCGATAAATTCTGGATGGACAAGGAACACAATTTTACTATTATTATTATTATTTAGAAAAGAAACAGCCTAGCTGCACGTAGCTGTGGCATCATTTAGCAAGATGACTGCCAAGTTGGTAAATTATAAAAGAGTTTTTCAGTTAAATAATTTTTTGTTAAAATAATCAAATCGAAAATTCTGTCAAATTAAAACGCCCAAGATGCCAATGGCAGACAAAATTTGTAGGCTATTCATACACTTCATGAGCAAGGTCTTTTAGATAAAGCTATAATCGCCGCTTACTCTGATAAGCCGTGATGGTCTCACTGAAAATGATATAACTTTTGTCCTGTTTGAAATACTGTTGTGAAATCTGGCCACTGTGCGTAAATCCGAATTGTCTCTAGGCCTGTAAAATTTGATTTGTCTAAAACTTCTGGTTCAGATATTTGACAAAATCCCTTAGGGAGGTTAATTCATGACCCACCCTGTATAAGATTTATAAGATTTGCTTTCCAAATGTCAAAAATTGTTCGATTTTATGGCTTCGCCCATCTGATCCTCTAACCAGCCAACTCTAATACTATACTATACTATTTTTGGATTTATAAAGCGCCTCTCACAGTACAACCTATAGTCAGAAGCGCTCAATAATAATAGTGCAAGGTGTGTGATTTATGGCAAGCACGGTAGCGCAAAATTATAGGCCTATGTAGGTCCGAGCACGCGACTCGCCCTCTGCCCTGGTCACATGTATGACTGCCCTGGCTATGCCCTGGTTACAAAAAGTGTCTGGCGCCGCCACTGCTATTATTTATAATAAAATAATATAATAACGTTTCTTATAAACAAGATAAATATGCCGTGGTGGGTAACATTAAAGGATGTCATAAAATTATTTTGATTTCAGCACTGGAATTATGCAAGTTAGGAGCATACATCGAATAAGTAACATCGTATTAAAACATAGGCTTATGGGAACGACACTTTATGTCTCTATGAACTACTGTAGCATCGCAATTCTTCAAAGTGATCAGCCTACGACAGATGCCCTCCTGGGGGAGTAAATTGCTTAGACTACGGTGCCGGTTTCGTGGGGGAAGGGTTGTCTGGTTTCTTACTAAGTTCTTGAAGTCCAGAAGTTCTGTGAGACATCTCTCAGCGCAACCCTCCCCCCCCCCCACAACAGTGCTCCTCTCTCCTGTCTTGGCCGGTCGAACAGTCCTGTGTTGCCAATCAGCTGGGGGTCGCCTAATCGCCATTAGCGTAATAGCGAGCAATTGTGATCCACTGTTAGCCAAGATAAGAAGCCCACACAGTATATCTGAGCGTCAATATGTCTTGCACTGCCTATTGGTTTGTGGCTTTGTGCATCTGAATTTCTTTCTCCCCGTTTCGGTGACAGTCCGATTGTGCGACTGTAAGTAACTCCTAACCATAATAATTATTAGGCCTATGTTTGTGCATTTATTCCTGGGTATGTATGTGCGTTTGGCTGTCTGCTTGTCCGCCCACCAGTCTGTTGTTCTCACCGTCTATCTGTCCGTCTAAATGTCTTTCCGTCTGCACGTCCTAGTGTGTGTCTATCTTAGACTATTTAGACGTCTAGGCTATGTGTTTGTATGTCTGCATGCCTGTATGTTAGGAGGAGGAGGTGGTGGTAGAGGACCAGAAGGTGAAGGAGGATAAGGAGGGGGAGAAGAAGGAGGAGGTGTAAGACAAGGAGGAGGAGCAAAGACCCAGTTGAAAGCCACAAGGGGGCTAACACAGGAATGAGATGACCAATAAGCAGAAATGCTTCAGTGCAGAGTTAAACACTTGTGGATGGTTTGGCCGTTTGCACAATCTCACTGGACTCTATTAAAACTGATTTTAATTTGGAAGAGCTTTTGGTAAGTTTTGAAATCATGTTTTCTGATCAACTCCAATGCCTTTGACTTGACGAGTTTTCAAAACGACCCTTGCACATAACACTTTTGTTTCTGCTACTACTGCTGATGATGATGTGAAGGTGATGATGATGATGATGATGATGAAGATGATGATGATGATGAAGATGATGATGATGATGATGATGATGATGATGATGATGATGATGATGATGATGATGATGATGATGATGATGATCGTTCGTGGTGACGATGATAAAAAATTTCACGAAGAAGCAGATGATGATAACGACGACAACAACGATGATGATAATGATGACAATGATGACGGCGATGATAGTAAGTTAAAGATGCAGATGATGATGATGATGATGATGATGATGATGACGACGACGACGACGATGATGATGATGATGATGATGATGATGATGATGATGATGATGATGATGACGCCAGCGATAAGCATTGCACCCGGAATTGTCTGCCATTCAAATACCCTATAGACTGCATGAACTACATTATCATGCACTCATCTGTGATGCGATCTAGAGCCAGTAGGCGTGGCGGCTTATTAAACTGTAGCCTGCGCTGCCGCGCATGCGCATGCTTTGGACATTGCTTCAGACGAGGCAAATAATAACTTACGCAAAACTGGTTTAAGTTTCCCTCTGTCGTTCCAGCGAGCTATGAACCAAAACTGATTGATATAGATAGGAATTAAATCAATCAATCGCGAGCGGTGTGTCTCGCACATATGATAATTCCTAGTTTTCCATATTTTGGTGATTTTATGTGGTGAGGATTTTATGGGGCAAAAGTAAAAGCCACGTAATAACAGGCCTGATTTTCATCATAAAATTCCTAACGATGGAAAGCCCAATTATAAAAAATATCATGAAAACAAACTTATATTAGTGACCTTAAGCAAAACCAAATATTACTTTTTCTTGTAGTTGTAGGATTAAAGAGAATTTTGACGCTAACTTTAAGCTCCTCTCGTCGAGGAGGTCCTTAACCACATGTCGTCCTTAGCTGGAGGGTTTGCCATCAATTGATGAGTTTGGTATAGGATAATAGTAATAATAATAATAATAATAATAATAATAATAATAATAATAATAATAGCAATAATAATGATGATGATGAATATAACAACAATAATAATAATAACAATTATGCTTCAGCCTTAGATCGGTTGGCTGAGTGCAGTGGCGTAGCCAGGAATTTATGATGGGGGTTTATGGCCTGGCCGGATGCCCTTCCTGACATCAACCCAACAGTACCACAGTAAATAAAACGAGAATTAAAGTAACAAAGGGAATAAAGTAAGAAAAACTATTGTTACTACAAACAATTGTTTTGTTTTTTCTTATTTAAGTAGATAAATAGCCTTTAAAAAACTTTTTCCTAGGCAAATTGGGGGTTTAACCCCGAAGCCCTCCCCCTTGTCTGCGCCACTGGCTGGGCGCGTGCGTGCATAGACCGACCATAAACCATGGACGAAGTGTTTCGGAGGTGAGAAACTTCGACGGAGACCCGTCGGTTGTATAGGATGGTGGCTGACGGTTCTCTTGCCACGCTCCGAGATAGCATCAGACACGGCAGGTGCATGAACACAGAACACCGTCTTGAAAAAAAACTGTAAACGGGAGTCAGTTTTTATTGATATTTATTATCATGATCCTCGTGCACGTCCATTAATCTTCTTAGTCCATGTTTTGAAGCTGTTGCGATGCGGGTGATTGATGATGCCCTTTGTTACTTTTGTTGTCATTGTCCACATTATTTTTGTTGTAAGATTACTGTGAAATTGTCGACGATTGCGAATACAGTGAAGACGGCATAATACATGTACTTGATCGTGACGATTATGTTAGCAGTTCACAAGAACGAGATGGGTGAATGGTATCACGCTAGCATGACGTTCAGAAGGACCGGGTTGGTTATAATCCACTAGCCTCCCCCCCATGGGATTGACTCAACATTTCACTCCCTAGGAGCGATCATTAGTGCTTGCGTATATGGGACAAAAGGGTCACTTGCCCAGGGGCAAGTGACCCTTTTGTCCCAATTTTCTCTCTCTCTCTCTCTCTCTCTCTCTCTCTCTCTCTCTCTCTCTCTCTCTCTCTCTCTCTCTCTCTCTCTCTCTCTCTCTCTCTCTCTCTCTCTCTCTCTCTCTTACTCTCTTAGGTCCTTCGGTTCTCTTCAGAACATCGGTTGACAAAATTCCTCCGCTTCCTTAAAACAGTATCGAAATTAATTAATTAATTAATTAATTCTGACGACACAAAGTGAAACCGAGAAATTTACATTCGGAAACCTCTATGAAAAATACTCATGTAGTAGGCCTATTACTTAATCTCCTGCCTTGTATTTTCGAGGTTTTTGCACACACACAAATATCTAACCATGACCAGTCGACCACTGACCATTATGTTTTGCCCCTCGTGCAAAAATATATGCCTGCATGCATCCATATGGGTGACTGTCAGCTGAGCAGTTGGACTGATGGACGACTCATGGGCGGAGTTTGGTTTCCGTTCTTGGAGGGGCTAAAGCCTTCTTGGGGGGGCCTATCTCAGACTGTCTCGTATCCTGGCAACAGTACAGGATGCGGGATTGCGGACCTAAAAATAAAATTCAAAATATGGCCCGATGCAATGCCTCTTACTCCACTATTTACCACCCTCGAGCCTTCCACTCAAAACTCTAGTTCTAATTTGTCAACCCCCTTGTTAGCAGCTGCTCTGCCTTCTTTGGCCTGTCAAGTGGACTTACTGTAGATCTCCTGTTGACTGCGCTCTTGAATAAGCTGGTGCCCGGGTCATCAATGCTGCATTAGACATGACCAGAAAGTTACGCAGTAATAATTATTGGTCATACTTCCTGTTTTGCTCTTTGAGCATGCATCGTTCTTTGAGCGCCGACTGCAATTCGGTTTTATATCATATATGCAATTAATATTGGAGTGTCCTTTTAAGGATTCGCACGAAACTCCTGGACTATAATTAATGTTATGCTTCTTTCTTTTCTCGATCTCATTTTTTATTGTTTAACTTTTGTTTCTGCCTTATTTGACAAGATAAACGTTTTCATAGCAGCAATTGTGACTTGTTGACGTCATAACTGATGCATTATGACGCCACGTGTTACCATGGAGATCGTTGGCCTTCCAAAACGCGTTGCAGTATAATCACCTCAGCGAATCACGAGAGCGGAAGAGGCTAGCGGGTCCCTCAGAGTCCTTAAATAAAGGAGCCATGCCCAGGGAGGTTTAAACTGTCTTGAAAAAGAAGAAGAACAAGAACAATAAGAAGAATCTCAAAGCCTTTCAACTAAATGCCTAGACAGCTTTCAGTACACTGAGCTAGGATTATCTTACTAGTATTTTCTTTCTCTTTTTAAAGCAGTAGGCTAGAGACGCTTTTATTCCCTAACTTGTTAGGCCAATAATTTGCTGTCAATCGAATCTATAGCTACGCGCAGATCGTAAAACAAGAGAATTATAGTACATGGAACAAGAGAGATTTGCGCAGCTAAACTAGCTAAGCGGAGATTGGCACGCAGATTCCATCGGGCAGCTAGAGTCCGACAAAAACCATTACTGCATTAAGTCGAGCCTCTCGCTGGTCGCGCTTGGTCTATTGCAGAACAAGCGGTCAGCGGTGGTGATCATACGCAGCGGTCAATCGGTTGAGTGGAGAAACACGCATCGCCATGCACGACACAGGTACAATGCATCTAGTGTTATCGTGGATAATGTGTGCATTCACCTCGTGGCTATAACGCTACTTTACCTTATGCGTGCATGGAATGACCACATTACATGGGGCTGCCATCTCCGGGTAGTCAATAGGCCACTTTGTCTCATATGGTCAGACACTACTACACATGTAGATACATCATTTCAAATGTAATTTGCAATTACAAACACCTAAACGCGATACCTAGAGATATAGGCCTACCCACCTACAGACTCATCATTCTATAGGCCGTCCAATCAAACCCAGAAACTCCACAAGCTTTTCATGCACCCATTGACTGTCCATCTCTCACGTATCTTCAATCAACCAACCAATCAAGCAATCACTTAAATTTATGCAGCGCACAATCAATATCTCTACTACTCAGAGGCGCTCCTAACCCAGGCCTGGTCGAAAAGTTCCTACTCCCCTGTCCACAATTTCCATCCATCCATTCATCCTTCCACATATTTCCATCTCCAACCACTGTGACCATCGAACCTCTGGCGTTCCTGCTTCATGCTTCACAGCTGGTCCGAACTGGACTTCAAAGCGCGTCAACTCTTACCATGCACCACCGTAATTGTCCATGCACTCAAAGCTCTAATACTGCAATTTCCTCTTTCTCTTCCTTGAATCCACTCAAAGCTTTATAAGCATCTGCAACGCAGTTATCCGAAACTCGAATTCCCAAACCTCGCCACATCACACCCACCGTCAAATCAGTCCACTGTCCAATATTCCAGACCGAATTTATACTTCTCAGAGTCCTATAGTCCACGCATCTCCGTGAGCTCATCGCCTCCATCAACCCATCCATCAATCCCACCGTTCGTCCGTCCGTCCGTCCGTCCGTCCGTCCTTCCGTCCGTCCGTCCGTCCGTCCGTCCGTCCGTCCGTCATTCATCCATCCATCCACTATCCATCCATCCGTCCGTCCGTCCGTCCATCCGTCCATCCATCCATCTAACCCACTCCACCCGATCACGAGTCTCATGGGCGGAGTTTGGCCTCCGTTTGGGGGGGGTAAAAACTTGGTTCCAGAAGGCGCGGCGCCAAATTTTTTTCCGTTTCGGCCGGAAAAAAGTTGATGACCTTTTTTTAGTCGTCAAGTTCAAATCTCATGAAACTTATCTATGTATTTCCCGGCCTAAAAAGTTGATGACCTTTTTTAGTCGTCAGTTGGAAGTCCTTGGGGGCTAAGCCCGAAAAATAGACCATTTACATGGTAAAAAAAAGACTATGGGGCTGCTGGGGGGGGCTTTAGCCCCCCTAGCCCCTGATAAACTCCGCCCATGGGACGACTTGAAGACTGTCATGTAGATATATTTGACTCCAGTTAAACTGCATGCTAATCATACGTGCTAATATATATATATATATAGGCCAACTATTATCATGACTATAATAAGCTTGTCAGTTTAAACTACTATAGCCTATATACGAATACTATAACTGTCTAAATCTTCAATTACATATTACGGCTACAATCACATGAACTTCTAGCTGTCACCAAGTTCACAATAGAAGTAGGCTACATGTACGCATGCGCCTATTAATTAATGTCAGACTGCCGCAGTGTTGTGCACGTTATTAATGCATATAATTTTGAACTTCCAACGTCGCTTCACAAGATGGTGTGACCTTGCCTGTGAGGTGTTGAGATTACCTTTGACTTCTCCAATTAATGAGTATTAGATCACCCAGGTCATTGGTCACAGATGGAGCCACCAGATGTTCATCTGCCGACGACCACAAGAGCCACAATTAATCGACGCTACATTTATATGGTATTGCCGACAGACAGATGCTCGTGAATTAATGGCCGCAGCAACAAAATAAATGTGTCGGCTTGAGACACACCTGTGTATAATAATGTTCTTCAGTCGCAGTGCATGGGACAATGCAATGCAACACTAAACCTCCATTGTCAATGATGGTCTTTGATGTTTGTCGGTGATTGTACTAACGGCAGAAGGACAGAGGTAGCCTAAACTTATCAACAAAGGTTAATTTATTATCAACGAAGTTAACGTATTATCGACGTCCATTTTACCTTGCCTAGCCGTATACTTGTTTTACCTCACCTTGTCCTCTCTTACTGACCTGAATTTACCTTAACTAAGTTAAGAGTGTATAATTATGGTCTCGAGACAGTGTCTTGGTCTCGAGACGTCTCGAAACATGACTTTGATGTCACGGACTCAGTCTCCGAACCTGTGGTCTCGGTCTCAGTCTTGTTCTCGAGGTACCTGTCTTGACATTATTTATGGAAACTGGCGAAAGCCCTATTATTTTTTTAAGCTGCAGGGCCGGTAGTAAACTCGCGCAAGCTGTCCTTAGTTCAGAACTTATTGAGCTATAAAATCGTCGTGTGTCGTTGTGGTAGATAGAAAGTTAATAGCCATAATATATGCTAATAGCCCACAGCACAAAAAATCCGAAGACGATTCTAACGATTTCATTATGTACTCCAGACAGCAGACGGCCGTCGAGGGCCCGAGACACAGCCGCACAGGTGCTACCCTCGCTAAGGAAGGCTTAGGTCTTCATGCTGCTGCTGTCTATTGGTGTGCCTCGGGTCAGCGCACACCCCTTGCCCCTTAATTACCCTTCCCAACCCGTGACGTCCGATATGATATACGACATGTCAACCAGTGTACCCGTGACTCTTATAGAAAAATGGAGCCGTAAACCGAGTCCCTTTGTTGTCGTCAATGGAGACAGTTTAGCGTCTTTTCGACCGACCCTACAGCGCCCTGGATAGACTTCTCAGCCCGCTTGAGAACCGCCCTAAAGCCGGGCTGAGGGTGAAAGTCGGGCCCTTCTATTCGACGCGTATGGACAGAGATATATACGCTTTGGTCTAATCTTACCTAAGTGGTAAATTGAAGCGGTCGCTACAAAGCGCTGTTTTATTTTGATAAACGAACGCGACGTGCGTAGCCTATACAGGTCTATGTAGCATATAATTACTGTATAAGCCGGGTCCTGGATTTTAGGCCGCAGAAAAACCATCAACTAAAGCCCTGTTTGCTGTTACAACCGTGTAGCGATCGGGCTTTATCGATAGACATTACCGGAGCCATGAATGTCATACGATAGAGAGATGAGCCTTTGAGTAAACATTGCGACCTAATGAGATTTTTTAATCCAGAGGAATAGTAATCACGATTTCGTTTAGGCAGCCACAATAGCCTACAGTACGCTGCGTACCAGTTTGACTGGTTCATTAGCTGGTTACCGATACCTTACTGTCGTACCGCAGACTAACTGGTTTTTGTCATCGTACTGACTGACTAACAGGATGAAAGCATGTCATACGGTCTGACTCAGTTGAGACGTACGGAGATGGATAATGAATGCAAACATTGAAAGCATGTTCTATATAGCATGCAGCATGGGACTTTCAAAAGGCGATATGTATCACAGGATTAAAAATACGCGTAGAGCGCTCTATTATATATCGTGCCATTCGTGACAATCTGCTGGATACACTGAGCGTAGCCTGTATACCTGGTGTTGCATCGTGTGATCACAACGCCAACTCTGTCTGCTGCTCTTCTCATTTGGTATAGCTAGCAGCATGTTATTTTCATGACATTGGATCTTTGCAATCATGTCGTGACTATAGAAAGTAATAAAATCGCAGATGTTCTGCACGGCAGGCAACGTCATTAAGTAATAATCAGACAGCAGCGAAGAATCATCGACTGTACACACACGGCGTCTTGAAATTCTGCAGTGGCATAGGATCATGACAAAAAGCTTAGCAACTCTAAAAACAGTCGCTTGACGAATACGTAGCGATTGCACGCCGGACACAAACGGATACTTGCAAAATGCAAGTATTCTACGTTACTATTAAACACTTATATTATCCAACGACATAATTTATATTCACTAATAATAATTAGTATTTGAGTATCGAGAGCGGTAGGTCTCTTCGTAGACCTGATACGCTGGCGCTTGGTTGCGGTATCGGCCCACTCGCCTCATGGAATAACAGAAGGGATTGATCTAAGCATCGAAGCATGATACTCAGACCTGGAATAGTTCGGAAGAGGAGTCGACCTTTGCCTTGGGTCACCTGGATGACCTGGCTGACCTCCTGGACGACCTCCTGCATCGTCCTCTCCTCCGCCTTCACTCCACCCACTGACCGCTGTGGCATCGCCCAGAGTCGCTGCGTCCAGAACCCCGCCTGTCTTCCCGTCCTTCGCCGCTACCTGACCTTCTGCTCAGACCTCATCGACGGACCCCCTCTGTCCTCCACGACTTGCTGGCCTCGGTGCAGGCGGACCCTGCCACTCCTGCTCCACATCCCCGATGGACGAGCCTTCGTCGGATGCGACTGCCAACTCAACGCCCACTGCCTGGAGCAGCGCCAGCGACTAGAGAGCTGTGGGTTCGACTCCTCCTCCTTGTCCTCTTCCTCGGTTAACCCTTTGCGATCGGCGGGAAGAGAGCACGGTGAAGCGGCGGCGACGACGTGCACTGAGGCAAGGAGGTCATGCATCGGCGACAAAGCCTGCCAGGACGCCCTGACGATCGCCAACGTCGTGTGCGCCGGAGTGGAACGGAAAGGGAGATGCGATCGACCGTGTCGCAACAGCCTCCGGACCCTGTACAGCGTCAACCACGGAAGACAGCTGAGGTCCTGCCGATGCGATGACCTTGACCCTGACCCGGAGAAGTGCAGTGCACTTCGTCAGAGGACGAAGACGCTATGTCAGAAGAGACGCTCGAAGCAGGGTCTAGCCACCGATCAGGGATCGACGACGAGCACCCCTTCGATGAGCACACACCACCCGCGATCCATCCCAACTCCTCATCGACATCTCCCGAACGCGTCCATTGACTTCAGAATGTTTCAACGTTCTGGGTCGGACGCCATCCGAACTGGTTCCCTGGTTACGGCGGGTACCCTACTACGCACAGCTTCCGCGTCAACTGTCGCGAAACCTGCGGACAGAAATGCCCGGATGCACGTTCCACGTGTGGCTAGTCACGTGACGAAAGTTGAGAAAAAGATGGCGGCCGCGGTGGCGAGTAGCTCAGCGTTGAAATGGACATCAAATTGGAATATCTATTCTCTTACTTGCTGGATATTGCCATTGTTAATTATAGCCCTAATAGATGATTGGACTCGATGAACGTCGATTCCAAGTGAAGCTAGGGAATATGGTTCACCTATAGGTCGAGCGTTACACTATAGGTCGAGAGTTACACTTATAGGTCGAGAGTTACACTTAGATCTATAGGTCGAGAGTTACACTATAGGTCGAGAGTTACACTATAGGTCGAGAGTTACACTATAGGTCGAGAGTTACACTATAGGTCGAGAGTTACACTATAGGTGAGAGTTACACTCTAGGTCGAGAGTTACACTTATAGGTCGAGAGTTACACTATAGGTCGAGAGTTACACTCTATAGGTCGAGAGTTACACTCTATAGGTCGAGAGTTACACTATTGGTCGAGAGTTGCACTATAGGTTGAGAGTTACACTATGGGTCGAGAGTTACACTATTGGTCGAGAGTTACACTATAGGTTGAGAGTTACACTATGGGTCGAGAGTTACACTATGGGTCGAGAGTTACACTGGCTACTTTGTTCATAATGTATATTTTACAGATGCTTTCTTGCTTATTACAACCAAACAAACATGACTTGCAACAGCAATTTACTGCATGCAAAGTAATTCGTATGTTGATGGTTTTATCGGTTCACTCGGCTGCAAGCAGCACCGTTTCTAGAGATTGGTTTAGGTTACTTTACGTCTACTTTCCTTGCTTGCTTGCATTACCTGGTGTTGCCTTTACTGCCGTATAGGCTTATCGTGTTCATTATTTTGATGTCCTCACGATGTTACCTTATCTTGCTCACGTTACCTTGTCCTGATTAGAATACGTCATCTTGATTTTGATTTGTGCTTAAGTTGACTTGCATATAGCAAGAGTTGCCTTGTGTTGCTTACGTTTATTTGATTTGTTAACTTTACATAAGCTCAGACATATACCAACATATATAACTCCACGCAGCGCTGCATCGTGTTACTGAACCTAGGGGTTGTAGCCCTAACTAGAAAGTTATCCATTTAGCTTTCTTATCCCCAGCCATATGAACATTAAAACCCACCCACCCCAGTTCAACGATTATTTGGCCATACAGTTTGCGGGTAATAAAACTTCACCTTTTCTTCCAGTGCTTAAATTTCCAAATATCAATAATATTGACTTTGAATAAAAGTCCTTTATACATGTAAATGATTTTCATCTTCTGCGCGACTCATAGATGTTGTTATGTGAAGCTTGGAACCTGTAAAATAATTTTTTTTTATCACAATCTCATCGCGTGACTGTTGCTATGTGCAGAGTGTTCAGACCCAAGCACGTGTCTATGCTGATCACTACCTTGTGACTACAAATTTAAAAGACTTGAGTGTTCAGGAAGAAACATTGAAACTCAAGAAAAGATTACAGACTGTGCGGGCGAGATTAGTATAGCAGCATCAGTAGCAGCAGCAGCAGCAGCACCTTAGGATCCTCTATGCTGTGGTGACATCAGCTTCAGCCTTCAAAGGCAGGCAATTGGGGCATAAACAGCTGCGGACAACTCTGAGATATCTATTATATTTGCAATATTTATCACGTTGTTCACCGTATGATATAATAGTTGTCATTTGATGTTTGAGTTAAAAGAGGTACATCTATAATCTTCTTCTTCTTGCTCCTCCTCTTCATCTTCTTCATCGTCTTCTTTTTCTACACATTTTCTTCTTCGTCTTCTTCTTCTTCTTGGTCCTCATTTTGTATTATCTTCTTCTTCGTCTTCTTCTTCTTTGTCTTCTTTTTCTTCTTATCTTCTCCTTCTTATCCTCTTCCTCGTCTTCTTTTCCGTCGTCTTCTTTTTCTTCATCTTCATATTCATCTTCTTCTTCTTCATCTTCTTCTTCATTTTCTTCATCTTCTTCATCATCTTCTTCTTCATCTTCTTCATCTTCTTCATCGTCTTACTTTTCATATAATCTTCTTTTTCTTCTAATCTTCTTCTTTGCCTTCTACTTCATCTTCTTCTTCGTCTTCTTCATCTTCTTCTTCATCTTCTTCATCTTCTTTTTCATCATCTTCTTCTTCTTCTTCTTCATCTTCATCTTCTTCATCATCTTCTTCATCTTCTTCTTCATCTTCTTCTTCATCTTCTTCATCTTCTTCTTCATCTTCTTCTTCATCTTCTTCATCTTCTTTTTCATCTTCTTCTTCTTCGTCTTCTTCATCATCTTCTTCATCTTCTTCTTCATCTTCTTCTTCATCTTCTTCATCTTCTTCTTCATCTTCTTCTTCATCTTCTTCATCTTCTTTTTCATCTTCTTCTTCTTCTTCTTCGTCTTCTTCTTCTTCTTCGTCTTCTTCTTTGGTATCTCCTCCGACCGGCGTGCACCAATGATGAGGCCTCAACATGACGTCTCCAACTTCCTCTCTCCCTGATTATCTCCGCAGCATTCCTAATATCCATGCTCTGTGCCATCAGATCCTCCCTTATATTGTCCATCCAGGTTTTTGCTTGACTCCCTCGGCTTCTCGTTCCCTCCACAAGACCGTATAGAGCTGCGGTTGGTATCCCTTGCCATCCATTCGTGTCACGTTCCCGATCTATGCGAATCTTTTTTCCCAATCTTGTCCGCCACTGTTTCCCTTTGTCCCAAGTCACTTGGGCGGGAGCAAAAACAGAACTTTAGTCCTCCGTACAAAACTCCGGAATTGCCACTGCTTTTACTGTTTTGAAGACAGACTTACATTGGCATTTGTTGATGACTCTGAGCTCGATTGATATTAAGTGAACCGTTAGGATTGGGCGACTTTACGCGTTACAATCTTTTTCAGACGTAGCTTAAGAAAAATGTATACTTAGTTAATCACAAAAGATCGTGTGAAATGTGAAATATGATACGGCTGCATAACGTAATATGAACCAGGTTTATGTAGCAATACCTGCTGTGTTTAACCAACATTGCTATCGGGGTTGTCATATGACACCGACGAGAAATGTTTAAGATCTATGAGACAAGATGAAGGAGCTTTGTTGGTCGCATGGCTATAAGTAGTAGGCTATATGACAGTTATAGCCCACTTTGCACTCAATGACTCTATGAGTCATCAGGGCAAAGGTCAAGGAACTGCCATACAGCCTACTACTGCTGTACCTCTCCTTCGTCTAGTGATTCGCATGGGTAGAGGCGCGAAGCTTTATCACAATCTTGAATACTTTTCGCGGAAATCTCACCCTAATTGAAAATTTTTATGACATCTGGTCATGTAACAGGCAATAACAGGCATAGGCCTATAGGCAACTTCTTTGAACTGCTCGTAACTTGGCAGTGTCAATCCCAAGCCTGAGACATTTAGGAGAGTCTATATGTTGTCATGGTAACCTCTTATAAAAATTGCATTATGATTTCATGGTGGCTATAGATTATCATAGTGACTTCTTATGATGCATTGTGATTATTTTATATGGTCTATAAATTGCAATTGGCCCTATAACCTCTCATAATAATTACATTGTGATTTCATAGACTCTGAATGTTTTCATGGCAAACGTTTATTACAATAGGCATTGTGGTTTCATAGAAGCCGTAAATTGCCATATTAAACTATCATAATTTATTGTATTGTGATTTCATAGAGATTATAAAATGTCATGGTAACCCTCTTATAGAAATTGCATTTTGATTTCGCAGATGCGATAAATTGTCATGATAACCTACCTACTTTAATATTTTAAAAAATTCATGCAGACTATGAATTGACATGGAACCACTTCTGATATTATAAATGCATTGTGATTTCATAGTATACCTGTTTATCGCAAAGACGCTGCTATATTGAATCTTGTGATAGTCGACAGGCACGATGAACAGAGCGAAGCGGTTGTGATAACTGCTGCCTACAATCATCCCCTGTGCTATTGTTTCACGCAAAAGTCAGAGTAAATGAGTGTCACGTCTATTTCTTTGTGCGTATAATTTATATGTACTAAAAACACACTGCTTTTAGCCACGACTTAGAGTGTGTCTGGACGGTCATGGACGGCGTCCATGCATTTATTTTAAATCTGAACGCCGTCCTGCCACATACTTAGCCCACACAACATAGAAAGGCAAGAAATTACGTCTAGGCATTTTCTTTTTTTCTACGCTTTAAGCGCTGCCCACATGACTGACTGATAGACACAGAAAATTTTCCGCTTGACAATCATCCACAACTGCGGCAAGATGTTAATTCAGCATTGATAAATGCGATACTGCGTCGAACTATGATTTTCTAATACATAGCACACCCTGCATTCATTCATTCATTCATTCATTCGAGTATTTATATAGCGCCTCTTCAAGGAAACTACTCAGAGGCGCTCCCGACTCCAGTACGGACAAACAGAACAGTTTTTAAGTGCTTATAGAATGTGTCAGAGAGTGATCTAGGGAACAGGGGCAGCTGAAGTGGGAGAGCATTCCATACCACAGGGCCAACCACAGAAAAAGCACGACTCTGCATGATGGAGGTACGAGCAAATGGGACAAAGAGTACTTCCCTAACAGCCGAGCGTAGGGACCGACCAGTCCGAGCACTTAACACAGGCCGACAAAGATCGAGTAGGTAAGATCATTGGCGATATACATAAAACAACTTACTGAATTATCCTAAATGTTGCTCTCTCTCGGCTGTTACAGTTTGTCTCTGTCTGTCTGTCTGTCTGTCTGTCTCTGTCTGTCTGTCTCTCTGCCTGCCTCTGTCTGTCTGTCAAATAACGCAGGAATCAAGTAGGAATGTGCTGTAGCCTACATGTAGATAGACCTATATATATATATTTATGTGTATAGGCCTATAAGAATAACATAGCCGGTTTCATAATATTGACAGACTGCCAGCATTTCTATGATGTAGGCTATGTGCACATATTTATTGTACGATGACAGTAGGCTACGTGATTACATATGGAAAAAATACGATTAGACCTAGTCGTTATCTTTTAAGATCTGTTTATTGTCGCCGCTATTTAACTCCTGTATGCCACGTGAGCTTGAACGACTATCATGTGCCTATGTGCCTACGCATAAGTATAGGCCTAAACTTGTAGACTTATTTGGGATGAGTCCTATAACAGTCATAATAGTTGGCCATTGATGCTTTGTATGCCTTGAAGTCGTTATATGCCGTTATGTATGTTTGGCTAAATAATAATAGTTATTGTGCGTGTATAAATGTCCTAGATACTGGCCTATGAATATTCGTAGCTTTCAGGACCTGTCTATAAGCAAAGGAAAAATTCATATGCCGTTACAATTGCTTGTAGCATGCTCTTAAAGTGGCAAGCCAATAGGCCCGCACTACGGTGGCTACTAAGGATGGTGCAGCATCTGTATGGGCCCGCAGTTTGAGGGCCCGCAGTTACACATAATATAATTTTTTATATGCCTGGCAGACCGGTGAGTTGTCATTGAAGGGCAATGACGGTGTCGCGTGACAGAGTCACCCCTTAAAAGTCTCCCCCTCGGGGCGAATTTATTCTGGAACAGATCCGTCGGGGGAGATTCTGTTTCGAAATATTTATTTCGAAACAGAATCTCCCCCGACGGATCTGTTCCAGAATAAATTCGCCCCCGGAGAGTATATTCTGAAACAAATCTCCGTGTGGGAGAGAATATTTCCGCCGTCCACGAAATAAAGTCTCCCCCGTTCAGCGTGAAATGGGTTACAATTGCATCAAATTTAGAGATGAGCATGCTAAACGGTTAGTTTACGTTGCCAGATTATACAACAAGAAAATATGTACACTTCAGAAAATTTCCTCGAGTACAGAGTTTCAACCAGGGGGAGACTCTGTTTCGGGGGGAGACTTTGTATCGGGGGAGACTTTATTTTGTGACACCGGTGTAACGGCACCAGGACCCGCACTGTAGCCTTAATGCGGCCCTGATTTACACCTTAACGTGGAGTTGGTTCCCCAATCAGGGGCTTCTATCCCTATACATGGCGGGCGCAGCTTGCGCCCAGTGAAAAATAGGGGGGAATCAGAAGACAGCCAAAATTCACATCGGTTGGGGGGGGAAATGTCGGACATGGAGGGCAGCGTTCAATCTAGGCATCACTAGGAGGAAGATCTCCCCAGAAAATACTTCTCCTCCAAATAAATTTGGACAAAATGGTAGGCCTAATAGTTTTTAGCAAAATGTATACACTTTAAACACTTTGAATTTTTTGTTAGGCTACTATCTGCATTTTTGAATTACATGAACTGCTATAACAGCTATAATATACCATAATAAAAATTTCCTATTACATGATTATAATTATGTTTTTACTATTTTAATAAATAATACAATCATATTATAATTGAAAAAATAATGTTAATGCAAATACTATTTTGCACAACTAAATGGCTTCTCTCCAATGTTATCTTTCAAATTTCAGACAGTCAAATTTGGTCCTTGAACACTTAGTAAAGCAACATCATTATTGCGTGGGCTTACAATGTAGGACCTACATGTACATTGTATTTTATTGTATTGTATTGTGCTCTAAAAATTTATGTAACGCCTCTCGAGTGCACACTGATCGGAGGTGCAAAACATAATTATGGCTGCCCAATTTTTGCAGCAATTCCTCCACTGAAATAGTAGGGTAATTTTGCTAAGAGGACAGCCCCTTGTAAAGCACTTGTAAAGAGCTTAAAATGCTGAAATTGCAATGCGGAAATCGCAAAAATTTCTTATGCCGATGGGGAACATTCCCTCCCCATACCAGGTCCCTTCTCGGCGCTACACATGCTTCGGCGATCGTCTGCTGGATGCTCGTTTGTCCCCGTCCAAACAAACCTTCATTCCCACACTAGAGGAGGGCATGCGCTAGATTACATTATATTGCATACATAGAGGAAGGGCGGTCCAGAAAAGGGGGGGACAAGATGGATTGCGCCCGGTTGCTTAGGGGGGATAGAAGCCCCTGTCCCCAATCACTTTAGTACACAATTGTTTTTGCATGCTTTTAAAATGTCCTTCCAATTTCATCAGGCTACAAAACATTAGACCTATAATACGACGCATTATTTAATAATTAAAATCACGTTTTGTAAAGCGGCAAAGTGAATGCCCACTATACTTACTTACACGCTCACCTTTCTCCTATCATGTTTTGATGTCATCTGCAGATCAAAATCTCGGTGTTCAATGTTCGTGCTGCGTTGTTGCAGTCTGCTTTATGAACGGTTGTCAACTTATCATGTTGCTGGGTTATATTAAAGCTGAAAATGAAAGCTGAAAGCTGAATGTGGAACATCTGAGCTTGAGGACGACAGCAAAATTTGACGACGACAGCAAAATTTGAGGACGACAGCAAAATTTGAAGAACAAGAAGAAAATAAAAAAATAAAAAAATAAAAAGAAAATAAGAAGAACAAGATCTCCCACGGTAGCGCTCGTGGATAAGCTGGTGCCATTCGCTGGCTTTCGAGTGGCGCTTTATAAATTTTGAGATTACGATGAGTAAGAACGTGAAAAGTCTGAATTGAAGAGTCTGATGAATATTGTTGAAAGGCAGATAGACTAGACGATTTTTTAAATTAGCCTACCTTCAGTAATGAACCAGTATAAACCTGCATAGACCCCTACAACACAATAAGTCCAGATGAACAATTTTATTCGAGCATATTATAATATATTGTAATATACATGTAGGCCTACATATAGAGTTTATAGACTATATAATATGCACGTATAATAGGCTACATATCATGCTTTGAACAGTATTGATAGGCCTAACTTGACCGAGAGCCAAGACGTGGAATTGGCATGATATCGTAATGCATAAATCATTTTATCTCTACGAAATTCCTATAGTACACATGAACTGTTGGCGTCTGTATTCTGCCTGCGTTTGAGCGCCAAACAAATGCCAAAAGGTCGCGGACTCTTCTTGATTGGAAAGGAAACCGTCCTTACTTGAAGACACTACCCTTCCCGCGTGCTTCAATTCCAGACGAGTCTTTTACCACGTCACTTGGAAACTATTCTCTTCTGTCAGTTTGAACTTGGAGAAGCGCTATAAAAATGTTCAGAATGAATGAATGAATGAGTGAATGAATGAATGAATAAAAAGGTTCCCGTGTCAGGGTAATTCATCGCAAGATGAATTTAATCAACGCACGAATACCTTCGAATACGAATTCGATTACGAATTCAATACCAAACCCAGACTCTTGCAATCGATGTGCAATGTGATGAACTTCTTTCTTTGCAACATAATAGGGCCTACTATAGGCCTAATCAATCAACGCTTTCGTAGTCATGCGCTATTAAATTCGAAAGACAATTGACTGGTGGAAGAAAACGGTTGCTTGTAAAAAAAAGCAAAAGGGCGTGTTCATGTGCAAAAAACAAAGATGTTTACAGGGCTCCCATGTTGTGTTACGGCGTCATATAATTAATTGTTGCAATTATTAGGGCGTTCATAAAACGCGAACCCATGCCGTCAACTGCATACAGAGGCTTGGCTTACGACTGCGTTTAGTTACTAAAGCCTACCTTCCACCAGACCCACCAACTCACCCATCACCCTTGGTCCTTGTTTATAGACTATAATGACCGCGTAGACCTCTCAGCTTAATGCGCAGAACCTTATTGATAGGATGCAGTGGCGAAGACAAGAGGGGGTTTCGGGGGTTAAACCTCCCCGATTGGCCTACAAAAAGGTTTTGTAAAGGTTATTTATCCACTTAAATAAGACAAAACAAAACAATTACTTGTAGTAACAATTGTTTTTCTCACTAAAGTTTATTCCCTTTGTTACTTTATTCCCTTTTTATTTACTGTAATACTGCTGGGTTGGTGTCAGAAAGGGCATCCGGTCAGGACATAAAAACCCAAACCACCCCCCATAATAAATTCCTGGCTACGCCACTGATAGGATGATTTGTAGCTTTTGACAGAGTGCTTATTAGATGTACACATGCACACTACAGCGTGACTATATGGTAGTTGGTTAATCAAGAATATACTAAATTATTTACATAAATATCTAGAACTCTCTTCCTGTGCATTCAGATCCGTCGCTTTGCTATGCCAAGCACTTCGTTCTCAACTTAAGACTGGCCAAGGCCGTAGCTATGGGGATTTTTTGGGTGTTTGAACACCCCCAGAAATGGAGAATATGACAGAAAATAGACTGCATTTACTAGCACATGATGTAAAAACCATGAATTAAAACCATGAAAACACCCCCGAAATGAAAAGTGTAAAAATAGAATGAATTGGTGACATTTTCTGAAGATTCATTTCGGCCGGATAACTAACAAAATGGTCATCAGTTTTTGCGGACGGGAAACTGAAGATACACCCCCCCCCGAAATCGAATCTTGGCTACGGGCTTGAGACTGGCCCTTCCTAACAAAAATTATCCGCCATACATTGTTGCTTTGTCTTATGTTCATTGGCGTCATAAATTATTACGGATTAGTTATGGATAACGCCTTCGGATGTTTCCTTACCATTGGATAACAACAGTAGTCACAGTACGACAGATGCAAATATATAGACCTGCTTAATTAATAATTCAGACAGAAAGTCTTAGCGGAATTTATAACATAAAACATTCCAGGCACTAAATCGTCATAATATCTAAGGGGAAACGCCACAACACGGTCTTAACACTATATTCCACTTAATTCTAACAGAAATCAATTCGCCATATCTTCACTTTTAATGTCCTTCGGGGCGAGTAGCCAGCCGCTTGTCTTGCGGGTCCTACGCATGGAAAGACGAAGGGACCGGGAATCATTTGGTCGAGCTATGCAAATGACAGACTAGCTATCAGGACGGCGATGACAGAATTATTGCTCCCTTGAGAAGCGTCGTCGGGTGGGTAATACCAATGAAAGAGAAGACCTATAGGCCGCGTATGTCGGACGGTGACACGAAACGGAGTATCCCCCTGAAAGCTATCAGCGGGGATGAATTAATCTGTCCCCCCGGATGGAATTAACCGGTCTATACTATCCGGGGGATAAACCATTCTATCCCCTTTTTTGAAAAATGCGCATAATAATTTTTTTATGCTGTAATCAAAATTTAAAGTGACTCTAATTGTTTTAAGTGTCCTAAGCAATGCTCAGATAAAGGCAACTCGAATTTATTTAGTGACTCTGAGTGTTCTTAAGTGTCTAAGTGTCTTAAATGTTTTAAGTGCTCTAAAAAACAGGGCAAAACAAATTATCTAGTAGGAATAAACATACCTGTTAGTGTCACTGTTCAAAACAAAGCAGATGAAAATTTATTTGCAAAAGAAATACACGCGGAAGCGGTTTTTCGACTTTTTTTAATTTGGGGGGATACAATTAATATGGGTGATACTCTATTTCGTGACAACGGCAAGAGAGCGAAGGCGACCAAAAGCTTTCAAGAGAAGACTGTATATATTATGAAGGCAGTGTTACAGTTGAACAATTCGGCATCGCCCTTTAGACGGAAGATGTCGCGTCGCTGCGTTTCACAGAAGAATGTGTGTTCGTTATAACACCAACGTGCAACTCCGCTCCCAGGGTTCGCTCCACTCTGTTGTTTAAGAACCTGAAAACTGTGTTATTTAGCTGTAGTGTAGTTGGGCCAGGAGCGCTTCTGAGTAGCCTGCCTTGAAGAGGCGCTATATAAATTTCTGAAATAAATGAATAAATAGATAAATATAACATATAAGCCTACCAGGGTGAGAATTGCCGGGGAGGTTGGGGGTTTCAACCCCCCAGTCTTTCTTAGTGCCCCATAGTAAACTCTGTTTTTCACACCCCAATTCCAAGTTTATCATAGGCCGACCCCCCAGTTATTTTTCCACAATTCTCACACTGAAGCTTACTATACATTATGAAACAACAGTATCTTTTTAATACTTTTATATTGGTGCTTTTACAACAAATACATGAAGGGGAAAAACAAGGATTATATCTATCGACAGTATTACAAGTAGCCTAGGCCTATACCAATTCCATAGGACATCAATTGTTCAGATATCTTTTTAAGCATGAACGGAGACCTAGGGGGGACAGGGGGACGGCCCATGCATTTCTCCCCCCAATCGCTGAGAGTGAAGACTAAAAAAGGTCATCAACTTTTTTGGCGGCGAAAATAGAAAAATTTCGGCGAGATTTGGCCGGATGACTAAAAAAAGGTCATCAACTTTTTTGGCGGCGAAAATAGAAAAATTTCGGCGAGATTTGGCCGGATGACTAAAAAAAGGTCATCAACTTTTTTGGCGGCGAAAATAGAAAAATTTCGGCGAGATTTGGCCGGATGACTAAAAAAAGGGTCATCAACTTTTTTGGCCGCGAAAATAGACATTTTTTTCGAGATTTCGCCGGTCGTCATTCGCCGGTCGTCAGAAATTTTTGCCGGAAAAAGATTTCAATTTTTTGGGACACTCAGCCATTTGTCCATCAGAAAATCTCGCGTCTTTCCGTCCCCCCAACTCTAGGCCCAGGTCTCCGCCTATGTTTTTAAGCATAGGTAACCCACATAATTTTTATTCATTATGCATGATCTAAGGATTTTCAGCAATGAGAGAAGGTAGAGTAAGGATTGATTGTTTAGACCTGCTATTCACAAGGCAGAGTGACACAAGAACAATAAGCTGGCCGTGGCTTGACAGTTGTGAACTATACGAAGATAAAGAAAACCTCGTGCAGAAAGAAACACAAAGGGAGAACCAATATGGTGGAATCCCGCAAACAGTGTCCCCTAATTAATTATTGTACTTTTTAGAGTTGCGTACCACTATGAGTTGATGAAAAATTTCAGTAGCAACAGTCGATTCAGATTAATCATAGTACCGGTATGAAGTTAAACAGTCATTTCCGTCTTAAGTTACGAATGAATGAATGAATAAATAAATGAATGAATGAATTGAATTGAATTGAATTGAATTGAATTGAATTAATTGAATGAATGAATGAATGAATGAATGAATGAATGAATACATGCAAAGCTATATTTCCGAACTGTCTTGGGAAGGTTCAATAAAAAAAAAAGAAACTGTGCGTTGCCATAAATACCACATCAATGTGACATCATAAGCCTAATATTACACCTTACAATACCATGAAGATCAAATACCACATCATGCATAAAATATTGCATGACACGCATATCATATTATAATATATATATATATATATCACATCATGCATACACCACATGCATTATGTACCACAGGGGCGCCCGCAGGCGTACGCACTTACGCAAGTGCGTACAGCAGCGGCGCCCGCAGATGTACGCACATAGGTAAGTGCGTACAGCGCGATGACCCAAAAGGTATGTTTTTGGGAAATTCTAGGTTGATGACTAAAAAAAAAAAAAAAAAAAGGTCATCAGTTTTTTCGGCGGATAGAAAAGGTATGTTTTGGGGAAATTCTAGGTTGATCAGTTTTTTCGGCGGCCTAACGAAAATTTTTCCCTGTTCGCCCCTCCATCGAAAATTTCTGTGCGTACAAGAAAAAAATCCTGCGGGCGCCGCTGATGTACCAAATCATATAGAACTACCACATAATATTATACAACAGTAAGACTGAGCTCATACGTGCACATATAAAAACACGAGCAATCATGTTCACGATCTATAATATGCGCATTGAGCTAATGACTTTCTGTCACTGCGTTGGAGCCCTGCGAAAGCAGTAGAGAGTAAATTTTATAACCCGCGCGTAATAATTATATTTAACTGCTGGCTGTATTCCACACATAACATCGCAATACTTATGCAGGTAATGCGGCATAAAAAAGCACATATAACCTACCACATAAATGACTGTTCAGAGATTCGCGTATGAGCCAACGTAGGCTATAGCCTATAGCGCTGATGTGAGATTTTAAAAAGCTCGTCATAAATAGACAGATATGAAGGACATACTAAATATGGTTAGCGTCCTCATTTCAAAAGGCATTTGCATTCAAAACTGAAGTTTGCTTGAGGGCTGCTTGAGATCCAGGACACGCCGCTTCTTTGAGGGTGCATAAAGGGTATGTGTTACCGTGGATCATATCCAGTGTTGCCACTCTAAAATTTAAAAAAACCAAGTTCAGGGTAAAAAACCCAAGAAAACCCAGGTTGAGCAAATCTTCCGAAAATGCCCAGAATTTCCCGAAAAATTCCCGAATTTTCCAAAAATCTTCCGAATATTTTCCGACTTTCCCGTCCAAAAAATCTGATGACCTTTTTTTAGTCATCCGGCACAAATCTCGGAAAAAAGTCCACAATTTCACAAAAAAATGTCCAAAAATGTCAGAAAAATCCCTTTTCCATGGAAAAAACCCAAGAAAAAACCCAAGTTCGTCCAAAAAACACGCCATTTCCCAAGTTCGGTTCAAAAACCCCAAGATCTTGTGAAATAACCCAATGAGTGGCAACGCTGATCATATCAAGGGTTGAAGTTGCATGCAGGTACTACACATAGGGAGGAAATCTCCGTTGAAAAGGCCGGACGCAAGACGCGACATCTGTCGACCAGATAAAAATGTAATTCCGGTTGATCACAAGCTAAGCCACCCATCGTCCCCGCGGACGATAGTGTTTACGGGCACCGCCTCGGCCTCTGGCGGGAAGAGGAGCGGCAGGGCTCGGCTGCAGGCGGGAAGAGGAGCGAGGCCGGGCGGTCGACCGCGGGCGGCGGGCGAGGCGGCTTCAGACACCGCCACCTCAACCGCCGCTCGCTCAGGAATTCCGACGATGACTTAGCATCGGTGAAAGAGGC
This sequence comes from Lumbricus terrestris, assembly GCA_949752735.1. NCBI lineage: Eukaryota > Metazoa > Annelida > Clitellata > Crassiclitellata > Lumbricidae > Lumbricus > Lumbricus terrestris. Next base: position 19,930,824 of record OX457045.1, on the reverse strand, counting down.
AAAGTGGCAATCGCATCTGGTGAAATCAGGGAGACGCGGTTGCAGGGTTTGGGGAAAGCTGTCTGGAGGCGTTATGACGGTTATGGCGTAATGTAATGTAGGACAATGAAATTTGAAATCAATGTAGGACAATGAAATTTGAAATCAATGTAGGACAATGAAATTTGAAATCATTTGTTCAGTGCCGCTTGGAATCCAGGACACGCAGTTTCTTTGAGGGTGCATGAGGGTGACCATTCTGGAAAAAGAAGTGCCTGGTCCTGGACGCCCCTTACCTTTGCAAAAGCAGTGCTTGGACGCTCTATCTTTCCAGGCTCTGCTGGCCAATAAGTGGCAGGACGGTGTTCAGAATTTAAAATAAGTGCATGGACGCCGTCCATGACCGTCCAACCACACTTAGAGCCCTGGCTCCAAGTGCGAATACTCTGAGAGAAGAAAAAGGCTTTGAGAAGAGATAGAAAGAGATGTAGAAACAAATCTGGAGAGAATGGAAACACGTCAAGAGGAACAGGGAAGGGCATTCCAGAGGGAGGCCCAATGACATGTTTGGGCCAAAGTGGTCGTCGGGATTAAAGTCTAGATCAACAGAGGAGGACTACTTACTGGGATTGAGTCCGGGTTAAGTTTTCTTTCAGAGGCGTGGTAAAGTAAATGATTGGTTAAGATTAGGTCATTAGATATTATATGCTTACCCTACAGTCAGACAGGACAAGGTTTATATAGCGCTATGTGTAGGATTACGAGTCGTTAGAACAACTTATATTGATTTTCTGTGTACGTCTAAGTTTAAGTATCACTTGTCAAGTTGTCAGATAAAGAAAGCACTGTTTGATGATGTACAATAACAAAGATGATACATGAGCCTATAGTTAAGAATTCAGAGGTGGCTGTCAACGCATTGCTTGTTAGTAGTTGTGAGACTGTCTGTATGAGGCCAGTGACGTCACGTGGCTGGCCTCATACAGACAGTCCCACTGGGTGGCCTCATTAGTATGCGGAGGACAGACAATGGCAAGCTCCGCCCCTAATTAATATTCATGCTGTGACGTCATTTGCTAGAACTTTCTGGACCATTCTAGAAGATCTATTGTTCCTTTGTCCTGCTCTTTGTCCGTCTGCGTGTTTGTCTGTCTGTCTGTGTGCATGCCTGTGCCTGTCTGTGTGTATACCTAACTGGCTATAAGCAGCCTTTAATGACATACCTAATTAATATTCATGTTGTGACGTCATCTACGAGAACTTTCTCCAAGATTCCAGTAACTGTTTGTATGTCTGTCTGTATGCCTGACTGTCTTTGTGCCTGTCTGTGTGCATACCTAAATACTATCACGCTTTGCCTATTTGCATATTGACTATTGTCCTTTGTGTATGTGACTCTCATTATGCGTGTGAGAGCGCTATCAAACCAACCGTCCTCGTCTCGCATTAATTTTAAAAAGAACTAAGAATTGACCAGCTTCACTCACATAGTTCATTCTATATGCGCTACATAATCTTTTATTCACACTTGTCATAAGCAATAAATCAATACAATCAGCAGCGTTGTTTCTTAAAATTTATTCAGCGCTGCATCTTAAAAAGAGGAAACATTTACGGATCCCTCCTCGATTATATAGGAACTAGACTGGCAGTGCGACAGACACATCTTTCTACGCAAGGCGCAACTAATAAGCGTTTTGGAGATATAAGGGTAAAATTTGGAACATATAGAAATTTAGAGTAAGGGCGCGAGCGCATACTCGGCGAATATCTGAGTTTGTACAGAGCATCGGGACAGCGACACCAGAAATCACGCAGCGTGACGGAACACGAGTCTGACAAAGCCGACCTCTGTGCCCTCCGGCGTCTGACGGCCGCTGTATACGGCCATTGTGTTAACAATGAACCGATCACGCATGCATTATACAAAGGCCAGTCCTTAACAATACTGGATTGCCCTAAGGGTAGAATTTTCTAGAAGAATTCATTGTAGTGGCTTAATACTCTTTACAGGGCATGCCTTTGTGTATGCGACTCTCATTATGCGTGTGAGAGTGCTATCAAACCAACCGTCCACATCTCGCATTAATTTTAAACAGAACTAAGAATTGACCAGCTTCACTCTCATAGTTCATTCTATATGTGCTGCATAATATTTTATTCACACTTGTCATAAGCAATAAATCAATACAAACAGCAGAGGTGTTTCTTAAAATTTATTCAGCGCTGCATCTTAAAAAGAGGAAACATTTACGGATCCCTCCTCGATTATATAGGAACTAGACTGGCAGTGCGACAGACACATCTTTCATACGCAAGGCGCAACTAATAAGCGTATTGGAGATATAAGGGTAAAATTTGGAACATATAGAAATTTAGAGTAAGGGAGCGAGCGCATGCTCGGCGAATATCTGAGTTTGTACAGAGCATCGGGACAGCGACACCAGAAATCACGCAGCGTGACGGAACACGAGTCTGACAAAGCCGACCTCTGTGCCCTCCGGCGATTCTGACCGACCCTGCATACACCTATTGTGTTAACACGCGTGTCTTATACAAAGGCCACCGGTCCTCTTTAAGCCCTCTGCGCATTTGCTCCACATGTGTATGTCATAATTAAGTGTCAAACCGATGTTCATACATATACATTTTAAATCGCAACGTGCATGCATTTTAAACTATACTTTTTCTTTCCAGTCCATTCTACAAAAAGCGAAAAGCGATATCCTCTCCTAATGCAGATTTGTGACTGGCACTATCAGTGTTTCTTATGGTGGAAGAAACCATTGTATTATTCAGCATGGTCACTCGACCGACGCGATACGTTAATGAAGAAAGGTCTATGAATGACTTTATTTGCTGTGATAAGAATCTGTGCCGCGGGCCATCTTCGAGAAAAAGAAATATGCTAGAAGCAGCGAATTAAAAAGTTAGAAAAAAGCCAGATTTTCCACCTAGAAAAAGTCAGGTTTTCCACCTAGAAAAAAAACCCCAGAAAAACCCAAGATTTTCCACCTAGAAAAAAAAAAACCCCAGATTTTCCACCTAGAAAAAAAAAAAACCAGATTTTCCACCTAGAAAAAAAAAAAAAACCTAGAAAACCCAAAATTTTACATCTATAATTTTCCACTCAGAAAAAAAAAACCAAGATTTTCTAAATTTTATCTTTTAATGCGTACAAGGATGAAGTTTGTTACAACGTTGACGCCATCTGTTGTGTGTGCATTATTAAATGATCATAGCAGAACTTTGGTATGTTTTCGATCTCTAGCATTCAGATTCACGCATACAAATAACTACAACACTTTTCAAGTTCCAGAAACTTTATTCTTATGCTTTGGAAACGAAATTATAAATCAAATAATCGTTCAATCCAATATCAAAAGTTAACATGTTCGCTACAGCATTAATATTTCTACCTCTAGCTCTATGCAACGAATATAAAATACAGTAATGTCCACAAAATTTGCTAACTAAGCAAACTCACGCATAAGGTGAACGTGGAGGATGCATTATTTGACAATCTCATACAAGACTATCATTCCACACCTCCCTCCATCCATTGGAGAGCGTATTACTTGCTATTTTCAGGTCTTAACATTTAATCCTTCATTCTTTGATGCACGAAATAGGCACTACTCGCATAAAAAATGTTGGAAACGCTAAGTTTTCTATCGCTGAATCCCTCTGAGAAGCAGAAACAATGTTGTGTGAGAAGTGAATACATCACTTACACACATTTTCAGCTTCAATCATTTATTACTTAGACAGTAATGATAGGCGCTGCTCACTTTAAAATTTGTCGAACGCCAATTCTACATACATAGATGTACTATGTGAAGCAAGAACAGAGAGGCTTGAAATCTGAGGGCAGCGCTTATACGCAGCTTCAACCCTTCGCCTTCAACTCCTTTACTTGGCCAATAATGCTATATGACGCGTGCTTTAAAATTTGAGATACATGAATTTTATACACATAGAAACAATTTTGAGATGGGCAAACAGTGACGCGGGACAGACGAATGCAGCATCATTTCCATCTTTTCTCATTCAACTCCACCATTCTTGTCTCAAAACAATAGACGTCATATAGTTTTAAATTTGTTGTGTCATCATTTTACAAATCTCGGAATACTTTGGCGAGCAGAAACAGTGGCAGTGTTGCATGAGAGTCGAATCAGTCACTTGGCAGAATGGATGATAGTGTATTTCGCCGCCATGCAGCATAAAACGAGTGACGTCATGGAATTACCCAATTCTAAAAATAGAATCATTGTAAATGTTCCTTTGCATGGAATGAGAATATGCTGACATTGATTTAAACTAACAATATTGTCGATATAGCTTGAGCGTCGATTGCAGAGAGAGAGAGGAAGAGAGAGGCTTAGAAGCATTTGGTGGAAAGAGAGAGGAAGAGAGAGAGTCTTAGAAGCATTTGGTGTTACATTAGTTGAAGAGGACGTGCATACGACACACGAAGTCTTCATTCTTTGTGTCTTTGCACTTATTGAATGCAAATATTTGCAAAGATGTATGTGAACAAGATGCATATATTCCTATTTTACAGCATTTGCAAGTAACAAAATGGAATGACCATGACTGCAATACATATCAGCTGAAGGAGTGGATATAACTCTTAGCTACACAGCTTGTCAATTTCTAAGAATCAAAGGTATATTCAGTGTCAAAAATAGACGAGTGAGAGATGGAACGGCAGAAAAAGACTCATTTCATTTCACAGGATTTCTAAAATGTCAGTCTGAACAAGTACAGTCAGTGTTGATCGATTTATTTTGTGAAGCGATTGAATGCAAGAAGCAAGGATGAAGTGAAGGAGAAGATGGCGGTGTGGGAGGGTGAAGGTATGAGTTTTAGACGTATGTGTTATTAGTTTCCAACTTATGTGATGTGAGTTTCGTTGAGATTGGCTTCACATAGACTGCAGAACTTAGCAGAACTTAGTAATTTTGAACACTACATTGGAGAATTCACAGAATGTAAGCTGAGTATTGTGAAACATGCATGTGCAAGGCAATGCTTGTACGCATTTTCTAACTGTGAAATGACAAATGTTGAAGAAACGTGCGTCACTTAAAGCCCTACTCTGTTTCCGTTACAATACTTTACATTACTTTGCATGGAATTGTAAATTTCGAAGGCTTGAAATGGTAAAGTATGCAACTCTTAGACACCACTTTTTATTTCTTTTAGTTTGACAGCATGGATGGCCGTTAAGCTGAGACATCGCTTTATGTAACAATGGTAGTTTGCTATAGTAAAGTGGCGTAGGAGGAGGGGAGGGGGTATTCACATAGTGGAATGCACTGCTTGAAATGAAGATGCGCAAGTTTATTACACATAGGAAGCAGTATTCGTAAGTCGATCACAAGTTTAGCTGAGTCATCAGTTTGGGTAAAAAGTATGCGTTTGCATGAATAAAGAACCAAGATTAGAAGGTTAAGTGACGCGAAGCATAGCGTACTTTGAGCTAAATACACAACCTTGCAATCGCATGCGCTGCAACCTCAGCAGAAATTCTTGGGCCGTACAGTTAAAATTATAAGTTCTTCAAAAAAAAAAAAAATTTTTTTTACCAGCCAAAGTGCGTGCGCGCTTGGAACTCCAGGGACGGGCGACAAGTTGGCCCGAGCGGCGCTAGTGGCGGCAGCGTTTCCTTCTCGGAGACGGCGACGGTTCTTGCTACATAAAGTGATGACTCAGCTTAACTGTCACCCATGATGTCAAACTAGAAGAATTGAAAAGTGGTGTCTAAGAGTTGCATACTTTATCATTTCAGACCTTCGAAATTTACAATTCCATGCGAAGTAATGTAAAGTATTGTACCGGAAACCGAACAGAGTGTTAAGTGTTACCCGGTTCCTTTACATTTGACATAACAAATGCATCTAAGCCCTTCTCTTCCTCTTTCTCTACATTCGCAACTCAAGCTATATAATGAATATTGTTACTTTAAATCAAACAATGACAGCATATTCACATTACATACAAATGATCATTTCCAATGCTTCTATTTTTAGAATTGATCACTTCCATGGCGTCACTCGTTTTAGACTATGTGGTAAAGAAATACACTAATACGCATTCTGCCAAGCGCCTTGTTCGCTTCTCATGCTGTTTCTGCACACCAAAGTATTGTGCTGTTTGCAAAAATGATGTTGCGCAATCTATGTGAAGCCAATTCCAACGAATCTCGTATCCTATAAGGTGGAAAACTAGGAATTCGTACTTCTAAACCTCAACTTCGCCGACTCCTCGTACAGCTCCTCCTCTTCCTCCTCCTCCTCCTCCTCCACATCCTCCTCCTCCTTGTTTTTTGCACACTGCCGCTTCACATAATAAGGCGAAGCACACTGTCTGTACTTGTTTGATCTGCCATATTGGGTAATTCCATGACGTCACTCGTTTTAGATTGTGTGGTGATGAAATACACTAATGTTCATTCTGCCAAGTGTCTGTTTCGCCTCTCATGCTCGCCAAAGTAATAACTTGTTTGAAAATGACATTAAGCAGCGTATTGGTCATGTACTCGTCTTTCACACATCACAAATCATGCTTGCCAAAGTACGCATATACCACACAAATTGGACGCATCAATTTTAAAGTATACTACATAAATTTCCTCAATTCTTGGCGTTTCAATGTTGAGTAAGTAAGTAAGTAAGTAAGTAAGTAAGTAAGCATGTAATGAATGGTAAAATTGTTGCAATAATACAAATTTCCTCAATTCTTGGCGTTTCAGTGTTGAGTAAGTAAGTAAGTAAGTAAGTAAGTAAGTAAGTAAGTAAGTAAGTAAGTAAGTAAGTAAGTAAGTAAGTAAGCAAGTAAGCGAGTAAGCAGGTAAGGAATTGTAGAACTTGTGGCTATGCTTCACCTCGCTTAACCTTCCAACAACGAGCGTGTATTCAGTCAACCATATACTTTTTGCACAAATTGATAAGTAAGTAAGTAAGTAAGTAAGTAAGTAAGCAAGTAAGCGAGTAAGCAGGTAAGGAATTGTAGAACTTGTGGTTATGCTTCACCTCGCTTAACCTTCCATCAACGAGCGTGTATTCAGTCAAACATATACTTTTTGCACAAATTGATAAGTAAGTAAGTAAGTAAGTAAGTAAGTAAGCAAGTAAGCGAGTAAGCAGGTAAGGAATTGTAGAACTTGTGGTTATGCTTCACCTCGCTTAACCTTCCATCAACGAGCATGTATTCAGTCAAACATATACTTTTTGCACAAATTGATAAGTAAGTAAGTAAGTAAGTAAGTAAGTAAGTAAGTAAGTAAGTAAGTAAGTAAGCAAGTAAGCAGGTAAGGAATTGTAGAACTTGTGCGGTTGAGATGTTGAACCATGTAAGCATTAAGAGCAAGGAATGATAAAATTATGGTTTGAAAGTTAAAATGAGCGAGTTCAGTAAGTAAGTAAGTAAGTAAGTTTGAAAATGTACAATAATGCAAGAATTATGGAATGAAAAGTGTAGGAAGGGAAGGAGTATATGGGATGGATGATAGTATGGATTGGTAAAATCTACGCATGAAAGTTAAAATGTATGATTTTTTTTTTCCTACAATTATTAACGTTTCATAGTTCAGGATTCCTTGGAATGAGAAACGAATGGATGGAGGGAGGATAAAGTTAAGCGCTTATAGTTACATTGTTCGAATTTTCATCAATTCTTAGTGTTTCGATAGTTGAGAATGAACAACTATACAAGAATGTATGAGGAAGGGATGGAGGGAATGTACATCAGTTTCTTTCACCATAAGAAACACTAATAATGCCAGGCACAAATCTACATTAGGAGAGGGCATCACTTTTCGCTTTTTGTAGAATGAACTGGAAAGAAAAAGTATAGTTTAAAATGCATGCACGTTGCAATTTAAAATATATGTATGTACATCGGTTTGACACTTAATTATGACATACACATGTGGAGCAAATGCCCAGAGGGCTTAAAGAGGACCGGTGGTCTTTGTATAAGACGCGCGTGATCGGTCCATTGTTAACACAATAGGTGTATGCAGAGTCGGTCAGAAGCGCCGGAGGGCACAGAGGTCGGCTTTGTCAGACTCGTGTTCCGTCACGCTGCGTGATTTCTGGTGTCGCTGTCCCGATGCTCTGTACAAACTCAGATATTCGCCGAGTATGCGCTCGCGCCCTTACTCTAAATTTCTATATGTTCTAAATTTTACCCTTATATCTCCAATACGCTTATTAGTTGCGCCTTGCGTAGAAAGATGTGTCTGTCGCACTGCCAGTCTAGGTCCTATATAATCGAGGAGGGATCCGTAAATGTTTCCTCTTTTTAAGATTCAGCGCTGAATAAATTTTAAGAAACAACGCTGCTGATTGCACTGATTTATTGCTTATGACAAGTGTGAATAAAAGATTATGTAGCGCATATAGAATGAACTACGTGAGTGAAGCTGGTCAATTCTTAGCTCTTTTTAAAATTAATGCGAGACGAGGACGGTTGGTTTGATAGCGCTCTCACACGCATAATATTATTATTATTATTATTATTATTATTATTATTATTATTAATGAGAGTCACATACACAAAGGACAATAGTCAATATGCAAATAGGCAAAGCGTGATAGTATCTAGGTATGCACACAGACAGACACAAACATACCCAAAGACAGCCAGGCGTACAGGCAGACATACAAACAGTTACTGGAATTTTCGAGAACGTTCACGTAGATGACGTCACAACATGAATATTAATTAGGTATGTCATTAAAGGCTGCTTATAGCCAGTTAGGTATACACACAGACAGGCACAGGCATGCACACAGACAGACAGACAAACACGCAGACGGACAAAGAGCAGGACAAAGGAACAATAGATCTTCTAGAATGGTCCAGAAAGTTCTAGCAAATGACGTCACAGCATGAATATTAATTAGGGGCGGAGCTTGCCATTGTCTGTCCTCCGCATACTAATGAGGCCACCCAGTGGGACTGTCTGTATGAGGCCAGCCACGTGACGTCACTGGCCTCATACAGACAGTCTCACAACTACTCTTGTTTCTGGTTAACCAAACTGCCACATTAAAAATTACGTGTCGCCCTCCTCCCTTATCCAGTCTTGGGGCTGGCACTATCAGAGCATACAAACAGTGGCGGTGTTAATCGTTAACGGAACTAGAATGCCTGTTAACGCATTAGAGTTCCGTTTATACTCCAACCAACTTGAATATAATAGTCGTATAATACCCGGTGCGAATGACCAGAACGCTGACCAGATTAGACAGACTGGGATAAGACGGAGCGAAATGTACGTCGGCAAATAAAATGTTCCCAGTGGAACAGTCGTCGACGTTTCTGCATTAATCGCTGGATATAGATTACACAGAAAGAAGAAGAAGAAGACGATTGTGGCGCGATATAAATAACGATATGTTAGTCAATGTAGGACAGACTGCAACAATAATCTCGACGAATTTCAATTCTAAAAGCAATAAATTGTTCAAAAAGCACAATTTCTGTATTACTATATAGTAGAAGCTTTCCGTTCCTAGCCATCCTCGGTACGAGGTTCGGCCGCATCATGCACGATGTACCTCCAGCGATTCCTGTCCTCCGTCATTCTTAGCATTTCTCCCATTTGCAAGCCCGTCCATGTCTTTTTGCTGTCCAGCCAATTCCTTCTTGGCCTTCCCCTTCCTCTACCTCCAGGAATTGTGCCCTGCATGATCTCTTTCTCTATGCATGTTCCCTCCTTTCTCATGATGTGACCGAAGTATATCATTTTTCTTTCTTTAACTGTCCTTAGCATGTTCCTCTTCACACCAGCGGCCTCCATCACCCATTCGTTTGTTCGTTTTTCCATCCATAGTAGAAGCATTCAATGATAAATTCAGATGAGAGGGACCCGCAGTTTATCTCCGGTAGGCTCAGCTTGATTGACCGGCATTTTCTCCAGATAATGTAATCTCAGGCTGAACCTGTGTACGATGCTTCAGCCTCAAATTCAAATCCTTGATCCAACGACTGTGTTGCTGAATGCTGAGGCCAATGTACGGCTGCGGGCAACGATCCATACATTTTATAGTGATCACAGATATGCGATCTGCATGCGTAATTGACCGCAGTGTTTCTCTGTTGACTGTCGGACTGGTCAACGTATAGGACTAACGGTACTCCGCAATGTCTCTGCATGATTGCGGGACTCACACTGACTATATATACGATAACACTGGTCAACATGATTAAACGATGGTCAGCTTGCATTTTGATTGGATGATTAGTGCTAGGTTGGATATTGGACATAGGCCCATAATCTCTGTTGTAGGCTACCCCAGGAAAATCTTGGTTTTTCGTCCCACCCAGCCCACACCTGCCCCTCGAAAGAGGATTGCCACGGGCAGTACTCACCATGCACTCTTATGCAGCCAAAATCTACAATATGAAAATAATAGACTCTAGATTTACCGGATGCAACGGGTTGTTACTCCTGCTTTAAGTCGCATGTGCTTTAATTCCTCGAGAAAACAAGAAATTGACCCAGATTTTGGTCTCTGCCCCACCTGATCCTCTGGCAACGGGACTCGGACCTCCTTTGGACTGCTGTATACGGACAACCTATATGATCGACCAGGGCTATACTCTAGGGTATACGCGGGTATACAGCGTATACTCACTTCCGGGGAAAAAAATTACAGCGTATACTCACCTGTGTAAACGAGGGTATACGCGGGTATACAGCATATATAGCCTACTCACCTCAAAGGCCAAGTGGGTTAATTGGCCCATATGCAGTGGAAAAATCGTGATTTCGGAAGTTTTACGCCACGAGAAAGCGTTTCGGGCGAAAAAATCATGAAAAAACCAGCTGACGACTAAAAAGAGGGTCGTCAGAATTTTTTTTGGGAAAAAAAGTCGACTTTTCTCGGCGGCATCGTGTAGCCTACTCACGTAAAAAATCAGAATAACCCCTCGTGAATAGAAGATTTTGGCTGCATAAGATCTTGCATTGCAGTAATCACTAATCATTGATTCATGCCGTGAACGTTATAGATTAGATTAGATTAAAACAAACTTATTATAGTAGATTAAACACACATACATGGGGCGCGGTGGTGTAGTGGTGGCGTCGTTGCCTTGAAACTGGAAGGTTCGAGGTTCGAATCCACCTCAAGTCGCCACGTAGGGACCTTGAGCAAGTCCTTCACTCTCAATTGCTTGGGCGCTTCGGCGTGAAACTCCGATGCAGTGTCCGCTCTGTAGTCGGTAGCGCCTCTGAGTGAAGAGCTTGAAGAGGTGCTATAGAAATGGATAAATAAATAAATAAAATAAATAAATAAATAATAAATAAATACTGCATCTATATAGCTCCACTTATTCCCTGTGGACTTGCCTCGCAGTGACTATAGCTATCTAATCTATTGTATACTGCAATCGCCTAATTCCAATGGCGCCTCTCCACCAAGACCCATAATAACGCTTCTCGAATTCCCTCAAGTTCTTCCATATCCATTCCAGCTCCTACTCCATTGCACAGCGACCATCCGATTGCTGTCCAAGGACCGTCTGCTACTTGACGGCTACAGTGCAAGATAACCCATCCTTCGTTCCAGTTCATCAGCTATAAGGCTCTCCAGATAAAGTCGTGATGCTCAAGAGAGAAATTAAGAGATGCATCAAAAGTCACGCCTAGCCGTGACACAGTCATCCGTTACATACATACATACATGCATACATACTTACATGCGCGCTGTATGTATGTATATGTATGTATGTAATACATGTAGGGCTTAGTAGGGCCCATACATTCACACGTGACATGCTTTCATACATGCACACACAATTGTGCATGCATACATTCATACATAAAAGCATGCACAATGCTATTGCAGGCCTACATAATGGCCTTACAAACGTATTCACAAAGGCCTGCCGCCTACGTAAAAAAACACTCGCACGTGTACAAACTGTACAATGATGCATGATATAAGCTTACAGTGTATGCCTACTTTCATGTATATTGTTTATAAAGGCATTCGCCAGAGGGCGAGAATCGGCCTCAAAAACTTAATAGCAACACTATAATTAGGCCTATATGAAATCGCGATTTTGTTTCAGAGGGCCACCACGCGAAGCTCTATAGCTCAAAATTTGATGTCTGACTGATGCCACGCCTTAATTGTTGATAAGGCACGCGAATCTCCTGCACTATGTAATTAATTATAAACTTTCATTTATGAGCATAATATTATGCCCATTATTAGCCAGTGAAGTTAGGCCTAAGAGCTTATGAAGTTTTCAAAGATTTATAGTGGATTCTATATTAGTTTCAAGGCTATTCGGCGTACATAGGTCGACGGATATTTGGATGGATGGATGAATGAATGAATGAATGGATGGATGGACGGATGGATGGATGGATGGGTACAGATTTGACGAGGGCCTATGACAACAGAATCCGTTGCCAGTGGCGGAGTTTTGGTCCGAAGGAAACGGGTTATCAAAAAATTGATAATTATTAATTAAGACTGAAAAACATCCGTAAACTATGTTATTATATTATTATCATTATTATATCATTACTATTAATATTATTATATTATTATATATAAATGTTCATTATTATATTATTATCATTATTATATCATTACTATTCATATTATTATATTATTATTATTATTACATTATTATTGTTATATCATTATTATGTTATTATTATATTAACATTACTATATTATATTATTATTATTTTAATATTATACCCCGGATCCTTTGACAGAAACCATTCGACCGACGTTCAATGTAGCGCAACAATATCCAAGCTTTTGGTCTCGAATGGATGTCGCTGATTTGAGGTCACACGGAATGGCTATGAGGAGAAAATGGGTACGAGGAGAAGAGGACGTCCGAGGACCAGATGGATGGAGGATGTACACAGGAGGACAGGGATGAACCTCGAACAGCTGAGGGATGTGACGCAGAACAGAACGGAGTGGAGAAGGCTGGTCATGACGGTCGCTAGAGTTCCTCGAACTGATGGCACAAGGCATGAGCGGAGTTTATCAGGGGCTAAGGGGGGCCAAGCCCTCCCCCAAGACCAAGATTCAGTTTTTTACCGTATAAACGTAAGTTAGCCCCTCCAAGAACGGAAACCAAACTCAGCCCATGGCACAAGGTGACAAGGTGGAATGGCTACTGTAAGTTGGTTACGTTATCGCCTGCATGGGAGAAGCAAGAAAGAGAATCCACTGATTGGCTGTCGATTGTTTTAGCCTCGGTTGGACGTCACACCGATTCACACAGCCAACACAAAGCCTCGCTTTGAAATTCATGACGCACCTGCAGACCAGCGCGAAGCAGCAGACGATGTCCCAGACATATAAATCTATTAATAGTCGGGATGGTGAATTTATGCCGCCATAAAGCTAAAAGCGGCCAAACGGTAAACGCGCGTGGCAACGTTTTGTCCATTTCACCGCGGCGCTCACGGACACAATTGGTCGTAACATTTAATGGTGTAAGCAGCAATAAAATTAGTCAGTCGTTAAGATGTGTTACAAAGACTTTCACACAGTCGACAAACGTTCGAGCAGAACCAGTGTACGCGTACAAACATGTTTAATAGGTATATTCAACAATAAATCCAAACAATTCTGAATAAACGAATTCGTCTTAAAAAGAAATAGAAAATATAAATAGCAAAATATTATCGTTACTGCAAAACATTTGTCTTGCGTTACGCAGTAGGCCTGATCATAGGCGTATTTAAGGGTCACGGGTATAACCCCCCGTCCCCGAATAAGTAATTTCCTATAATATTTCTGACCTAATTGCAGAAACTTCTAATAAGTCCATCCGTCCATCCATCCATCCTCTCATCAATCTTCATCCTCTGCCCATGAATCCGTCTTGTATCTATCCATCCTGCCTTCCATCTCTCCCTCTTTACCTCCATCCACCCCTCCCTTTCTTCTCCATCCATCCATCCATCGCTCAAAAACATATCAATCCATCTATCAATCCATCCATATATCCATCCATCCATCCATCCATCAATTCATCCATCCATCAGGGCTGTTTTTAAGGAATTTTTAGAACTGCAAAACCCTTTTTTCCTTTCCCATCCTCCATTGAAAATTATTCCCAATCGGAGGAAAATGGCCTTTTTCAACTAGTTTTAACTGCACAGAAGTGCTTCTACATGTTTCTACAAGCAGGGCCGGATTAAGGCATGTTCGACCGAACAGGGGCTCCACACTTTAGGGGCCCACACATGCGGAAAAAGATTTTTTTAAGGGAAAAAATGGTATATTCTGAGGAAATGTCGACCAAACGCCTAAAACAAGGTTGTTAGCTATTATTGTCAGAAGAAAATCGATACGTTCTAAAGAAATTTCGACCAAACGACTAAAAAAAGCCATCAGATTTTTCGGCCGAAGATCCCCAAAAACTTTTCCGAACAGGGCCCCCACATTCCGGCCCTGTCTACAACTGCACAAATCCATTTAGAACTGCATATTTTGTGTACAACTGCACGTTAAAAAGCCCCACCATCCATCCATCCACGTATACCTATGCATCAATACGCCCATACAAACATTACAGGCCTCATTCCTTTCTTTGTTTGCCTATTCAATACTTTTCTCTCACCTGTCATTCAACCATTTGTGATTTCTTCACGAATTATATTGCGTAAAAATTATTAATTATGCATTTCTGTTTGACTAACCTCAAATACATCAGCGTTTGTTGCTAACAGTTGCTGCTTGATTTTATTGACATTACGGTTACCCTCTTCGGCAGGATCTTCTACTTCTTCCCATTGTATCCAAAACACTGTAGCCTATACAATACATTTAAAAGGTTCTAGGACAATTGTCCCCGGACAATTACCTCAGGACAATTACCCCGGACAATTACCCCATGCATGCATACATACACACATGCATAATATGCCTGCATGAATACACGCATGTTAAACAATTGTTTGTTCATCATATGTATGCATTTATGCATGCATGTATGTATGTGTGCAAACTGTGCATGTATGTATGTATGTATGTGTGCATATTCATGCATGTTTATATGTATGTGTGCATGTATGTATGTGTGTATATTCATGCATGCACATATGTACGCGTGCACGTGCATATATAAATAATTATGTGTGGCTGTATTTTTGTGTAATGTGTTATATGTATGTACACATGTGCATACGCATGTAGGCTACGTACACATGTATGTATGTGTGTGTATTTACGCATGCGTGTATTTTCGAACGTCCATACATAATAATTTTATATACATGCATGCATCCATACTTGGCATATTATTACATGCATATTTGCATAATACGTGCATATATACATACACACATCTATGCAGCATGCGGCATTGAGTATAGACTCATACATATTACGATTACATGCATACAAACTTGCATGCATACAAGCAAACTTGCATACACACATACATATGTACATACATACATGCATACATGCATGCACATTGCACAATGCACATTTACATAGATACATTCATATTTCTGTAAACTGTGTTCATACATACATTCAGCATGGTGTAATTTCGGGGATAATTGCCCGGGGGTATTTATCCTATGGGCTAATTGTAATTGTCGTATGGGTAATTGTTCTAGGTGTAATTGTCCGGGGGCAATTTTCCGGTTACCCTTCAAAACCCTTATTGTAGGCTATTGTGTTGTATGGTTGGCTGCAATAAACTCATTGATTGATTGATCAATCTGTGCTGACCTATATAATGATATTAATATTATTTGTGCGCCTTCGATGGCTTTCTCCATCACCACAGCCAGACGATGACGCATTGGCAGGTGTTGTCTGTGGATATTATACATATTATGCGTTTGATATATCACGTTATAATAATATGAAAACAGAAGCAAACGGCGAAAAAGATCGGAAAGATACAAGGCTCCGTTTGCTTATGTCTCGATAAATATTTCTGATGACCTTTAGGCCTATGTGAGTGGATCATATCATATTGCAGTGGAGCAGTTGTAGAAGGTGATTTTGTTGTTGTTGCTGATTATGATGACCGATGATGATGATGATGATGACGACGACGACGATGATGATGATGATGATAATGGTGACGATAATGATGATGATGATGATGATGATGATGATGATGATGATGATGATGATGATGATGATGATGATGATGATGATGATGACGATGATGATCATCATGATGACTGTTACTACGACAATAATAATAGTAATAGTGATAATTACAATGATACTGAATTATAATAAAAATAATCAATTAATTAATAATAATAACTCATAATATTATTTGACGAAAACAATCATGATAATAATTATCATTATTATTATTACTAAGCTTATTACTACTATTATTATATAATTATTATAATTATTATAATAACAATAACAATAAAAAGTATGACCCAGCTTTAATCGTGATTACCACTGTACTCTGAATTTTCCTGAGATGGTGCTAGGCCTACAGAAAGCGCAAAATATAAATCCGATGCAAATAAAACAATATTTATAATGACGTCATCAACTGGAATGTCGTCATCAGCTGATATGGTAGCTGCTGGTCGAGGACAGGTCGTCTAAACTTCATAAGTATTGCAAAATTTAGATGTTTCCGTAACCGACAGCGTTCGATTTATACAACATTTTCGAAATAAAAAGTTTGTGAATCGGATTATCGTATTCATCGAAGAAAACCAACTCACGGATCAAAGTATTTATTAAATTTCTTCGTCTGTACTAAGTTACTAACCGTCTTTTAAAATTTCATAAAAGCCGTTTTGGTCACGTGACGGTCGCCAATGGCAACGTTTTGTTTCAAGGGACTGCTGGTAAAGTAACTGAATAATATCTGAAGATGCAAAAGTGTTTGAATGTTTTGTATTGCATTGTATTTAAGCATTTATAAAGCGCCTCTAGTAGGGCGAACCGTTCAGAGGCGCTCCCAGTGCGCAAGGCCCCGCGAGAAGAGGCAGGTCTTGATAAGAGGGATGGAAGAAGAGAGAATGCCAGACAAAAGTGTAGAGCGAACAGAAGAAGAAAGTGCATTCCAAAGAGTAGGACCAATTGAGGCAAATGATCGAGACTAAGCCATAGGAATTTTAAAGCGAGGAACCAATAGGTCAAATCTGTTGTATGAACAAAGTGGACGGTGGGAGGAAGCTGGGTGAAGCCGATGTATGATTTCGGCCGGATATTTAGGGACAATACCCCGTTGAACTTTTAGGATCAGAGTGAGGATCTTAAATTGTGTGCGTGCACACTTCACAGAGAGGAATTATAGCTATACGGTAGGCCGATATAGGCCTAATGGCGTCGACCTTATACTCATTTTTCAGTGAGTTGATGGGTGAGATCGTTCACCGCCTCCCCGTTTGAATGGGTTTCACGCCATTTAAGTTCCCCCGTGCACAGAACGATATTTATTTACTGCAGTAATTTGGCAAACCGGTACCTCCTGTTCAAGATTGCCTTCTCAGGAGTACTCCCAGTCCAATAGGAGTCTTAAGAACAGTGAGAAATGAGACGGAGACCAAAAGGCATTTTATGAGTAGAAGTACTGTAGTAGGGAGTATCCAGGTAGCAGGGTCTGCCACGGAGAAGGTGCGGCGCTGTCCACGGCCTTCGAGATTCATTTAGAGGGTCGTGCGTTGCGTGTTTGCAGTCCACGAACTGGGAACAATAAGTTCCGCCCGTGTAGCTGATGAGCGGAGAGAGCGTCGGTGTTGGAAACTCTCAATAGGCTACAGCACCGGACCAAAAAACTGCGCTGTGGGTAAGAGATCTTGGTCGACTCGATTCCAGGATGGATTTTAGGTGGAATAATAAATTTGGCGGATTGATGGGATGCTAGGTGGATAGATGGATAACTGCAGTCTATGTTCTTTCCTAATCGTTTTCGTCCTTAGTTGTTTTCGTTCTTAGTCTTTTTCGTTCTTATTCTTTTTCGTTCTTAGTCGTATTCTTTCTTAGCTGTGTTCCTTTTCAGCTGTTTTGTTTTTTCGTCGTTTTCGTTCTTTGTCGTATCCGCTCTCGGCTCTTGTTCTTCCTTGGTCGTTTTCGTACTAAGGCCTAGTTATGTTTTTTGTTGCTATTTCACTCTTAGTTATGCATGCTCTCTTCAGCCGTTTTCGTCGTATTCGTTTTCGCTCTTAGTTGTGGTCTTTCATTTTGTTTTTTCTGACTTAATGAGCGCGACAAGGGACAGAAGACTCTGGGTATTAAAGATCCATTCATGTAGCCAACCGTCCCGATGCGACGATGGCGACATGACATGACATGACATGACATTTTGGTTTACATTCTTAGTGATATTCTGTCTTTTTCATGTTTGATCTATGTTATATTTTAGTGTTTTGTTCTTTAACGTCTTTGTTCTTAGATGTGTTCCTTCTTTGTCGTTTTCGTTCTGAGTAATGTTTTTTTCGGTTTCGTTCTTAGTTAATGTTCCTTCATTGTCGTATTCGTTCTTAGTTCTCTCTTTGCCGTTTTCAGTGACAGTCACTTTCCTGCTTTGTCGTTTTCGTTTTTATTTGTTTTTTTCTTATGCGTTTCGCTGTTTGTTTTGCTCTTTCGTAGTCGTTTTCATTTTCAGTTATTTTCTTACTTTCGTTTTCGTTCTAAGTTGTCTTCTTTCTTTTTGATTTTTTCTTAATTATGTTTGTTCTTTGTCGTTTTTGATTATTTTCTTTTACAAAATTATTCTTTCTTAGTTATGTCCTTTCTTAATCGTTTTCGTTCTTCGCTATGTTCTTTCTTTTCATTTTCGTTCTTAGTCAAGATGACTCTTTTCATTTTCCTTATGTTTGTTTCTTTGTCCTGGTTGTTTTTGGTTCTGCTCGTTATTTTGTCGTTTTCGTTGCTAGTTATGTTATTTTTGTCGTTTTCGTTGCTAGTTATGTTATTTTGTCGTTTTCGTTGCTAGTTATGTTATTCTTGTCGTTTTCGCTGTTAGTTATGTTATTCTTGTCGTTTTCATTGCTAGTTATGTTATTTTTGTCGTTTTCGTTGCTAGTTATGTTATTTTGTCGTTTTCGTTGCTAGTTATGTTATTTTTGTCGTTTTCGTTGCTAGTTATGTTATTTTGTCGTTTTCGTTGCTAGTTATGTTATTTTGTCGTTTTCGTTGCTAGTTATGTTATTCTTGTCGTTTTCGTTGTTAGTTATGTTATTTTGTCGTTTTCGTTGTTAGTTATGTTATTTTTGTCGTTTTCGCTGTTAGTTATGTTATTTTGTCGTTTTCGTTGCTAGTTATGTTATTTTGTCGTTTTCGTTGCTAGTTATGTTATTCTTGTCGTTTTCGTTGTTAGTTATGTTATTTTGTCGTTTTCGTTGCTAGTTATGTTATTCTTGTCGTTTTCGTTGTTAGTTATGTTATTTTGTCGTTTTCGTTGCTGGTTATGTTATTCTTGTCGTTTTCGTTGTTAGTTATGTTATTTTGTCGTTTTCGCTGTTAGTTATGTTATTCTTGTCGTTTTCGTTGCTGGTTATGTTATTCTTGTCGTTTTCTCTGTTAGTTATAATTTTTCTAAGTCATTTCCGTTTTTGTTTTTGAATCGTCACAAAACAGTGAGTGCGCTCACCAAAAGTAATATAACTTTTGTTCCGGAAAAAATTTGTTGGGGTGAATTTGTCTTATATGCGTAAATATGAATTACCTTTAGCCTACGTCTGTAAAACCTGATTTAAATTTTCTTCTGGCCAATAGCTAAGAGTCAAAATTAAAATACTTCAGGTGATTACTTTTTTTGCCCACCCTGTACATGTACATGTATCTATCGTAGATTTTTCATGGATGGAGTGGCTATTGGTATGCGCTTTAATGCAGACGAGATCGATCGTATAAGGGCTGCGCTATTCCTTGTGAAGGAGCGTCGCTGCAGCAGAAATTGACAAAACGCACGGCGCAACGGTCGAAAGGATGTCGTATTGAGAATTTATTCAAACCATGCAGGCTTTGGACAGTCATTTAAATCTAGGAAATACGTTAAGTTTATAGATAACTACTAGAAATCAAAGGCAGGGAAAGACGTCTATAGTAGTCATCGTTGTATAAGCCTAATAGATAATCGGCTGCTGGTTTCGATGTTCGCGCTTGACGGTTGATAAAATTAGTCTGAATAATATTGTATGACAGTTTTTGTGCTACACTCGACAAGCGTGTCTTTAAACGTGCATCTCATGAGGCTATCGGATTTCTTATGATGGCTGCAGACGTCATGCATGGCTCGATATGCCATCTATATTTCCACTTTAGATGACAGTCTCGGATGTTGAACTCAGGTCACACTTAGCATGAGAGTGCACGATCGACGAAAGTTGAGTCTATTTGGAGTTAACGACATTTTTGGCCTGTAGATCTAACTTTGTCGGACAGGTAAAAACGGAGTGACGGTGCACTATCAATGGCGTCAACATAACGAACATAGAGACTTGACGATGGAGCCAGCTAGTGATCGCATATTAGCGAAGTTTAAAGGATGGTTTAAATCTCATTCCTACGTAGTTCATACTTCTGAAAGTAGGAAATGCTACGCAATAGGACGACTGCTATTGAAACGTGTCGGAAATGATTATTGTAGGATTAGCAGGATTAGTAGGATTAGCAGGATTAGTAGGATTAGCAGGATTAGCAGTATTAGATCTGCATTTTAACTTCGACGATTGACATTCCGAGATTCAACACGTGCTTGATCTCTTCACTGCTGGAATATCATCAAAAGGACCCCAATGTCTAAGTATATAAAGTCTCTATAGTTATTCATGCGCTAATCATACAGAATAGTTCCGCATGGCTAAATAATATATCCACTTTTATGAATGCAATTATCTGACTATACTGTTTTTCAAATTATCCTATTGGTCCACCTGTGAGCTATTAATTGTTAAATTGCTTTTCTATTTTGTTTTGGTCCACCTTTGGACTATATCCTTGGATATATACTAAATGCTAGCAAAGTCATTATTCACAAATTGACATTTAAGTTGTAAACTCAACACGTTATTATCAGGGCTGCTTTTAAGAAATTTTTTAGAACTGCACAACTCCTTCTTTCCTAGCCCATCATCCATGGTAAATTACTTCCAATCGGAGGACAATGACCATTTTTGCTAATTTTAACTGTACAGAAGTGCTTCTACAACTGCACATTTTGTGTACAACTGCACGTTAAAAAACCCTCATTATTATCTTAAAGCACAATGGAAAAAGATTCTTCCGATGGCACCTCGATACTTCGAGGCTACAGTCTTTCGAGCGTCATCGCATCTTTTCTTCCTCTGAATCCCGACGTCACTCAAAGACTCAGCGGCAGCGTCCGGGTGATGGCGGACGAGGAAGACGGAGTCAGCTCGGAAGGCGGGGATGCAGTGGACGCATGCACAGAGGACCCTGGCTTCGGTCCCTCTGAGACCTTCGAGCTGCTCCGGATCGGATCATCACCGGATCGACTGAAATCGAACGGATACGAGGATTCACCGTCGACGAGGCTCAGTCCCATGGTCAATCGAAGGTCAAGGTCAGGGTTGCTGGAGCGCCGGATGACGAGCAGCCTCCTGGCGAGCAACTTCCGGTTGCATGTGACGTCATTCTTCCAGGCGTCCGACAACAAGCTGTCTATGAAACTGTTCGGTAACAAGAGGGCGCTGCAGAAGGAGAAGCTGAGGCAGAAGGCCGTCGGAGGAGACTGGGTTATACATCCGTGCAGCAACTTCAGGTATTATAGGCCTTACTAATAATAATAATCGATAAGCAGTATTGTTACAATCAGTAATGAACGGATAGTCACAAGTTATTACAGACTCTAGTCTAATTTAATTGTTGGCAGTCATGCAAAGGCACACATCACGTCTTAACTGCTCAATTTATCAACACCATCTACCGATTGGAAGGTCGAGTGAACTTCTTGGGGGATTGGGGGTATGGGGAAGCGACCCAGCATCCAAACGCTCTTCGCGTCAGAGTGTTGACCATTACTCTAAACCCTCCCTAGCTGTATAGATCTATAGCTCTGTATAGTATTAGTCAATAATTAATGTGGTGCTATACGTTGACACCGCTGCTATTCTTAATAAGTCTTATAATTATATTCGTATACACACAGGTAGGCCATGTACGTGTGTGTGTAATTATTTAAGTGAGTATGCGTGTATATAGGCTATATATATATATTGATGTGTGATTGTAGACGAACTTTTGGTAAGCACCCTTAAAAAGCCTACACAAAGCGCTGTTTCCTATCCCGATTCACATGATCGTCAGGGATCAAACCTCGTTAGTTTATTCCTGAATTGGCTCTGCGAAAATGTTCAATTGCATGTATAATCACAATTCTCAACAGTGACAAAAGTAGCACATTAAGACTCAACCAAACTTAGCTATAATCGATGCAAAGCTTTGACGCTACATATTTGTAGCGACTTTACCTTAAAATACGATCTCATTATTTTTTAAGCAATGGTGAGTCAAATAGAAACGGCATCGCGTGCGAAAATGTATTGCTCAAATTGACTATTGTTTCAATAAACAAGATTTGGAAACCGAGACTGTACCCTATTTGATATTTCCATCCGAATGTCAGACTACAGACCATGTTTCATGTTGATGCTTTTGAAAATTTAATGAACTCAAGTCCCCGAGGAAATGTTAACACAGTAATTAATCAACGATCTGGCTTCTGAATCTACTGCATCAGTCCGAAACGATTGCGACCAATCATAGGTCTGTCTGGTTGCACGCAGACCAGTGACTTTTTATGCTTGCACGATTAAGCTTACCAGTTCCGTTCAAATTCAGGAAACAACGACAAGCTGTCACAGGCCTCATGCACGCAGAGGTTAACTTGCTCATTCATAGATGACGTTGATCACAATTTTTCAACTCCAACCATTCTCATAGGCTCATAGCAGGCCTGTTATACTGCAGTTATCTATAATCGATAATCGCTTATGCTTATTCCATATTCGTTTATGCATGTGCCTGGACTTTATGGAGCGCATTTATGAGTCCCTCAAATGCGTATTTAATATGGCTATCTAAGGGACCTGAGGTGATGAGTCTCAGATCGGCTGCAGACATTAAAGTTGTGTAGGACCTACTTACGCGCAGTGGCTCCATACGAGGCTAATCTAACATCTACAAAAATTCTACATCTATCCATGAAACGTGGGGTCCATATCTTTGAATGTTGTGACCAATAAAATTTGCCAAGAAGCATGAATTATAACCTAATGCTACAACGACTAGACTTTAATCAAAATGCGAATAATGTCAAAATGCAAAAATCTGTTAACATTTTAATGAACACAACTATACCGAATTTTAGTTGATGGAGGAGCTTCATTTTGTTAGGTCTTCGTTTTAGGTGACAGATCTGCGTTTTTAGGTGACATGTCTTTGTTTTGGTGACATGTCTGCTTTTCTAGGCGACAGGTCTTTGTTTGGGTGACAGGTATACTTTTGGGTGATAGGTATCCTTTTTGGGTGGCAGGTATCCTTTTAGGTGACAGGTCTGTTTTTATAGGTGGCAGGTCTTTGTTTTCAATGACATCATGACAGGTAGACTATCCTTTTTTGGCAACGCAGTGAATAATAATACTGATAATACCAATGAAACTAATGCCGCCATTAGCAATATCCCTAACACTACCATGTCATGTCATGTCATGTCAATCACCGACGTTGCTGCGCGACGGTTGGCCACATGCATGGACTACAGCTCTCCACTGCTGTTTATCACGTGCAGCGGCGAGGAGATGGGATCCGGACAGGTGAGCCCAAGAGAGAACATTGTCAATCCAGCTAATACGCGGTCTGCCCTTGCGTCGATATCCCTCCACGAGACCCAGCATGATGGCTTTTTCCACGCAATCCTGAGGGAGCCTTATGATATGACCGAAATAGGAGACTTTACGAGCCTTGCTGGAACTCAAGAGCTCCGGTAAAGCTCCGGCACGCCGATAGACTTGCTCCGTAGTAAGCTTGAGCATCCAAGAAATGCGCAAAAGCTTATAGATACATTTGTTCTCGAAACTTTGTATCTGCTGTTCCTCCGCTTTTTTGAGCACCCATGATTCACAACCATAGGTTGCGACTGACCAGACCAAGGATTTCATCAAGCGAAGCTTGGTTTGGGTAGCCTACTAATGGATTTATTTTTCCAGACCTTCGTAAGCTTCATCATGACTGCCATGCCCATAGCCAGTCTGGACTTAACATCGTCTGAACACTTTGCGTCGCTAGAAATTTTGCTGCCCAGATATGTGAAGTTATCCACCTGTTTGAGTACACCGCCTGCGACAGAAATCTTGATGATCCCCTCGGTGTTGGTCATAACTTTCGTCTTTGAAGCATTGCTCTTTAAACCGTACTCATTGGCAGTGGATTCGACCCGTTTGACGAGCTCCTGAAGTTCCTCTGATGATGTAGCGATCAAAAGAATGTCATCCGCGTATCTAAGATTTCTGATGGTCCTGCCTCCAATTCTGAAGCCCCCTTCGAACCCGTCAAGCGCCTTACGCATTACCTGTTCCGCCAGGATGTTAAATAGGCAAGGCGAGATGTTACATCCTTGCCGAACGCCTTTCTTAACGCGGAACCAGTCAGAGGTGATGTTGTCCGTTACTAACTAACATACTAACATAAAATACACATAGCAAAAACTTGCTTCTGTCAGTGTTTCCACATAACCTTACTTTCAAAATTTCCGCAACTCTCATTAGGGGGCTCATTCATTTGTGCTGACGTGACTTTACTATCCAAGTTCATGACTGCCAACGTCCAGAATACGCCATCTTCAGTAGATAATATTATCAACAGTTACTGTGCCCCTCTAACAGTGACCAATCAGCTAAATTATCCGCATGTATCAGAATCTAGGTCTGAAGATGCGCTAGATAAATTCTCGGAATGAATGAAAGAAACGCAGCCATGGCTTCCAAGGAGGACTGGATTCAATCAAGGCCTCCTATTTGGATGATACGCGACGGTTGTTTGCTAAGGCATACATACATTAGACTACATCAAATAAAGCCTTCTGCTCCATTCTTTAGTCAGCCTGGACGCCGATCAATACGCTCTGCTCCCCTTGAAGATTTACAGATTCTACGCTTGCTTCTGCGCATCTTTCCGAGGCGTTAATCAGGTTTTCTCATGCTTCGGACCATCCTGCAAATGTGCTCGTATACGCTGTCTCGGTGGATGCAGAACAACAATATCATTTCCTGGTCACCTAATTTTGCTTGTATCAGTCCGATGGTCAAACGAGCAGCGATTTTGGGAGGTGTGTGTGAAGGGTAAAACCACCAGGTGGTTTAGATGTGGGTGCCTTGACCCATTGGGTGGCCGTTAAAGGGGCTAGAGAAGAAGCAAGGTCATTCGTTGTTCGGGTCAAATGCTTAGCAAGACTGTTAATGAGAGTCAATGTCAACCTTATTGATCAAACCAAGAAAATGAAAGGTTCAGAGAACAGAGCAGCACGCTAAGTCAGCAGGGTGATCATGGCAACCATGTTGAACCACCTTTTGTTTTGGCTTTAATTTTAGCAGCAGCACCAGCGCTATCTGTTCCTGACATGGTACGAATCTACCAGTGTGTCGGCTGTGACATACGAGCAAGGCATCTACCTACTCCCTCCCACTGAATAGATCTAAGCATCGTCCTTTCGAGGGGAGGGCACTTCCCAACAAACCATTCGAATCCTACTGGCTTAATTCTTACACGATGACGGAAGGACAACTTTAACGAGGGATCCGCAAATGAAGTTGATACTGATCCTTATGGCGCCGACGGATTATCACGCTTGAGTCTCCTATGGTAATCCGTGTGCAACATTATACATGGGCATGAAACTAATAATGGCAGCAGGAAGAGTAGTAAATGCGTCAGTGCAAAGACATCCTGCCGGTCACAGATATAATTATATAGGCTATATCCTCTGAACATCCATCCATACCTTCTCAGAGCCGTTGACGGGAATTCGTTGGTTGGTCCCACTTATGTGTGCGTGTGTTTGTGAGTGTATGTGTGTTTGTGAGTGTATGTGTGTTTGTGAGTGTGCGTGTTTTGGTTTGTGTGTGTTTCTGCGCTCGCCAATTGTGACCCTTTCAGCTTATTTTGTATTAGTTTGCTAATTGGTGTTTATTTATTTGCTGAAATAACACTTAACATCATTTTATAGGCAAGCGCAGAGAGCGCTTCTGAGTAGCTATCTTGAAGAGGCGCTATATAAATTCTCGGAGTGAATTGAGCGAATTCTGGTATGTGGTATGCTCGCCTGCTGAATATATAGGCTACTGATGGTTTCGACCTTTTGTCTTTGTGCAGAATTTACGATTTCCTTACCGTGGTCCCTTGTATTAACTCTCAAATTTGTCGACACGTCGAAGCCCATGGTCCTGCAAACGACGCTTAATATTATTTAAGAGTCTGCTGTACAATGCTTCGAAGCACCGATCATGTCGACTTGTGATCTATATACATTATGCTTAAACCCATTATTATTAATAGCCAATGGCTTTAGGCGTCTGAGCAGGGTATAATATACGTCGCAACGTATAAAACAGAGTGAGGTAAGGTGATCAATCGCAACGCTTTATATGTTCTTACAGCGTCGTTATGTCAAAATCTGTTCGGCCTTTGTTTTCGACGTTCATGTCTATCGAACCGTGTAGGCTATGTAAGCGAAGCGAGACGTCTTGACCAGTCAAGCGATACATGACGTCGAACTTGATTTACTGGCTTTGAACTGACTGTGTTGAGGCTGCTGTTCAGTGGCTGAACGCGTTCTGTAGCAGCCAAATGATGAAATAATAACTGACGTAACTACTGTAGTGAATAGCATACATTCAAACAGTTTTTTTCCTCTTTTAATGTCTAGTCTATTGGTGTGCATGTTTATTAAATTGCATTCGAAATTCGCCTTCTTATGTCAAAACCACGGTTGGATGTCTGCATTTTAAGCATTGTGCTTAAGAAGAATTGAGATGATAAATTCTACTCAATGTGTGGATGATATAGGCCGACAATACATAAAAGAAATAAAAATAGGTACCCTTTTATGCCAACAACTCTGTTATTATACCTAATGGGGAGGAGGGTGTCGCAAACAGATTTCTAATTAGACTTCACCCCCGTCGGAGGGTAACTACTAACTAGTGAATCTAACCCGTTTAAAGTTACCAGTAATAATTTTCTGAGTGCTGCATTCGATCATTCATTCATTCATTCATTCATCCATTCATTTCAGACATTTATATAGAGCCTCTTCAAGAGTATCTACTCAGAAGCGCTCCCGACCCAACCACGGCTAAAGAGAACAGATCAGACTACGATGTAACCGTATTTACAACTCTAGCGGAAAACTATTTCTTTAGCACAACACTTCAAGAAAAAAAATAGTTAGTTGTTTGACAAGGGTCATATTCCAAGGTTTGGCTAGTAGTAAGAGTTTTTAATGAAATTTTACAGTGTTAAAGGCAATGCATATATACGTCCAATTGCAGCAAAATATTTAAAACAGAACAAAAAGTAATATCAATTTTAGTGAGACCGCCCATTGTTTGTTGACGACTCATTGTAAAACTTAGACTTCACTTAGGAGACTTCAATATTGCAGAGACCCCAGCATGCGCTTGGACCTTTTCAATCAGCCACCTTGATAGTAATTGATTATTATCAAGGTGGCTTGCATGATACGTAATATGCACTGGTTGCATGGATACGTGAGGGGGTATACACCGCATTAAGAACACTGCTAAAAGAAACGGGTTTAGGGGAAATTGTTTTATGTGTGAATTTAGTTTATCATTCACGTAGATGTTGAAGCACTGAAGCGATTACGGATTGATGATATTGGACCAGTGGCGTAACAATAGGGTAGACTGGGTAGGCAAAGTCTAGGGGCCCCCGAGTGTAGAGGCCCCAGAAAGGGCCCCCGAGTTCCTAGTTACGCCACCGTAAGTGATAATACATTTCAATATTCACATTTTGTCTAGGGGCCCCCGAGTTCCTAGTTACGCCACTGTATTGGACATTGTGAAAATGGCGCCATAGAAGTTATCAGATGACGGAGGAGTAGGTTGTGTAGCGCCCTACAGAGTGTCCTTATCAGGGGGCTCCTATATACGTGTCGTCGTCGTTGTTGCTGTTGTTGCTGTTGTTTGTTTGTATGTGCACTTGTTATAGCGCCCCTTCAAGCTCCCTACTCAGAGGCGCTCCCGACTACAGAGCAGACACTGCATCGGTTTCACGCCGAAGCACTGAGCAATTGTGACTGAAGGACTTGCCCAAGGTCCCTACGCGGCGACTTGAGGTGGATTCGAACCTGCAACCCTTCGGTTGCATGTCGACGAACAATCGAACATGCCCAATACACCACCGCGGTGTTGTTGTTGTTGTTGTAGATTCTACTGGGATCTGTTTATGCTGCTGTTGTTGTTGGCCAACGTGATCGTTCTGCCCGTCACCATCTCATTCTTCAACGACGACCTAAGTATCCAGAACATCGTCTTCAACAGCTTCTCCGACACCGTCTTCCTCATCGACCTCGTCATCAACTTCAGAACAGGTACACGACTACATGAATGTACATTGTACACACATGCACGTAGAATTATTATTATGTAAAAATTAATACTTACAGAGGTTAGATATGTAAATATAGGCCTGCACACATACACATACATTCGGGCATACATACATACATACATACATACATACATACATACATACATACCGTACATACATACATACATACATACATACATACATACATACATACATACATACATACATACATACATACATACATACATACATACATACATACATACATACATACATACATACATACATACATACATACATACATACATACATACATACATACATACATGCATGCATGCATGCATACATGCATGCATGCATACATGCATGCATACATGCATGCATACATACATTAGGGTGCCACTCAAAAAATATTTTTTTAATTTTTACCTTCCCACCCTCCAAATATTATGTTTCCATTATTGAAATAATAAGGTTCACAAAATTAGGAAGCATTCTAAAAATATTTACTGGTAGCTCCACGTGGTTAAAGTTTTTAGCATTGAACAATGTTAATTTTCATGCTGTTTCAATGGCTAAGATACATTACTATGAAGGGTATTCACTATTGCTAAGTTAGTGATGAGCAATTGAGCACAGCACTACTGGTGAGCAACAGTAGACTCCTTAGTAACTAGAAATGTCGTGCAGTGCCTCTCAGCAACTTATTGCAGAAAATGATTCTGTTTTTCATAGTGACCAAGGACACCATTGAATGAATCAGCGGCATTGTTGACCACCACCAGACTCTCGGCTCATATTGGAGCACTAGCATACTCAGAAATGCTCTCTCAAGTGCTAGGGTGAAGGTCTTAAGGACAAGAAGTCATGTGATATTCCAATTGCCACAAGAAGCTGCTAAGTATGTTATGACAACCATCGCTGGTATAGTAACAGTGCCATGCAGCGCAACATGTCAAGGAGTTCGTCCATGAGTTTCTTTACTTAGGGCTGTGACAATTGCTTCCTTCCAGATGAACCATTGTATCAAAGAAAGTAAGACCATTTAAGATTTCACCTAGATGCTACAAATGACTACAGAGGGACTTGATTGCTGAATCGGCAACAGTTTGGTTGCTTGTCTGTATGCATGCATCAAACTCATGCGGAAGATTCAAGTCGTTGCGAGGATCATGCATGTGCGTACAGACACTTAATGTACAACTTCACAACTGCTTTGAACTCTTGGAGAGCTGACAACTCACGTTTGGTGACGTTTATTGAGAGTGAAATAAGTAGCTTTTAAAACTGTATGTGACCTTGCCGTCCATCTATAGGCTAACTAGCTCTATGGGATGCATGGGCCCAGAGGCATGGATACGCACATATTCCCCACTTTCCACTCCTTCTAAAAATATCAGTGCCAGGTGAAAGAGCTCATAGTGGTCCTAACAGTCTTGGCGGAATATCATTGAGCTGGATGAGCTCAATAAACTCACTTTGCATCAGATTCAAACCAGTGCAGTTGTTATCACCTTTATACCGTTTTCATACCGGATCTGCTTCAAATATGTATACGTGAGTATCTAAATCTGTTAAATTATATCTTGATGTTATACCACTGGAGTTTCCATCTGGTGTTGAACGCTTTGGCATCGACTAATTCCATGATTTTGGTCTACAAACCAAGCTCATACGCTTTTGTACAGACAAAACACAGGCACCAGCATGAAGGCACGTAGTGCTAGTTGTATGAAATGACATAGACAGTACTTTATTTAGCCTTTTTTGGTTTATCCATGTTATTATAACAACAACCAAGAATTGGGAAAGATTAAAAATTACAAGAAACATTATTATTCTTAGTCAGTATGAACAATGAGTCACAGCACAGTCTGTTCTCTGTAGATATAAGTTATTTCCATACGCGATTTCGAAGACATGATGTGATACGCTACTATAAACTACTAACGCACGGAGCTACCTCTAAATATTCATCAATCTGAATAGAATATGTAACACATGAGTTTCGTGTCATAGAAAACATTTTGAGGGGGTGGGCAACTGGATTAGTCAAAATTATTTTTTGGCCATGCATTTCGTTGGCACCCTAACATACATACATACATACATACATACATACATACATACATACATACATACATACATACATTAGGCCATTTCATTTATGTATGGGGAAAATATTTTTGTAAAAATTCTCTGGTGCAACCCTCCTATATTGTTTCTAATGGCAAAATGTGAATGTTCACCAAATTTCAGGTCATTTCGTGGTGTTTTGACCCCCGCCCAACACGATCAACTGATTTAGTTAATAAATCATTGTTTGCCTGCATGACAAAATGTTTGTAATATAAGACTTCTACTATACAAAGAATACAAA
The DNA here is from genome assembly GCA_949752735.1 of Lumbricus terrestris. NCBI lineage: Eukaryota > Metazoa > Annelida > Clitellata > Crassiclitellata > Lumbricidae > Lumbricus > Lumbricus terrestris. The sequence goes on along the minus strand of OX457045.1, from coordinate 19,899,882 downwards.
CTACATATATAGAAACTAACAAGTTTGGTAATAGTGTATACAACTATACACATTACACAATGATATAATGTCAAATCACTTTACTGAATTTAAGGTTTTTGTGGATGAGAAGGTTAATTTCTTTAATGTCTCTTTTTGAAAGTTGGGAATGTGTTTGCGTTGATATTCGACCATTTACAATAAATTTTTTGTGTTTCATCATTGGTAACACTAGTTGAGAAGTCTTGGATTAGTTTCACAGCCCGATCCGCCAGATCATTCACCACTTTGACATGCCGCACATATGTATCAGCTTCTTAGTAATTGGGATCATTATGAAATTCACTAACAGGTTTTCCTAGTCAGTCGGCGCCAATTCCCATGCTGTGAAACAAGAACCAGGATTTGGGTCCAGTAAGGGATGATAGCTTTGTACTGTGGCTCAGCATAGGAAACGTTGGATGGCCCCTTTCAGACTGTCTTGGTCTAGGAATTCGGAGCAGTGTTCGAGCAATCTGCTGTCATTCTGAAGTGGAACGCCTGTTTGAAAAGAGAGAGAATACAGCACATTCTTCTGTTAAGTACCAGAAGTGCCTTTCCAAGGCTTTTATGGCTGCATTGGCAACTTGTGGATCATGCTTGCAATACTTGTTCAAGTCATGCTATAGCTTGAGATCATTAGGCCTATACGCTGCATCGGCCCCCAATGGATGAAGAGAGCAAGTTTTCAACGTAGAGTAGCGCATTAAATTTACATAGTGCTTCCAACTTGCTGATCATGTCCTTGTCATATCCCGCTTGAGCACTGAAAGCCAACATCTTTGCAGGATACAAAATGGATGGCATCCATCGAGCATGATGCGCTGCTCCTGGCTTCAGCCAGTGTTTTCCTCTTTCAGGTGTCTCACCCAGAAGTATCAACATTAATTCAGCACATTCCCGCTAGTCACCGCGAGGTAGCAAGTTCTATTTATTTGAAGTAGAAAGTATTCTCTTCAGTGACTGTATAGGATTTCCTAGTGCGTTTCAAAGACCTGTCTTTGATTTCCAGGGTTTTAAAACCAGCTTCTGTGTTAATTGTTGGCCAAATAGAATCTCTTAATTGTATGAAATTGGTGTTGTCGGGGCCTGATGTTGCACCAAACAAGTTTTTGTGAACTGAACTCAAGTTTCTTTCAAATATGTGATGCCAACAAGCCACCTATGAGCCACGCTTCAGGCACTTCTCTATCATCCTTTCTAAGTAATGGACAGTTTGGTGTGGATGAAATTGGAGGAACCACTTCCTGAGGTGGTTCTTTTTTTCATATATTCACTCCTTGCTACCATGGGTACAGCCTCTAATAGGTAAAGCAAAAATTTTACAATTTGCTACCATGTTGTCGATGTCCATTTTGAACATAAAACTACTTTCTAGGTGGGCGGGGGTCAAAACATGGCCTACAGACCTGAAAATTTGCAGGCAATTATGTTTAAGTAATAGTAACAATATGGCGGGGTTGCACAATGAACATTCAAAAAAAATTTTTTTTGCAATGGCCTAACATACATACATACATACATACATACATACATACATACATACATACATACATACATACATAGTTACATACATAGTTACATACATACATAGGTCTACATACATACATAAGTGCACATATTCCTGTGCATGACTTGTAATGCGTACTTGCATAAAAATAATGAGTGTGAACATACAAACCATGCATGCATGGGTTTATACCAACGCATACACCAATACATTGAATTGAAGATGCATGTACATGTATGCATTTGTATACAGGATGTGTATGTAACCTGTAGGTGTCATAGCAGACAATTTTGCCGACGAGATCATTCTGGAGCCGAGGGAGATAGCGAGACATTACCTTCGATCGTTCTTCTTCCTTGATCTGATTAGCTCCATTCCTCTCGACTACATCCTCCTTACGCTGTGGCCGGCGGATAGCGTTACTCAGATCATCCACGCAGGTCAGACATGCTGTAGATTCCCTGCATTTCATTGCATTATAGTCGTGTAGACTGTGAAAACAATATCGGCAGGCGTACGCTTAACGTTGGAAATGATCGTGGCCACTTACAACCTTAAAAACAATCGTTTTACCTTTGACTTTTTAGACAGTCTTGCTGTTTTGAAAAATCTCCATACACGTCCTTGCATCAGCAGACTTCAATTTACTTCGCACATTTTGCACAATTGCATAATTTCACGTGGGTTCATGCTGCAATTGCGTCGAATCATTTTTAAAATCAAATCATACAGCGTTGACATCAAATCAAGCATCTTCATGCACTGTGATATTTTCTGGGATGCGATCAAATCGGGATAAATAAGGATAAACCCAAAATAATAATAATAATAGTGATAATAATAATAATAAAAATAATAATAATAATAATAATAGTGATAATAATAATAATAATAATAATAATAATAATAATAATAATAATAATAATAATAATAATAGTGATAATAATAATAATAATAATAATAATAATAATAATAATAATAATGTAGCGAACCTGGCGGCCCGCTCTCCTTGCTAAGCCACGCCCACTCGAGGCAAGTTCCTTGTTAGCCACGCCCCTTTGAGGCAAGTTCCTGAGGCAAGTTCCTTGCTAAGCCACGCCCCTTGAGGCAAGTTCCTGAGGCAAGTTCCTTGCTACCCCCTCCCTCCAGAGTCAAGTTCCTGAGGCAAGTTCCCTGCTAAGCCACGCCCCTTGAGGCAAGTTCCTGAGGCAAGTTCCTTAGCGGTCGAGGCAAGTTCCTTGTTAGCCCCTCCCTCCAGAGGCAAGTTCCTTAGCGGCCGAGGCAAGTTCCTGAGGCAAGTTCCTTGCTAGCTCCGCCCACTTGAGGCAAGTTCCCTAGAACTTGAGGCAAGTTCCTAGATAGGCCACGCCCATTTGAGGCAAGTTCCCTAGATTAGGTGCCTGCCCGTAGATTGTATAAATAGACGTGGACAGATGACACAGACGGCTCTCAGACGATACAGTGCGAGGCGGAGCTCTCGCAGAGGCAGACAGTTGATACCGTCATCGACGAGGAGCGACGAGCAGGAGAAGACGTCTGGACGGCGGCGTGGCTACGTGCGAGAACGACGACGGAGAGCGACACACGGACGGACACGGACGGAACCGACGTTGACAGCCCTGCAGAATACGGCCATCCCTGGGGTGCAGAGGCTTTCCTATCGTCGTCTGGTTTCGTGCTACAATAAATCGTGTCGCAGAAGATATCGTGTCGTTGTCTGATTTCCGGGTTGACATTCAGGAGGACTGCAAGGACTAAGCCCTTCGATATACCACGAAGGCCGAACTCTTACCCTTTTGGCACGGGGGTTGCACGCGGACGGTACCTACACACGGATTTCCTACCCTCAAGAGTAGGGTGGACGACGGGCCATTTTTGTTACACTGTTACACAGAAGTGGGGTGGTACGCAGTTCTTCCTGCAAGTGACGACAACCCGAGGTAACCGAAGATGCTGATGGAAGAAGACGAAATCACGTTCCGGAATCCAGCTTCCGAGGAAATTCGCACGTCTGCCGACGTCTTTACTCCGACCGCTCGGGGATCGTCCATGGAGAAACGGTCGAACCGGAGACCGCTGATCGAGGAGCTCGGTTCCGATGACGAGGAGAGACCGGCGAGAAGCCTGTTGGAGGACGTCGATAGCCTGATCCGACGCCGACCTACGCCGATGAAACCCAGTCGCTTCGACGGGACAGGTTCGTTTGAGTCGTTTTTGGTGCAATTCGAGGTGTGCGCTCGCCACAACAAATGGACGGCTGCAGACAAGGTAGACCATTTACGTTGCGCGTTGGAGAAAGCTGCGACGCAACTTCTCTGGGATTTTGGTGCGCAGCCGAACGCAACCTACGAGGAACTGGTGGAACGCCTTCGCCAGCGATACGGGACGGAAGGACAAGCCGAAACCTTCCGTGCCCAGTTATACTACAGACGTCAACGGCCGGGAGAAAGTCTCAGCGACCTGCTGCATGAGATCCGCCGTCTCGTAGTCTTGGCATATCCCGTTCCGTCCAATGAGACTACCCAGATAATCGCGAGGGACTCGTTTCTAGAGGCGCTGCGAGACCGCGAACTTTCGCTGAAGGTTAGAGAGCGAGAGCCAAAGACTCTCGATGAAGCTTACCGGACCGCCCTGCGACTGGAAGCTTACCAGCAGGCCTCCGAGAACGACGACCGCCGAAAAACGCCGAATCGGGTACGAGGGACTCAGGAGACCGACCTGAGTGCCCAGCTGCAAGCGACGCTCGACCGATTCCTTACGGCGCAACGAGACGACCAACGCGAATGGCAACGCGAAATGGAGACGAAGATCGACCGACAGCTTCGCGAGCTGCGCAGTCAAGCATCGCCCAACGACGGACCGGGACGAGACCGTCGTCTTGGAGACCGCACCTCTGGAGATCGTCCACGGGAAGCTGCGAGGCCGGCGGTGACCTGCTTCAACTGTGACCGAGTCGGTCACGTGGCTCGGAACTGTCGACAACCGCGCCGTTTCCGGAACCGCAGGAACGACGCTGGAACTGACGAGACGGAGGATTCGACGCCTCCGGTAGCCGTGAACCACACAACCCGTCCGAAGTTGCCAAATCGTAACAGCAACAATGCTGTCTACGTGCGAGGGACGATCCACGGACGTTCTCAACTGTGCTTGATCGACACGGGATCGGAAGTGAGCCTGGTGCCTTCATCAACTGTCGACGGGTTAGAGCTTCGTTCAAGTAATCGTTCTTTGATGGCTGCTAACGGGTCTGATATTCGGGTCCTGGGAGAGGTTTTGGTCCCCATAGATTTTGGGAGAGGTTTTAGTGTCCCGACCATGTTTTTGGTATCCGATCAGATTACGGAACCCATGTTAGGCATGAACTGGCTCAGGGAGCATCGCTGCAGATTAGGGTTTGGTGCTGGTGCTTTGTTTGTGGGCAGGAAACGCATCTCTCTTGTAAAGGGGAACGGTTCCATGTGGTGCCGACGTGTGATCGTCGCAGAAGAGGTTGTGGTATCCCCCAAATGTCAGGGTGATGTTCCGGTTAAAACCATGTATGGGAATGTGCCCGCGGTTGCCCCCGCATGGATGACCGAGGCCCAGGAGATACGCCCCGGAGACCACCTGGCCCGTGTAGTGGTAGATGGTAAAGCTAACGCCCAGGTGCGAGTTGTGAATTTAACGGAGGACCCGGTAACTTTCACTAGGGACCAATTCTTGGGAGGATTACGCCCTGTGCAGGTGGAACGGAATAAGTCCGGTATAATGGGAGAGGTTTGTCTAGTCCCACCTAGAGAGGTATTTCTTGAGGATTTTTCCAAAGAAAGGTTACCTAGGAAACGGGTAAACGATTTGATAATTCAGCCTGTAGACAAACAGGATAGCGTATCGGTTGCTTCGCCCGTAAGTCGAGTACTACTGCCGCAAAAGAAGTATGTGTGTGAAAGTTTGGATGATTTACCTTTGATAGGAGTGCAGCATAAGGTTTTTCTTAGCGGGATTTTCGGCTGTAGTAAATACGTGGGTACCCCCCTGAGGTTGAAATTTGGCGGGATCCCCTTTCGTAAACCTGGCCGTAAGATTTGTCAGTGTGTGGGAGAAATTAAATGCGGCCATCGGAGAAATAGGGACGAGGTTTTCCCACACGCCCCTGTCGCTGAAGTGGCGTTGTTGCGTGAGGACGTGACATGTGGACGAAAGACGGGTCCACGGGTCGACCCGACCCATGGTCGACCTCGAGAGTCGACCCGACCTATTGTCCACCAGAAGGTCGAACCTCGACCTTGTCTCGGAAGACACTCGCCCGAAGAGAAGGACTCGACGGAAGCCCTGCGCTCCCGACTTGCTGTTGGGGATTTTGCCGGTCGAGTCTACGTCGACGTCAGCGGACCCCGGAGACGATTGAGATTTCGGACTCGGACTAAATTCTGAAAGAAGAAAAAGACGCGGAGGGTGAGCGGTTGCTTCAGTACTAGAAACGATTAATCATGGCCTTTTAGCTTTGGCCCGTTGGCCGTCGAATTGTTATTTTATATTTGTGGTTGTGAACCAATAAGCGTGCTCTTCACTTCTTCAGAGACTTTTTCTATTGTGGACTGATGATATGATGGACGATTTAGAGATCGCATATATACCGTATACGTAGAATGCCTAGAAAAAGGGGCGCTTTTCGTTTGGGCCGTTGGCCACTTTTGTGTTTATGTGCCTTAAATATTTCTTCAAGATGTGTACGTTTTTGGGCCGTTGGCCACATTGTGTGAACGACGGAACAGTCTAGTCGGAACTTTAACGTAAACTTTTATGAGACCCGTTGGTCTTTTGGTTGAACAGTAGGGTCAGTGGACGATCAAGGACATTGTATTTTTGAGACTTGGCCCGTTGGCCGCTTTGTTTACACCCAGTTGGGTTTTGCTTTGAGCCATGTGGCTCGTCCCTGTTTTTCGTTTGCGGGAGTGGGGACACTCCCATTCGTAGTGGGAGGGAGATGTAGCGAACCTGGCGGCCCGCTCTCCTTGCTAAGCCACGCCCACTCGAGGCAAGTTCCTTGTTAGCCACGCCCCTTTGAGGCAAGTTCCTGAGGCAAGTTCCTTGCTAAGCCACGCCCCTTGAGGCAAGTTCCTGAGGCAAGTTCCTTGCTACCCCCTCCCTCCAGAGGCAAGTTCCTGAGGCAAGTTCCCTGCTAAGCCACGCCCCTTGAGGCAAGTTCCTGAGGCAAGTTCCTTAGCGGTCGAGGCAAGTTCCTTGTTAGCCCCTCCCTCCAGAGGCAAGTTCCTTAGCGGCCGAGGCAAGTTCCTGAGGCAAGTTCCTTGCTAGCTCCGCCCACTTGAGGCAAGTTCCCTAGAACTTGAGGCAAGTTCCTAGATAGGCCACGCCCATTTGAGGCAAGTTCCCTAGATTAGGTGCCTGCCCGTAGATTGTATAAATAGACGTGGACAGATGACACAGACGGCTCTCAGACGATACAGTGCGAGGCGGAGCTCTCGCAGAGGCAGACAGTTGATACCGTCATCGACGAGGAGCGACGAGCAGGAGAAGACGTCTGGACGGCGGCGTGGCTACGTGCGAGAACGACGACGGAGAGCGACACACGGACGGACACGGACGGAACCGACGTTGACAGCCCTGCAGAATACGGCCATCCCTGGGGTGCAGAGGCTTTCCTATCGTCGTCTGGTTTCGTGCTACAATAAATCGTGTCGCAGAAGATATCGTGTCGTTGTCTGATTTCCGGGTTGACATTCAGGAGGACTGCAAGGACTAAGCCCTTCGATATACCACGAAGGCCGAACTCTTACCCTTTTGGCACGGGGGTTGCACGCGGACGGTACCTACACACGGATTTCCTACCCTCAAGAGTAGGGTGGACGACGGGCCATTTTTGTTACAATAATAATAATAATAGTAACAGTAATAGTAATGGTAGTACTGATAATACTAATTTTTCCTTAATTTGAATGATCATACATTAATCATGCATTTAGTAAGTGTAGGCTACTATGAAGGAATATTATTAATATTTCGTTACATTACTCGTAGGTCGGGCCCTTCGCATGGTCAGATTGGTAAAACTGCTGAGCCTACTTCGACTTCTTCGCTTGTCTCGTCTTGTGCGATACGTCAACCAGTGGCAGGAGGTAATAACCAATGGCAGGAGGTAATAACCAATGGCAGGAGGTAATAACCAATGGCAGGAGGTAATAACCAATGGCAGGAGGTAATAATAGCCACAATGCATTAGGATTTAATTATTAATCATTATTCTGACTATGGCCGCATTGCATGCGGACTGGCCATATTATTGTGACTTTGTACTAATTACGGTTCGACCATGCACCGTTTCTAATCCCGATCCATTCTGTAATATCACGTAGACCATAATACACTCCATCGACAGGACTATGCATGTACATGTAGGCCTATGCATTTTATAGGCCTATGCACGCATACAAATATGCATAGTAGACCTATATAGATACATACATGTAATAACAACGCGCACATGGTTATCTTGGTTGTAGTATACGAGTCCCTTGTCTTTCCTGCTTGTAAGAACAGTTATGCATTCGTTTAGGTGTAAGCTGTGTCGTGGTGACTGTTCATCACTGCAACCCAGCGTTCGAGTGTAATGTCTCTCTGAAGAACTGCATATTAAAATAAGCAATAACCAGTCTGCATGCAGAGAAACATCAAATAGACAGCTAATCGAATCTGCTTATATAGAGTAGGCAATGCATGTCTCCACTTATCTGGTGCTGCGGTATCAAACTATGCATGGTCCATCGTATACCTGAGAGAATACGCAAAGGTCAGACGAAATGCACTGCCTCAATTTTATGCCTCCATCCAAGCCTCAGCCCGGTTCCAAGGTCTTAGCGGTACAAGAGTAGGCCTATACGGTTGTTATACGATAGCTCTAAGTTCTCCAACGTTTGTGCCATCTATAGTGGTTAAAGTGGTTTGGCTGAGCAGTGGGAACGTCGGATAGGTGAGCAGTGGGAACGCCAAAGAAAGGTTTTATTGGAACGCATTCGTGTTTCCAGAGTTCCATGCATGGTGAGCCTGCTGAGGGAACGTAATCAAAAAATTTCGAATTTTCGACCGCGTGGGAACGTGTTCCCACGCGTACTAACCCACTCTAAGCTTAGCCTAGCACAATGGCAATAAGATACGTGGCTTCTACGTTTTAGTTTCTTATTATCAGAAGGATATATTTAAAGTTCAATATAGCCATGCACAGGCTCCGATAACAATCCAGAGAGCATCGAAATGGTGTACGACCGATTGACTTACTGACTATATTGATTGAATTGACCAAACGATTGAATGATTGTTTGATTGATTGATTCGTATAGTAATTCTACATTTAAATTCCTTTTTATTCATTGATTAGTCGATAAAGAAGCCTAATTGACTGGACCTATACTTCTTTATTTACTATAATGATCTAACTCATGATTACGGAGCAGGTAAATGTTTATCCGTGAATAGATCTACATCAAAACACCTTCCCAGCATAAGTAGGCTATTCGTCTGCAGTAAACCTGACTCTGTAAAATGGAGTGCGACAAAAAATAACTATAGCCTTAGCCTGCTGTGTCCATGCAAAAAAATAGGCGTAGGCCTAAAGCAAGTCTCTTTAAATTATACTCTGCTATAATAGTGGATCGTGGCAGACCTTAATATTAATGAATTATTGCCTTAGGCTGATACGTAGAGACTGCAAGATGCACAAAATCCAATACAAAAGCATTTTGCGAGTAGGCATATATATAATATACAGGCATTATATAATAACCTAGTCTTAAGCCTACAACAAATAGGAACCAACAGTTTAAAAATACATTGCTGATTCCCTTTCGGGAATAAAATACGATAGCAATTCTCTATTGTTTAGTTGTCGTTTAAGGCTAAGTTAATTCTAGGACGAGATACATATTCCGCATTTGTGGAAGGCATCCATGCATCTCCCTGTATACAGAGTTGACATTCAATTTTCCTTTCCACTTTGGTTGGACAAAACGGACCAGAAGAAGACCCATAATAGTCCACCCTTAATTCCTATAATATACGACGGAGTAATCGCACCATTACGTTGTTCGTGCGAAGTCGTTTGTCAAGGATTTGTGGTCATAAGACTCAAGAACGCCTGTGCATGGGCGCCCGCACATAATGGGCACTTGCCCCTCTCTCTAGAAAATTGACACCTATTTTACTAACTACTACTTTGCGTTTTAAACAAATTTCTTTGCATCATGGAACGTTTTCTATGTTGGAAATATTGTAAGGAATTTGGCTATTGTATGATTAACGCATTGAATTGCCTTTTCGGGTGTAAAATTTGATTTAAAGTTTCATACTTTTGGCCAAACCATTAGCAAATAACCTTAGGGATTACTTTTTGTCCCACCGTGTATCAGTGGTGTAGCCAGGAATTTATGATGGGGGGTGTTTGGGGGGGTTATGGCCTTTCTGACACCAAACCAACAGTATTACAGTAGATCTAAAAAAAGGGAATAAAGTAACAAAGGGAGAAATGCAAGATAAGCAATTGTTAGGCCTACTAGACGCAATGGTTTTGCTTTTTTCTTATTTGAGTGGATAAATAACCCATAAAAAAACTTTTTCCTAGGCCAATGGGGGGTTTAACCCCCGAAACCCCCTTGTCTACGCCACTGCCCTGTGTACTGCTAGGAGCAAGCTACTTAGCTACGGGGAACTAGCCTAAAGACCTAAACTGTCAAATAAAGAAGAGAATATATAATTTGTCGATTACATTACCAGGTGCAGGTGTTGTTTTGTTGTTGTTTTGCCTGCGTTCAGTTTCTGGCGGTGGCTGGTAAGTTCATGCGATTCTTCAACCTCGTCGCTCTGATGATGCTTATTTCGCATTGGGACGGTTGTCTTCAGTGGCTCGTTCCGATGCTGCAGGACTTTCCCATCGACTCCTGGGTGGCACTAGAAGACCTACAGGCAACAAAACCATTCCCACCAATCATCTATCTACATAATAATTCATGCATCCACAAGTCATCCATTTAAGCATCCATCTATCCGTTGCATTAATCCAGTTCATATAATTATGCATGATCCATCCATCCATCCATCCATTCATCCATCCATTCATTGGTTAATTTCAACGCTTCTGTGAGGTAACAAAATGGGCTACAATAAGGATCTACATAAATGCCTCAATTATCATAATTATTGTATCTTATTGCACATAATTTAAAATTTAAAATTTAACACTTTAATTTAATGTCCAAAACTATGTATGTATGGAGAGCACCGTTTGACCACCAAGGTGTTTTATTTCATTCACTTCTTCATTTCTATAGCGCCCCTTCAAGCTAATTAAGGGGTGCTATAGAATGTGTGATACGGTCGTCTATGCAGCAACGCTGTGGGTTGTGTTCTCAGATAAAGAAAAGATAGCGGGTGTAGGTTCAGCAATCGTGATCGCAATCTCCAAATTTCTAAAGAGCAACTAGAAAGCCAAGCTGGCACCAACTTATTCAGGAGCGCTGCATCTAGTCAGAAGGGCTGTCCAAAAAGTAGTCCGAATGAAGTCGTAGTTCCGCACAGTTGACCAACTGTAACTTCTCAGTGAACAACGTAAGTCTACGTGTGTGGCCTACAATGCGCACGTACCAACGCGAAGGCTTCGTGTAGATTCTCCTGCTGTTCTGACACGAACTCTACGGGACTCATATGCTCTGTCTCCCTGGGAGGCATACCGTACACAATGTCAGCGGGTATAACTGCCTCGCGTCCATACATCAGAAAGAAAGGAGTGAACCCAGTTGACTCCTGGACCGAATCTTTCGCAATTAGAAATAAACTCTAACTCGAGTGTATATGATTGTCACTCAAGCATTTCAACGAACACCATGTGACCTATTTTGCAGCAATCCGATTGGACGGAGCAGTACACGTGGTCGTTGTTCAAGGCCTTGTCGCACATGCTGTGCATTGGCTACGGTCGCTATCCTCCGCAGAGTACGACGGACGTTTGGCTGACAATGGTCAGTATGCTGATAGGAGCCACCTGCTATGCTATGTTCGTTGGACATGCCACGACGCTCATACAATCATTCGACACTTCCAAAAGGCAATACAGAGAAAAGGTAATAAATCAATCGGTCAATCAGTCAATCAATCGATCGATCAATCAGTCTATCAATCAATTTATCTATCTACCTTTCAGTTGGTCAGTCAGTCTATCAATCAATCAGTCAATCAATCAATCAATCAGTCAATCAATCAATCAATCAATCAATCAATCATGACAGCGACACCACCGTAACTCACCTGGGATGCACTTTCAACAGGTCACTTGCGTGTAGCGGTGCATAGTAAATTAACCACACTCTTACTACCTCCCTACTAACACTTAACTGCTAACTGTGTTCCTTAAGAACCTGAAAACTGTTTTATTTAGCCGTGGTTGGGCTGGGAGCGCTTCTGAGTAACTTGCCTTGAAGAGGCGCTATATAAATTTCTGAAATAAGTTAATAAATAAACTCGTTCTAAACAATAAACTCAATCTAACGATGTACTTGCTGACAGATAAAGCAGACGGAAGAGTACATGGCGTACCGGAAGCTGCCTCGTAGTCTACGCCAGAGGATAACGCTCTACTACGAGCACAGATATCAGGGCAAAGTCTTCCACGAGAAGAGCATCCTTCGAGAACTCAATCATTGCCTTCGACAGGTCCAGATCCATCAGCGTATACGCTTTCAGACGATTAAAATCTTAAAACTTATTAGGAGGCCTGATGAAAATAGACTTATTAGGTGACCTAATTGAAAGTCACTAGGTGGCTAAATAAAAATTTATTATGTGGCCTAACTACGAATTTGTTAGATGACCTGATTAAAAACGTATTAGGTGGTCTAATCAGAACCCTTTTATTAGGTGACCTAATTCAACACTTATTATAGGTCACCTAATAAAATTCCTTATTAGGTGACCAGTTCATAAAAACTTATTAGGTACCGAATGTATGCATCGGAATTTGACATACATGTAGCGCCTTTTATTTTAGGAAGCCTTCCATACAGTAGGCTAACTCTAGGATAATAGAGTAGGCCTATTTTAAGAACGAAAACCTGATCACTAAGCAATTATTAGCAAGCAATCTATTAGTCAGATAACAAGAAACTCGAATGTTGCAGGCTTAAGAACATACCTTGAGCTCGATCAAACTATGCTAGTGTTATAGTAAACAGCTTATTTGGATCTTTTACTGGTCCGCGTCGCATTATGGATGAGAAAGGACGACAGAAAAATTATCATGAAATTTGAAGCAAAACGGTTTACACCACTCGCGTTCTTTCTTCTGTTTGTTATGTTACCTCTGTCTGTCTGCTTCACTCTTTCACTCTCTGTCTCTCTGCCTCTCTCTCTGTCTGCCAATCTATGTATCTGTCTGTTTGTCTATCTATCTATCTATCTATCTATCTATCTATCTATCTATCTATCTATCTATCTATCTATCTATCTATCTATCTATCTATCTATCTATCTATCTATCTATCTATCTATCTATCTATCTATCTGTCTGTCTGTCTGTCTGTCTGTCTGTCTGTCTGTCTGTCTGTCTGTCTGTCTGTCTGTCTGTCTGTCTGTCTGTCTGTCTGTCTGTCTGTCTGTCTGTCTGTCTGTCTGTCTGTCTGTCTGTCTGTCTGTCTGTCTGTCTGTCTGTCTGTCTGTCTGTCTGTCTGTCTGTCTGTCTGTCTGTCTGTCTGTCTGTCTGTCTGTCTGTCTGTCTGTCTGTCTGTCTGTCTGTCTGTCTGTCTGTCTGTCTGTCTGTCTGTCTGTCTGTCTGTCTGCATGTCTGTCTGTCTGTCTGTATGCATGTTTGCCTGTCTGTCTGTATGTTTGTCTGTCTGCATGTTTGCCTGTCTGTCTGTCTGAACTAAACGAGTGTGAAATAAATGCAAAACTTCGACCATACTATGAATCTTTTTCTGCTAGGAAATAGTGAACTTCAACTGCCGTTCGCTCGTCGCTTCCGTGCCTTTCTTCACGAATGCCGATCCGAACTTCGTTTCCGAAGTCGTCACAAAACTTGAATTCGAAGTCTTCCAACCGGAGGACCAGATCATTAGGGAAGGGACGATTGGAAGAAAGATGTACTTCATACAGGAAGGTGTCGTCGATATCGTCACGAAGGACGGTCTGGTCATCACCAGTCTCACCGACGGTGCTTACTTTGGCGGTGAGGACTTGCAGGACTATATATTAAATGGTGTAGTGCAGGGGTTCTCCAACTTTATTTTTATTGTACCCCTAAGTAAAAAAATCGAATAATGGCGTACCCCCAACAAAGTCCGATCAGAAACAAAATGCCATTGCGATGTCCCCCTTTGACTAAACGTCCATTTAATCATTGGTGACATCGCTTATTAGAGACGTATATACTATAGGCCTAGGGAGCAAAATTTAGTTTTAATTATATAATTTTATAAACAAATTTAAAAGGGAAATTGGTCCATAACTCCTGTAAGAAAGAGCAGCCTATAGTGCTGTGGGCTTGTTTAAATTAGCAATATCTGGTTAAAAATCTGCCAATTTCAAACGACAATTTACCCCATGTTTATTTTTTGATAGCAAGAATAGTTTTAAAATCAGCTTCACCCAGATATGATGTTCTGAAAGGAATCACAACATTTAAAACTTGACTAGAAATTGGTCCTTAGGCCAATTCAGCTCTCAGCTATTTGAGATATAGATATTATAGAGTTATAGACTGAGAATTTCAGACTTTGGTTCTTTCAACCATTTATACATTATTTGTTTCAAAATTATACTAATTGGCCTAACAATAAATATGTTGCATGCACAGTATAGCATGTGAGTCTAAATATATGCTGTGAAAGAAATAAATGACGATGCTGTTATATGTCGCAACGTTAAAAATCAATGCTAATCAAAGAAAGTCTAGAAAGATGGACACAAAGTCTATAAACTCAAAGAAAATTTATATATTACTGGAATTTTTCGCGTACCCCTTAACGGCGCCTGGCGTACCCCCAGGGGTACGCGTACCACAGTTTGAGAACCCCTGGTGTAGTGGTGGCGTCGGTGCCTTGGAGCTGGAGTGTTCCTGGTTCGAATCCACCTCAAGTCGACGCGTAAGGACCTTGGGCATGTCCTTCACTCGCAATTGCTCGGGGGACTGGCGTGAATTTCCGATGTAGTGCCGGCGCTGTGGTCGGGAGCGCCTCTGAGTAGCGAGCTTGGATGGGTTCTATAGAAATTTAGAAATAAATAGGCATGTAAATTCAAAATATGGAAAGTAGGTGGAGTAAGGTGCTGAGTGTGAATCTATACGGAACTAAATATCCATTAAATGTTCCACACCATCTGCAAATGTACCACAAATCAACATGCAAGAATAAACTTTTTGACACTCTCTGGTTTAAAAATCCAATTATTTATAAGTTACCGCGACTATCTACTAAGGTTATTTTTGTCGTCTTACTTAATTAAATAATAGCCACACTACTTCCACCTTCTCTTAACTGACTACCAAGTCACAAGAGAATCACACCTATTATTATTGGTGCAACCAGGAACTCAAAGGATGCAAAGTTACTTCAAGATTGACGTTTGACGACTTTCTCAGTCTTTCCTACTTTTATAACTGAGTTGCTAGAGGTATATATAAAAATGCGTCTGTATGTAAAATTATGTATAGGCCTATTTAAATGTATATGCATATTTATATGTATAGTTTTTACTGTTTTAAAGTTATTTTGATGCATTTTATTTCAGTACCATCGCAGCCTTTAAGACCCGTTCTGGGTCCCCTGTGCAACCGAGTGTACAGCGATCACAAAGATTAGCCTACATGCGTAATGTTTTATAAGAATAGAAAACTTTTGTTTTTCTCTATTCTTGATTTTGATTGGTTGATGCAAAATGAATGATTTGATAATGATGTCAAAATGAATCATGTGGATTATAGAGATCTGTTTGATAATGCATACATTTTGTGTATTTAAAATCATGTAGAAGTTTAATGTGCACAGCGATGATAAATGAATGCATTTGTGGATTATTACAGAAATCTGTTTGCTGACCAATGCGAAGAGGGTCGCCGATGTGCGAGCGAAAGCCTACTGCAATCTCTTCTCTCTATCGGTGGAGCACTTCAACTCGGTGCTCGACCACTACCCGGAGATGCGACGGGCCATGGAGGCAGAGGCGGACGTTCGACTCAACAGAATCGGACGAAGAACTTCATCTCCACTTCATCCGCCATCGCAACCACCAACTACATCCTCGGACAGCTTCGAGCACCCAAGAGATGGAGGAGAGATGAGCGTTGAAATCAGCGGAGAAGGAGGAGGAGAAGCTGGACCTAACCGTGGAGGATTCATGTCGGAAACGACGCTCCAGGTGGAGAGGAAATCTGCGGGTGGCAATAGGTTTGGTTCGTACGTTGCGGATGATTCGAACCGCGCTAGTAGCTTCGCCGGGTTGTACACGTTCGCTGAAGGTGTTCTGGAGGTTGGCGATCGGTCTGGAAGGTCAAGGGCGACGCGTGGCAGCAGAGCAGTTTCCAATGCTCACAAACGAAGACACAAGAGCTCGAAGATTTAGAGTAGTCAGCACGAAAA
Organism: Lumbricus terrestris; assembly: GCA_949752735.1. Lineage (NCBI taxonomy): Eukaryota > Metazoa > Annelida > Clitellata > Crassiclitellata > Lumbricidae > Lumbricus > Lumbricus terrestris. The sequence continues at coordinate 19,883,742 of OX457045.1, read as the reverse complement.
ACTGTTCTCTCGTCACCAGGTTTATTAAAATAATTATTATGCTCAATAGAAGGAATTTGAATTGAGATTATGCTTGACAGTACCATAAGATAGCCCTTCTCCCTTCTGGCTTGGCCGAACCAGGAGTGATCCAGCACGTAGGCTATTAGTGTTAAGCTACCGAACCCACTGCTGTAAAGCCGACCTGCGTGTCGTGCTATAGTTGGCCTTATTTCGTATAACCTGTACCTGTAATCATTCTGCGGTTTGTCAGATTGAGTCATTAAACGAAGATTATTATTATAACTTAAACAGTGCCAATTAGGGAAAATAGGCAAAAAACGAACGATGCAGTGACAGTTAAAATGGAGTAATGAAGGTGGCCAAGACTGTAAGAGAAGAAAATAAGCCTAAAAATAAACAGTAATGTCATCAAATTACAGAGAAGCAATAATTATTACACCAATTACTTGTAAGTTAACATCACTCACAAAATGACACACGTAGGCTACTGTTAGCACTTGCCACATTTCTGGTTACAGCAAACACAAAATAAGCTCATAGATGTAGATCTACACTGTCTCACAATACAACACATCCACTAGGGTTCACAGTCGAAGTACACATTATCAGTGTACCTCCAGTTGAATTAGGCCCTAAGTTAATTTTGTTTGTTACGTTATCTGCCCTTTCTGCATATGCCTATCTTGTTTATTTCTTTTATTTTCCCTTATTTGTGCCATTTGCTCTTCTTCTCTCCGACTTCTTGTGACTCTTTAAAGCGTTCTCTAACCTATTTTACACACAATACAGCTAGATATATGGAAAGAGTCTTTAGACTTGCAAGCAAAAAGTTAGGATATAAAATTACTATGCACAAAATGCTCTGCTCCGTTTGTAACGCCACTCCAGATTTTCCTAAGAGTCTCAGAACGTGCAAGCAAACAGACGTAAGATAAGGATAGTCAGAGCGGATCAAACAATAGTCAAAGCAGATCAAACAAACAGATACAGACAATAGCCTACAGACATCTAAATTAAGGGATTATTTTAGCTGTATAGAAATCTATGAATTATCTTCTACGTCAGCAAATTGCCAACATTAAGCATGACTTTCTGCTGAACTAATGTTACATGAGTTTATCTAAGCATAGATACTAGCGCAATTCCACGATTAGCCTACACTTCGTAGTAACTATTGATTACGCGTTATAGGCCTAGACCTACAGTTTGCAATAGGCCTGCGGGGCAATTATTGTTTTAGGTCAGATTCAGAATTTTGTCAGATTAAACTTGTATGAGAAGTTTAGCTATGGTTTCATTATATCTAGGCTATGCTAGTTTAGTACAGATTACGCTCGTAGAGTAAGTTACGGCTACTGAAGTTTCTCATAAACATGACGAATCACGAAATAAAATCTTATTTGGCCTAACTAATCAATTGATCAGGTGTAAATTGCAGTATCGTGGACCGAAGCATATGCCGCATCTTTGGACAAGATATCTAACGACAGCACCAACCTTAACCTTAACCGACTCTCATGACGCATAGCCTGGTCTTAACCGACTCTCAAGACATGCAGCCTGGGTCGTAGAACATCAGTATAATGCGTCGAACTAATAGTTGGTGTACACATTGAATCATAAATTGGACAAACTAAAGTGCAAGTAGAAGTTGGATTGACATAAATACTATGCTACATGGGGAATAATTTTGAACACAACAAGGATATTGTAGCAGTGGAATTTCGCACCGCGTACTTATAATAGTTACGAGGTTGTTTTTAATAATCATTGTTCCGACTTCCATGAAACAAGAATTCTTTTAGTCAGTTCGTCTTGTAACCAACCACCGCTTGACGAATCGTCCGTCTGACGAATCTTCCATTGACGAACAGTCCGTTGACGTAACGTCCGCATACGCATGTCTACATCATAGCGGATCTTAATCCTTACTCCTTAGGCCATGCAGAGATCTTCTGGTCAGGACATCTAATTCGGGACATTCTGTATACATGTAATTAGCGTCATTACCTTTATAAAGGAGCCACTGTCCGATGACTGAGGTTTACGAGCACAACACGTGTCTTACGATCTATGACCATATTAACGTTAAATTGTGTACAATGTGTAACCTCCATCATCTGCCATGCGCGCTATAGACTGTGACTTGGCTTCGTCAGTAAGCGTGACCTGAAGTGATAAGAGTCTACCCAGAGTGGATGCGTTCCACCACTGATGTCCAGTTGAGTTGGCTTTTCTGGAAACCGTGGGAGATCGCTTGACCAACCCCCCACCCTATTGGTAGACACCACTGAGAGCAGACATGGCCCTCTAATATTGGGACGCAAAAGATCCAACTGGCCAGTCGAACGTAAAGAGCGGACTTAAGTTAATGAGAGAGACTTACGCTTGAGGTCATGGATATTTAGGAGTAAGACCTAATTGAGATTTATATAGGCCTACCAGGAGAAGTTATATTGGATGCGTGAGACAACCTGGCACCAGCGAAAGACTTCAGTCGTGTAGACTATTTGGTAGCGGACGACTATGAATGTCGTTCAACGTTCAATAACAACAGTGCTCTAATGCCATCAATAAACATTACCAATACATTTGCTACTACTGTATGTCGGTAAAGGATAAGACGTCTATATTGCGCCACTTTCCCTCTTTGCAGATTCCACGACCATTGGTGACGATAAAAATCCTATTTGCAAAATGTCATAAAAGTCAGCGGAATGAAAGCTGAGAACGTTTCGAGGAATTGGGGAACAACGACTAAGTAAATGGATCCACATCCGTGACCTGAATAAACGCTCAAGAGATTAGTTCCTTTAAATTTTTGCGTGAGGTAATTGTCAATTGTCATCTGGTGAAATACGTCGTAGCCTACTTTAGCCACAGCCTATACACTCCTCGAAGATTGGTTTTGAGCGAGTAATAGCAACTGGTTATAGGCTGCATCAATACAGAAAATAATATGATTGGGGCGCGATAGAGAGAAAGGAGGAGAGAGGCAGATATAGAGACGGACAGACGGACAGACAGACAGACATAGAGAAACACAGAGGGACACACGCAGAGAGACAGAGCCACACAGAGAGAGCTGCGCGAGAGAGAGGCAGAGACAGAGAAGCAAAGACAGAGAGAAAGAGGGAGAAAGAGAGAGAGACAGACAGACAGAGAGAAAGTGAGAGAGAGTGTGAGTGAGTGAGAGAGAGGCAGAGAGAGAGAGAGAAAGTGAGAGAGAGAGAGTGTGAGTGAGTGAGAGAGAGAGGCAGATAGAGAGAGAGTGAGAGAGACAGAGAGAGACACATAGAGAGAGTGAATGAGTGAGAGAAAGAGAGAGAGGGAGAGAGAGACAGAGACAGTGAGTGAGAGAGAGAGAAAGAGAGAGAGAGAGAGAGGTGATAGTTGTTATGAATATAATAACATTATAGTGCATAATAGTGAACGGATAACAGAACGAGAGATTCAGATAGAGAAGTAGAGCGTGAGAAATGGAAGTAAGAAAAATGAAACAGGAATTTTAAAAATCAATACAACAGAAAAGTAACACATATTTATGTCTTCGATTTAATAAAGAATCCGATCTCATTATGATTAAGGATAGCAGACACCAACATGATTTAGATTGAAACATTTCTAATTATTCCAGCCACACATGAACCGAATCGTACTTCGTCAAAAAACAGTTTTAATTAAGCGCAGGCGAAATTAATGAAACGGGTGACAGAACGAGAGAGGTGTAAAACAGAGTGGTGCGTGCTTATCAGAATGGAAAAACAGATGTCGCTAGAATTCGCAATGACAATTATATTACGTGGTGGGATTTGTGCGAGGCTATATAAGACATCCGGTTGTAATATTGTGACTGCGAGCCACAGCAGCTGCTGGTGTTTTCAATTGCGTCCACATGCTCTATTTGGTCATCGCAATTAATGGCGTATCTTAAGTGGTCAGCGTACGTGATTGCCTGTGTGTGAGTGTGTGTTAGTGTGTGTGTGGGTAAGTGTGTGTATGTGTGTGTGTGAGTGTGTCTCTGCTGGGCGTTTGTCGGATGGGTAGCCTATCATTATCGACCGTCGTGGTAGAGGGCTCGCCAGTCTTGGAGGTCGTCCTGGCCGAAGAGTCCAGCGCTGCCGCCGCCCCCCATGTGAAGTCCACCGAGCGGGGCCGGTCGAAGCCTCCCAGGCGACTGCTGTCCCCCGTCGAAGGCCCGGTAGTTGCGGCCGAACTGCGAGCCCCAGTTCTGCAGGTGGATCGGGCTGAAGAACGGGTCGGGGGCGTCGAGTCCGCTGTTCCATCCGCCACCCGACGACAGACCGAGCTGTTTCTTCTGACGCCCACCGGCGGAATACAAGCGTCCCCTCTGGTTCAACGGGTCAACGCTGGCACCTGTTCCCTGGTGTAGCCTACGCAGCATCGACTCCCACGATCTGTCCTTCTCATCGTAGCCGTCCAGTGGGGCATTGTCTTTGACTGCTGCTGCTGCTGAGGGTGATTGTGGCGCTGTCTTGTCATCACCAAGGTCAAGGAAGGATGAGTCATCTAGAGGATACGAATGGACGACACCGGAGCATATGACGATTGCGACGAGAATTCCAACCTTCATCCTTCATACAAAATACAAATGAAATAGATCTAAGTGCATGCGCAAACCCACTTTGCATTTTATATAGCCGTAGGCTTACATTTAGAGCAACGACTGAATACAATTTATGGATTTGTGCTATGCAATTTTTGCATAATAATGTGTCCTTGCCTAGATTGTGCTAGAATCAACACTTCTTCTTCTATTATGGCGTTCCTTTATGCATAGCACCGGTGTAAAGGTTTCAAATTACCCCCTCCTAAACATTAACCCCCCCTGCAAACTGCAATTTGCATCAATCATCGCATTTATTGCACTAAAATTATCAGAAAATTTATTCCGCTTCTTGTTGTTTTGTTGAATATTTTCATCCGTCATCACACTTCGTGGTTTGTTATCAATATTTTCATCTGTAACTAAAGTACTAATCGCCGCTGAAGTTACAATGGAGAAATGGCTTCGAGGCTATTATTATTTTTCGATTAAAAAAATTGATAACATACCACGAAGTGGGATGAGGGATGAAAATCTTCAGACCAAAACAAGAAGCGGGATGATTTTTCTGAATGTTTTAGTGCAATAAATGCGATGATTGATGCAAATCTAGTTTCCGGAGGGGGGGGTAATCTGAAACCGGTTTTAAGCTACCGGGGGGTAATGTTTAGGAGGGGGTAATTTGAAACCTTTACACCGGCTGATAAAGAGCTGTAAGCTTATATTATTATTACATTCAACATTCAACAGGTCAGTGCTTTGCAAAACTCATAAACCTCAATCAATCAACCAATCAGTCAATTTGGATTTATATAGCGCCCCTCTCTGATCTTCACCAACGCTATGAATTCCAAAGACTTCCATTCGGCGTCAGTGGTTTAGAAAGCTTATGACCCTCATGCAGCCAGTCAATCAATCAATCAATCAATCAATCAATCAATTTGAATTCATAGTGCGCCCTTCATGTCAATATAGGCTACTAAGAGGCGCTCAACCCATATTAAATGGCAGTCGCGTCCTATGTTAGGCAGGACCGGGCATACTATGGGGGAATAATAGCGCTACTTAATGACACACGCAGAGAAGATAGCCCTGCCTGGCCTGTCAACATAGTATTTGGTCTACGACGAAGTTCAAAGTGAAGGAATAATCTTGATTGAATGATTGACTAACATCGTCGAAAACTCAGTTAGTAAATTCTTTGTAATGCAAAAAACATAGGCCTGTAATGTAGGCTAGCCGGCCAATACATTTGTCTATTAACCCGACGCCGTCCAGGTCATATGAGTGAAGACTGTGAGGCAGACATTTCCTTGTCATCATTCATTTTAGTTGATCCATCTTTACCGTGACGCTAATCATGCTTGGCAAAAACAAAAACTGTTGTCTAAAAACAAAAATACGAGGAAAACCAGAAAATGAAAACTGACAATATAGGGACACTTTGGCAAACAGAGAGGATTCTCAGAGGAATAACACAGGCCCGCCTTATGGCCATTGTAGGCCCTAGCTATAGGCACTTTTGCATATTAATCTATTCGTAGGCCCCTATCATGGATGATACTGATACGAGTTTAAATCTGAGTGCTAGTGACAAATTCCGCACCCAGACTTTCTACGTGATCATAGACAGACTTATAACTGAGATGGGAAAGCGACTAGCAGCTTACGCAACACTATATAAAATTATATACATGAAAGATTCAATTTTCTTCATAACAGAACTTTATCAACTGAAGAAATAGTGATTAGAGCAAAGGCATTAATTGAGATAGCCTATATCAATGTGATCCAGAAGACGCATTTATTGACAAATTTCTTTTGTTTTCTCGAATGATTGCAGACAATAAATCTGTAGCTGAAATGATTAGGTCACAAATAGCTGACAAGCTGGTCTCTTTGAAGCCACCTCAAGCCGCCCGGTAGGGACCTTGGGCAAGTCCTTCACTTGCAATTGCTCAGCACTTCGGCGTGAAACTCCGATGCAGTGTCCGCTCTGCAGTCGGGAGCGCCTCTGGGTAGAGAGCTTGAAGGGGCGCTATAACAAGTGCATAATATTATACAAACAAAAGAATAGTTCGTTTGCTTCACCGAAACTAAACTATATATAAACTATATAGTTTGATTATAAAATAGTGATTCGCCTCTTGTCTGCTCAATCCTTGCATGGGTACAAATCGAGGCACTCGTGGGTTACTTGATGATGTCATATGCACATGTGGTCGAAGTCAAAGTACATATAAGCTTATATTCTGTACATGTACATTCTGAGTTAACAGCTCCGTAGGTCGGAACTTAAATTTGCTTTCAGTATAGCGTTGAACTCAATCATCGAGCCGTAATTCCTTAACTCTATTTGTCGGTGAAGTCTTCATAGTAACCTTGAATACAAATCGAGGCACCTGTATACAAATCGAGGCACTGGTTATATGCTATACATCTATACAGAAAATAATATGATTGGGGCGAGAGAGAGAGAGAGAGAGAGAGAGAGAGAGAGAGAGAGAGAGAGAGAGAGAGAGAGAGAGAGAGAGAGAGAGAGAGACAGAGACAGAGACAGAGACAGAGACAGAGACAGAGAGAGAGAGAGAGAGAGGGAGAGAGAGACAGAGACAGAGACAGAGACAGAGACAGACAGACAGAGACAGACAGAGACAGAGACAGAGAGAGACATAGACAGATATAAATATTTTGCCTCGATCCCCAGCAACAAGTTGTTCTATTTATCACCCTCGGTTATTCCACTGACGACTAGACTTTCATCTCTTTATCATTTAACGGATCTCCATTTGCCTACCCTCTTGACAACCCCTCTGACTCGGCGCAACGCTCCTGAACAAGCTGGTGCTCTTCGCTTAGCTTTCGGGTGCCACTTAGGAAATAATAGGGGTATTATATACGACCAGGCGATGGTCGCTTAAGCATTTCATATTAATTCAGACTATAGACAGTCAAACGCTGCGGAGACCATACTGGTCTACATGTAAATCTATGCTATTAGGCCTATATGTATTCGTAATACACGTATGCTTGTATGCCGGCTATTAGCTAGTTATGAAACCAAACGCCGAGAAAATTAATACAAGGTAAAGGCAGCGAATTGATGTTTTCTCGCTCGGTTCGGTTGCCGAACCGCTTCCGTTATATAGGAGAACATTCAAGACTCCCTGGATGACTTCGACACGGCACAAGTATCCACCTGGCATCAAGGTGTGCTAGATACTTAAGTGCACGTAAAAAGACACCTGTCCACTCGATCCTCACCTACACACGTGCACACCCACACATCCACACACTCACGCACTTATATGCCAATACAAACAGCTCGTATCCAAGTATAATGGGAGCGACGGCAGGATATAATATGCTATAGGGAAAACTTCACAAGAGTGCATCATCGATCTTGGATGGCATAGGATGCTGTTAGATTTGTATATGGACAAGATTTAATTAGGCCCTACCAAAGATAGAAAAACAGACAGAGGGACGGAGAAATAGATAGACACACACGGACATATGGACACACAAAATAATATAGACAGATGGTCTGTATACTGATTGATTGATTGAGACTGAATAAATGAATGAATGATTGAATGAACAGATGAATGAACGAATGACTAAGTGGGTGAGAGTGTCTGAATGACTGATCGAGTGACTGACTGGATAAATGAATGAAGGAATGACTAACTTACTGAGTGACTGAGTAACTGACTAAGTGAGTGAGTGAGTTACTGGCTGACTGACTGACTGACTGACTGACTGGCTGACTGACCGACTGACCGACTGACTAACTGGCTGTCTGATTGACTGACTAACCGACTGACTAACTGACTGACTGACTGACTAACTCACTGACTGACTACGTAGCTACACAACTTACAGCAAGAGTAAAAAGAGTCCGATCACTTTTGCAGGTAATAATTAGGCATGTCGTGTGTGTGAAGGCGAACAAATAAGCCGACAAACAATAGCATATAATATTATTGTATCCTACGGTATAAGTAAACACATTAAGAGTTAACATAAATCCAACTCTGAACGATAATTATTATTAATAGCCTCATGCTAATAAATGTTGCCTTTGTTTGACATAATTGCATCTTTGATCTCAATGCTTATAATAGTGCAATCGATTGTCTTGAACGTAAAAATCCCAATCAAAACAATAAGCCACTCACATGAGACTCACACGTGGACCGATTGCAGGTCTTTTCATTTGCAACGACGATCGACCCACAAACATCTCTATATGTTGCACTGAACAACTATAATAGGCTATTAATAGCCCTACATATTTACCTATTGGCCTGTTATTAACAGCTCCTTTCAACTGTCAGACAGAAATATCTAACACAAAGAGGCATGCGGCGCCAGGATTTCAGTTTTTTTGGGGGGGCGGGGGGGTTGGCTGAGAGGGACGAATCGCGGAGGAAATTTTCCATTTTCATTAACCAAAATGTCTGACGGCCTTTTTTCTTAGTATTTAATTTTGGCCAAATTCTCAAGAAAAACATTAAATTTTCCCAGTAAAAAACACCAGACATCCTTTTTAGGCATTCGGTCGAAATCTCAAGAAAATAAGAAAATTTTCATTTTCCCTGTTTCCCCAAAAATCCTGATGAATTTTTAGGGGCTTATAACCACGCGAGCCCCCTGGCGCCGCTGTCACGAAATAGAGTGTCCCCCGTATTAATCGTATTCCCCCAAATGAAGAAAAGTCGAAAAAGTCACTTCCGCGTGTATTTAGTTTTGCAAATTAGTTTTCATCTGCTTTGTTTTGAACAATGACACTAACAAGTATGTTTTTTACTACTAGATAATTTTCCTTGCTTTGGTTTTAGAGCACATAAAACTTTTAAAACACTTAAAAACACTCATGGTCACTAAATAAATTCGAGTTGCCTTTCTCTGAACATTGCTTAGGACACTTAAAACAATTAGAGTCACTTCAAATTTTGATTAGAGCACAAATTTTTCAATTATAATTATACGCATTTTTCAAAAAAGGGGATAGACTGGTTCATCCCCCCGGATAGTCTAGACCGGTTAATTTCATCCGGAGGGATAGATTAATTCATTCCCTCGGATAGCTTTTAGGAGGGATACTCCGTTTCGTGTCACCGCCACTGGCATGCATGTATGTTGGCCTACAATCAAACGCATGCACATTGGCACATTTACAAACATATGGATCCTCCGAGCCATGAACCACAGTTTGGAGACCTTTAGGCCCAATATAAGTAACACACATACAAAGACCTACAAAAATATAACTATATAGGCCTATATAAACATGAATAGTATAACATAAGTTTTTATTGCTCCCCGCGCTTACAAACATATAGACCAGAGGTCTCAAACTCAAGTCAGCATGTGGGCCGCATTTGAAAATGTTGATGATTCGCGGGCCGCAACATAAAAATATAGGCTAATCGTGCACGTGAAACTGGAATTAGTTAGCCTATGTGTCGTTACAGCATACAATACTGTAATGATGATATAGCCCTGTAAAATTCACATTATTATATTTAAGTGTAGCCTAACTATAATGGTACTACAAACAAAATTGGGAAACCATTCTATCGTATTTATCGAAAAATGCGTTGGCGCTATAATTGAATAATTATGCTGTAGGCTAATCAAAATTTAAAATGACTCTAATTTTTTAAAGCAGGCTATCCTAAGCAATGTTCAGAGTAATTCAACTCGAATTTAGTTAGGCCTAGAGACTGTTTGTTCTTAAGTGTTGTAAATGTTCTAAGTCCTCTAAACCAAAGTCACCAAAATTATAGGAATAACCACAGGGCCTACCTGTTAGTGTCATTGTTCAAAACAAAGCAAATGGAAGTTAACTTGCAAACATAAGCACACGCGGAAGAGACAATTTTCAACTTCTCATCATCTGGGGAGATACGAATCGACGATTATTCCGGGAATACTATATTTTGCGACACCGGCATACAAACTTTGCTGTGCATTCTTCTGCTTCGGCGTTGCATCACGCTGAAGGTCCACTAAATCCATCTGCATAATAATTATGCCTAGCCTATATCTGCTGTAACAATTGTGGACTCAATGTCCAATCAAAAGGAGTAGAAAGCAGCTTAAACATTGGTTGAAATCGTAAAAGAACTGCAAAATTCTTTTAAACCGATTTCTAACTTTAAAAAAATGAAAAACCAGGAAGCTGTTCGCGGGCCGCATTAATCAGGTTCGCGGGCCGCATGCGGCCCGCGGCCCGCGGCCCGCGTGTTTGAGACCCCTGATATAGACTAATTATTACGTAGGTTCCCCAAACAACGAGCTAGAATTCTAAAAATTGGAAAACGAGAAAACGAGAAAAAAACGGAAAACGAAGAATGATTGGATTTTGTTAGATGTTGTAGGCCTGCTACAGTTTAAGATCAGAAACCTTGTTTACGCAATTTAATTTTAATCAGCATGCAAATAGCAGAACCTTTCAGTAAACACTAAGTAAAACGGTCCATGGTAGTAATCTGAATTAGCGGAATCCTTGAAAGTAGGCCTACGGAGACAGCTTAAGGACAATCAGACGAAAATAAAAACAAGGACAAATAATTATAGACAGTAAATGTGGTCACATACAGAATAGCCTAATATGAAGAGAGAAACAATGGAGGAAAAGAAAGACAAACAACGGCATTTTTCTGTGACGAATTAAAAAACACCTTTTTTACAACTCTGTCAGAAGTGATTTAAATTTCAACTGAAATGACGACATAGGCCTAAATAATAAGAATAATTATATATATATATATATATATATATATATATATATATATATATGTCCAATCCTGTAATAGTCAACGAGTAAACAACAGGCGATAGATTTAGCCTACAGATACAGATAGACACTAGACAGACAGACAGACAGACACACGGGCAGACATCGAGGCAGACGAATGGGATCGCTAGAAGCACGGTTTCGTTGCAACATGCCTGTCTTCATTAGCAAGGACAGGTGCTGCGAGCAACGACTTTTGTGAAAATTATGGTCAGATATTTGACGGCTGAAGAATTTCATTCCTTTCATCTTCGGCGAACTGACGGTGAACGGTTAGCGAATATCGACACGAAGTCAGATAAGACATTCTTCATCAAGTGCAGTGTATCGCTTGCGGACATCCTACGACTCTCTTGCAAGCTGTGGTTCTCGACCGTTCTCGATCCACCATGGTAGCCTATAGGCTTACATGTAGGTCTAATTAAATTTTTGATTTCGCTGACCTTTTCCATTCTGCAGATATAGGCATACGTCTGTATATCTGCAGTGGCGGCGCCCGGAGTTAGAGGGGGGCTAAGCCCCCAAAAGTCGTCAGGTTTTGTGCACAGAGGAAATGAAATATTTTCATGAGATTTCGAGCGAACGACTTAAAAAGGTCGTCAGATTTTTTGACTGGGAAAATGAAATGTTTTTCTTGAGATTTTGGTCAAATGCCTAAAAAGAAATTTTGGCGAATGAAAATGGAAATTTTTCTCCGCGATTCGTCCCTCTCAACCACCCCACCCCCAAATGAAATCCTGACGCCGCCACTGTATATCCGAATATTCTTCAGATTTATTTTTCGCTAGCAAAATAATTTAAAATAATTTATTTTCGACTCGTTGAGCTGGCTAGATTGCATTGATGTATGTACATTGTACATGCACTTGTTATAGCGCCCATTCAAGATTTCTCATCAGAAGCGCTCCCGACTAAAGCGCGGACACTGAATCGGAGTTTCACGCCGAACCTCATAAGCAATATTACAAGTGAAGGACTTGCTCAAGGTTCCCACGAGGCGGCTTGAGGCGGATTTGAACCTATAGCCCTCCGGCTGTAAGGCAACGAACACACTCACTACATCACCACCGCGCCCATAATTATTATAGACCTAAGTGTTGATCACATTAATTTTATTGTCTTATTACTGGACATTACTGATAGTGTTTTCATTGCAATAATAATAATGTGTTTGCGAGTTTTCTATCCACTCAGTATCTGCTTGTCGCAGTGACGAGTGCGATGGAGGTTTCTACCAACGGAGCCTCTCGGAAGCTGAAGCTGCGTTACAGCGATGTTTGCGTTGTATCTATTAAGGGATGTTTGCAATAATAGGTCTGGTCCAATGAAGCTGTCATATGCGTGGAAGGTGGTGAGCGGTCTTCGTAGAGTAGTTGTTGAGCAGATGGAACGGGGGCAGAAAAGTGCAATCAATTCTGCTTGAACACAGAACGCTGTCTATACAGGATCACTTGGCATGATGACAGTTCAACCTATCCGAGAAACACATCAGTTGTGACCACTTGGCATTATGACATTCAACAGACCGGAGATCAACACGATCTATCACGTCGGCGTAATTAGCCATCGGACACCTGCAAAGATCACAGACTTTCCTCTGTATGATCATGTCATAACAGTCTGTGGATGATTTTTCAGCTTTGGCTTTTTCACTTTTCTAATGAAACAGAATTGTTTACACGCATATTCGTGCATACGTACATGCATAGTTTTGCATTCATAAATAAAAACATAAATAGGCCTACAACGTTCACGTACGTACAATGCGTGCATGAAAGCATACATAAATACATACATACATTCATACAATCATACATATACAATACATACACACATACACATAATATTATGCCTATTTTTTATACATGCATGCATGCATACACAAATACATACATGCGTACGTACGTACGTACACACATACATGCATACGTACATATATACATACATACAGAAGCATAAGACACAGCCTACGAAACCCATGTGACTATACTTTTGTAGATTTTAATGTTATACAATTTTATACATAGGCCTAACCATCAGATGCGCAAACGCAAATAGAAGCACAGAGACTGTGAGAGACAGGTCGAATGGTTCATTGTAGTCCGAAGTTCAAGGATCACACATCACCACCACCCCCGCACCCATTGCATTTCCTTAGTTATCTGAGGAATCGACCCAACTCTGAAGATACATTTACTACGTTAGTCGATGTAAGACTAAATTTACCATATTGTCTTGAATTGTATTGTATAGAAACATTTATAAAGCGCCTCTACTAGAGTGAACCGTTCAGAGGCGCTCCCAGTGCGCAAGGCCACCAGAGAAGAAATAGGTTTTTGAGAAAAGAAAATGAGCAGAAGGGATTAGGCCTACCAGTCAGAAGTTGAGATCGAGTAGATGGAGACAGTGTATTATTATCGATATGTTGCCATTTAATATGCTAACGTAGGCTACTGTAACAGGTAGGCTGGCCGACATTCACCAGAGCTAAATGCATAATATACTATAGTATACAATGTATCTTTCTCGCTTCAAAGTAAAAATCCATCAATGCCCATAATTAATAATTATTTTTACTTTGTTCATTCTATCGATGTAGCTGCTGTACCATACCACAACAATAAGGTGGAGTGAAAATAATGGTTGAATTTTATTTTTACTTTCTTAAACTGGCAGGGTATGCAATAGTTGCTATGCCATAATATAAGCATTCTGGCAAAGTCTTAGATTTCTGACATTTTTTCTTCATCGACCCCCACGGCATCAAAGATTTCACATAATTCAGCATGTACGGCAATGTCATAATGATGCGAATGAAGAATTGTTTTCAAGGCCAAGATGCAGAATTGCAGATTCATGAGTACATTATGTCACAATATCACTGAAATACTCAATGATTACTCAATTACTCATGCTTTAAAGAGATGTTAACAATTTTTTTATAGTTCGTGTTCATCAATACTTTCAATAGGTACCGGAAACTTCAACTACCTTTACCTTCGTAGAAGTTCGTACCTACACACACATAATACTACACAGTACACAACTACACACTGTACACTGTACAGTGCACAGTGTACACACTACACACTACCAAATCGATATTGGGACTTCGTGTTAAAAGTTTTCATAACCCATCTTGATTCTATTCTAGATCGAATAAAGCCATCTCTTTGTTGCTGACCACACACAGCAGCCGACGATTCTGTGACAAGTTTAACATGTCTCTCGACAGCCTGAGTGTGACACGGAAAATGTTCAAGTGTGACGATATCATCACTGTTTGCAACAAAACCACGAATTTGTTGGTCAGAGAAACCGTCCATCACTGGTGGAGCATGCCTGTCTATATCCTGCCAGGCGACAAGGTCTACATAATCCTCTGCTCCAAAGTTCAAAACTGGCACTCGAAACTGCCGGACCAGTGCTGAGGACGAATGTTCCATTCGTGCGGCAATAATTCTACGATGAGCCAGTTCCCGAATATGCTTCCGACTGTCCGTTATCATCGCCAGGAGAATATTCTCCGAGTGGCCAAAGAATCCGTTCCTCTGTATCACTGTATCCACTATTTCTCGCAACTCCGGTGAGAGATACCGTGTGTATTTGATTAGTCTCCAGAGATGTCGTGCCCCGTCACTACACAACGGCTTAGTTTTTACATGAAACCAGATGGACGCATATACCTTCATCACATACAGCACTAGAGTTTGCAAGTTGTCACTGGGGTTGTTGGTGGCCACGTATAAACGAAGTACTCTGTTAGCCATTGTTAACCACCGTGAATGTACAATCGGTCCTGGTTTCTGAAGAACAAGATCTGGGGAACATTGTCCACTGGATACAGCAATACACATATCATACATATATTGCTGGTCAGTACTGAGATCTGCTCCATCCACAGTTGGACAGTTTTCAAACATGATGGTACTGTACTGCACCACTGGCAGTTGCTCGCATGTCTGGAGAGCTTTGCCAATGAAGCCTGAAAACACATTTAGTCAATGCCACCAATCTTCATTTCACGCACCGTCCTCTGATCTGCAAGAAAAGAGCGTTCGACAATGTGCCCTTCCTCTCCCTTTCACAGGTGCACGCTGCTTCGGTATGACATTTGCAAGCTGCAATATCGAACAGTTGCGAATTGCACTCCATCGCATAGGATTTCAACTTCGTTTGGTACTTCTGGTTACTTTTTCTTCTCTTGAAGGGTTTAAGAATATTAGATACTGGTGATTCAATGTTTTGATTTTTTCGACGACACGCTTGTGCCCAATCGTTGGGATCGAAGCTTTGTGCCACAAAAGCTCACACCTAGTAGCAACTGCTTATGAAACCTCGGCAATGCTTGGCTCTTTAGCACTAGCATCGGTCTTCTTTTGATGGCGAACAAACAAGTAGTACTTCATAATTTCACCAAGTGTGGGCAAAACGTTTTCAAATAGATCCTCTGGCGATCCAAATACTGGACAACACGTGTCATTTCTCGTCTTACGTTTAAAAACTTTGGTAGCCATTAGCCTATGCTGTCTAAAAATATACAAGAGCAATCAATGAATAGCCACAATAGCCACATTACAGACAGTAGTTTCACTGAGATATCTGACATATTTTAGAACAATATAGAATTATAGATCGTATTCCTATTCGCGAAAGGCTGATTCAGTATTTTCGATAGACACGATAAAACTAGCATTAAGGTAATTACTAATGAAGCTAAAAGAATGTGTTCGCTTTCCGGCGAAGATGATAGTTGGCGTACTCACCTTTTGTATGGAATATCACCTTATAAATAATTTTCACAATTTTCACAAACCTCCATGTTTGTTTACAAATCCATTTAGTCTGATTCCCTGCGAAATTCCTGCAATAATTACTTAGAAAATGCGCCTCCTAGAAACCCGACGTTTCATCAATTTTTGCCACTTTTTCTAGAAAATGTGCAATGTTGTGCATGGCTGGGGTCAATGAAGAATACATTTTAAAATTACAAAATTTTGCACCTACACTACTTTACATATGGAACAACTATTCCCACCCCTGCCAGTCAAAAATTTTAACTTTAGTTTTTTCACTCCACCTTACCACAACAAGGCACCATTCTCTTTGGGTATACAGGAAATGGGATTTACTGACAGTAAGTCAAGCAGTCCAAGTCATGCATTTTCTGGTGACTTGTATCGGAAATTAATGTTCAAGGCAGCGTTGCTTTCTTCTGCAAGGAGAGATCACAGGTACATGACACAGCGTCAACTGTCAGCGTCCATTGTTGACATCAGCTTTGTTCTGTGTCGACTAATGCACTTTTGTAATACGCCGCCCACCGCGACGCATCATTCGTCGGCGCCCGAGAAACAAAAGCCAAAACTGGTCGGCTGTAGAGAGAGGTCGTCTCCCTTATTTGTTGCAGACGCCAGGGTCGGTTTATTTAAGCCAGTGCTCGGGATTACATCGACCAACGACTGTGACGACTTGCGGACATTTCAGTGATACAGTACAAAAAGCAACACAATAATACTGATCATTGTTAATTTCATTTCCGTATAATAATAGCCTATACGAATTGCAGGTCTTCGATATCCTTCTATTCCCATTAAGTTTTTCCAAAACTAAAGATATTCAGCTCTATTGATAACGCGCGCAAGGGTATTTTAATAATATAACCTGCTTAAAAGTCGCTTTGCATAATCTGCAGGTTTTTTAAAAATAGCAAGTATATGTAAAATTGTTGTCGCTTATAGTCCTTTCCAGTATCCAAGGCTGAATCGACAATTTATAGAATGCATAGCCTACTATAGAAACGAGGAATACAAACAGTGAACTTTATTAATACCTAGTAATACTGAAGATCGATGCACAGACTATGCAATAAAAATTTTACACAGACCACAGTTGGTCTATATAATTTTATCGTTGTAATCAATTAAAAATCTTCGTAACGTATCTAAATGCAAACCTATCTATTCTATCTAAATGTAGATAATATAAGTTTGGCCAAGAAGCAATCCGTTCTGTGATTTAGTGCACAGTTCAAGGGTCGGAACAATCGCCGAGTACCATAAAAAGCAAATGGAAATGAGCATCTATCAGCTTTGGCAAGACTTCACCATCGAATTATAGTCTACAATTGTTGACGTCTTGTGCAATGTTATTATGGCGCTATACGAATCAATATCTCAGATTGTGTTGTGCATGTAATTGTTCAACCCGATGAAACACAAGAGGAGTAGGTTCCGTGCATTGCACAAATAATAGCAATCGTATAGGCTATAATCGAGCATTTATATAGCGCCACTCAAAACCAATTGGGCCTACATTATACGCTCACCACCCGAGGCAGAGTTTTCACTGGAAAATAGTTTTCCAGGCGCTTGCCGAACTGCTGAACAGAAGGAGAGAAAGTAAAAAAGCAGAAATTGGAAAAGGAGAAAGACGGCTATTGGTCTATTAGACGGTTTTGTAGCAAAATAGGTCTATTATTCTATTGCAGATGTAAGGCTATAGAGTTGGTAGTAGTAGGGTGACTACGTGTTCTGGCGCAGCAATTAAAAACCCATTAAAAAGCCATTAGTCACGCTCCAATGACGTCATCGGCCACGCCCCCTATTCATTGAAAGGTCATTAGCTACTGGCGCAGTAATTAAAAAGTCATTAAGAAAGCAATTAGCTACTGGCGCAGCAATTTAGAAGAGGTGATTAAGATCTCGTTAATGATATGCCATCGGGTAATGACTTTACGACCAGGTGATTAAGATCCCGTTAATGACGCAGGTGTTACGCCCTCGACCAGGTGCTTAAGATCTCGTTAATGATATGCCCTCGGGTAATGGTTTTATTACGCGCGATGGAGTGCGATAACAATCTCTAGGGCGCCGCAGTCCAGACGATATAATTACTGGATGTCCAGTCACCTGGCGCCGGTTATAATATATTATACATATTATGTATAATTTGTATATATATATATTATATACATATAAATAATATTTATATATTATATATATATTATATAATATGTTGTATATTATGTTATATATTATGTACATATATTATTATATAATATTTGATTATATATATATACGTGTATTATATATATAAATGTATATACAAGGTGTATATTAAATAATATGTTATAATATATTATATACATATACTGTTATATAATATATATGTATTATATATGTATATATAAGATATATATTATATAATATGTTATAAGATTTATGTTATATATAGTACATATATAATATATATATATATTATATTTAATATATATTATATATATATAACATATATCTCATATATATTATGCACATATATTATTATATAATATTTATATATATGTGTATTATATATATATATATGTATACACAAGGTGTATATTAAATAATATGTTATAATATATTATATACATATACTGTTACATAATATATATATGTATTATATATATGTATATAAGATATATATATTATATAATATGTTATAAGATTTATGTTATATATATAATATATTAAATATAATATATATTATATATATATATTATAATATATTATAACATATTATATAACATATCATATATATTATGCACATATATTATTATATAATATTTATATATGTGTATTATATATATATATATATGTATACACAAGGTGTATATTATATAATATGTTGTAATATATTATATAATATGTTATATAATATATATATATGTATTATATATATATGCATATATAAGATATATTATATAATATATTATAATATATTATAAAATATTATATATATGAGATATATGTTATATATATATAATATATATTAAATATAATATATATTTATTATATATGTACTATATATAAGATAAATATTATAATATATTATATAACATATCATATATATATATATATATTATGTACATATATTATTATATAATAGTTATATATATATATATGTATTATATATGTATATACAGGGTGTATATTATATAATATGTTATAATATATTATTTACATATACTGTTACATAATATATATATGTATTATATATGTATATATAAGATATATATGTTATATAATATGTTATAATATATTATAAAATATTATATATATATAACATATATGTTATATATATAATATATTAAATATAATATATATATTATATGTATTATATATAAGATATATTATAATATATTATAACATATTATATAACATATCATATATATTTATCATAAATATTGTATCATATATATATTATATATCATTATGTATTATATATTATATATATATACGTATTAACGAAGACAAATATATATATATATTGTATATATATATAATAATTATATTTCATACATACATGTTTTATATATATACAATACATATTATATATATATATTGTATATATTTATATATTATATTATATGTGCATTGCCAGCTCATTCCAATGAATCCTGCACTATGAAGCTTTAATAATTGCGGAAAAATCGAACATTTTAACTTTCAAGCCTCAATTTTACCATTCCATACTTCTGTTCAACCCTCATACTCCCACCCTTCTTCCATTTTTTATTCCATGATTCTTGCATTATTGTGCAATCTCAAACACTGAAACGCTAAGAATTGAGGAAATTTGTGTTATTGTAACTGTGATGGTTCAAACTTACCATTCCAAGCTCTTAATTCTTACAAATTTCAACATCTCATTCTCACAAGTTCTACAATTCCTTACTTACTTACTTACTCACTCACAAAATTTCAACACTTCAACAACTTTACACATACACGTTCCTACTCTTATTTCTCATTTCTTCACTTCTTCAGTTCTTAACACTTGCATCTTTCAACATCTCAACCATGCAAATTCTACAATTCCTTACCTGCTTCCTTACTTACTCACAAAATTTCTACACACTAAAGCTTTACACATATACAATTCTACTCTTATTTCTCAAATATTCAATCATTCAATACTTACTTCTTGCTTGTTTCAACATCTCAATCTCACAAGTTCTACAATTCCTCACATGATTACTTACTAACTCACAAAATTTCTACATGCCAAAGCTTTACACATGCGCAATCGTACACATGTTTCTCATTTCTTCACTTCTTCAGTTCTTAATACTTACATCTTTCAACATCTCAACCATGCAAATTCTACAATTCCTTGCACACTTACTTACTTACTCACAAAATTTTTACAAATCAATTGCTTTTCACTCGTACAAGCTTGCACGTATTTCTCATTTCTTCATTCCATCAGTTGTTAATACTTGCATCTTTCATCATTTCAACCATACAAACTCTACAATTCCTCACCTGCCTACTTACTTACTCACCAAATTTCTACATGCCGAAGCTTTACACATGCGCAATCCTACACATGTTTCTCATTTCTTCACTTCTTCAGTTCTTAATACTTACATCTTTCAACATCTCAACCATGCAAATTCTACAATTCCTTGCAAACTTACTTACTTACTCACAAAATTTTTACAAATCAATTGCTTTTCACTCGTAGAAGCTTGCACGTATTTCTCATTTCTTCATTCCATCAGTTGTTAATACTTGCATCTTTCATCATTTCAACCACACAAACTCTACAATTCCTCACCTGCCTACTTACTTACTCACCAAATTTCTACATGCCGAATCTTTACACATGCGCAATCCTACACTTGTTTCTCATTTCTTCACTTCTTCAGTTCTTAATACTTACATCTTTCAACATCTCAACCATGCAAATTCTACAATTCCTTGCAAACTTACTTACTTACTCACAAATTTTTTACAAATCAATTGCTTTTCACTCGTACAAGCTTGCACGTATTTCTCATTTCTTCAAACCTTCATCTCTTAATTCTTACGCTTTTCAACATCTCAATCGCATCATTCTACAATTTCTCAGTTACATACTTACTTACTCACATAATTCATGCATACCAGCAGCTTTACGCATGCACAATCCTA
This sequence comes from Lumbricus terrestris, assembly GCA_949752735.1. Lineage (NCBI taxonomy): Eukaryota > Metazoa > Annelida > Clitellata > Crassiclitellata > Lumbricidae > Lumbricus > Lumbricus terrestris. The sequence continues at coordinate 19,862,405 of OX457045.1, read as the reverse complement.
CTCTTATTCTCAAAGCTTCAATCCTTCAATTCTTACTTCTGTCATTTTTCAACTTCTAAATCGCACAATTCTACAATTCCACACACACTTGCTTACTTACTTACGTACTTACTTGCTTGCTTACTTACTTACTTACTTACTTACTTACTTACTTCATGCATAGAACTCTTCAATTGCAAATTCATGCGTTGGTTTCTCATTTGTTTAATTCTTCAACTATAACTCTTAATTCTTACACGTTTCAACTCCACGATTCTGCAATTGCTCAGTTACTTACTTCTTGAAGTATAAAAAATTGTAGAGTAAGATGTTGAACAGACAAAAGCGATACAATTTTCCATCATGACAAAATGAAAAATACAAGCAATGTTGTTCGTTTAATGATGGAAAAGTGGTAGAGTGGATGAAGCAAAGGAGTAGGAGGAGGAGGAGGAGGCTGTGGTGGAAGAGGACGATGAGGAGGAGGAGGAGGAGGAGGAGGAAGAAGAGGAGGAGGAGGAGGAGGAGGAGGCGAAGGCTGAAATTTTCCACTAACATCATTTTTCTTCGCAAAGTTTCTAAGTCCACTCATTTTCGCACACCAAAAGTTACTAAGTTCCAAAATTTTCTCCATGGTCATAAAAGTTTCCTCGCAAATTTTCTAAGTCCAAACATTTTCTGTGACGAAAAATTTCTAAGTTCAAAATTTCTTACATGTCCTCAAATTTTTATTCCCATGTTATGCATGAGGAGCATTAGGAGAAGGAGCAGAATGAGGATGAGAAGAATTTGGGTATTAGAGATATGTATTAAAAGTTTCTAAGTCAAAACATTTTCTGTCATGAAAATTTTCTAAGTCAGAAAATTTAAGACGAGCACATGTTTAGCTGAGTCATCAATTTGTGCAGAAAGTATATGTTTGGTTGAATACATGATGGATGTTGGATGGTTCAGCGATGCGAAGTATAGTACACTTTGAGCTAAATACATAGCTTTGCAATCGCATGCGCTGCAACCTCAGCAGAAATTCCTGAGCCTTACAGCTAAAAGTATAAGTTCTTCAAAAAAATTTATCAGTCAAGGTGCGTGCACGCTTGGAACGCCAGTGGCGTGCGACAAGTTGGCCCGAGCGGCGCTTGTGGCGGCGGCGTTTCCAGCTCAGGTGACGGCGGCGGTTCGTGCGATCTGATCCGATCAATCTATGTTGTGAGAAATCCATACGATTGCGCGCAGCCTCAACTCATACTCGGCGTTTCACAGTTTTCACACGCTTCCATTGCGCGCAATCGTGTGGATTTCTCACAACATAGATTGATATATAATACATAATACACATATATAAATATTATATAATAATATATGTGCATAATATATATGATATGTTATATAATATGTTATAATATATTATAATATATATATATATAATATATATTATATTTAATATATTATATATATAACATAAATCTTATAACATATTATATAATATATATATCTTATATACATATATATATAATACATATATATATATTATGTAACAGTATATGTATATAATATATTATAACATATTATTTAATATACACCTTGTGTATACATATATATATAATACACATATATATATAAATATTATATAATAATATATGTGCATAATATATATGAGATATATGTTATATATATATAATATATATTAAATATAATATATATATATTATATATGTACTATATATAACATAAATCTTATAACATATTATATAATATATATCTTATATATACATATATAATACATATATATTATATAACAGTATATGTATATAATATATTATAACATATTATTTAATATACACCTTGTATATACATTTATATATATAATACACGTATATATATATAATCAAATATTATATAATAATATATGTACATAATATATAACATAATATACAACATATTATATAATATATATAATATATAAATATTATTTATATGTATATAATATATATATATACAAATTATACATAATATGTATAATATATTATAACCGGCGCCAGGTGACTGGACATCCAGTAATTATATCGTCTGGACTGCGGCGCCCTAGAGATTGTTATCGCACTCCATCGCGCGTAATAAAACCATTACCCGAGGGCATATCATTAACGAGATCTTAAGCACCTGGTCGAGGGCGTAACACCTGCGTCATTAACGAGATCTTAATCACCTGGTCGTAAAGTCATTACCCGATGGCATATCATTAACGAGATCTTAATCACCTCTTCTAAATTGCTGCGCCAGTAGCTAATTGCTTTCTTAATGACTTTTTAATTACTGCGCCAGTAGCTAATGACCTTTCAATGAATAGGGGGCGTGGCCGATGACGTCATTGGAGCGTGACTAATGGCTTTTTAATGGGTTTTTAATTGCTGCGCCAGAACACCCTACTACTGTTGGTGAATGGTCGGGTACAACTGACAGGCACTCATGTAAACAATTGTCGGCCTATATTGACTTTGCAATTACCGCTTGCGATAGTTTTCGCGGCTAACAATTCTTCAGCTTCCTTTAAATCTGCCAAGACTGACATTGGCTTATCATTTGAGCGTGCCATATAAAACTCGTTACAAGTCTACTAATGTAGGGCGTGCATAGAAGGAGACTCCTTATACCGATTGAGGTCATAATAGTTATTAGGCATAATAACATACATTATAATAATAATAAATACTAATATATTATAATAGCATACTCTTCACGCATGATATTGCCATGTAGCCTACGTCACTAGTGCGTCACAGTACGTAACCAGTGCCCATGCATGCAATGTTTAATCTAGTTCCCAGCTTAGTTGGCGATTCAGGTCTTGGGTGGTGGAGGGAGGCCGTTTCGGGCGGATGGAAACACCATTTGACCGAAGATTTTCTGTGTTTTTTAGTCCTTCGCCAAGTGTTTGAATCCTTCGCAATCGAATTCTTCTGACAGGCAAACTATATATATATATATATATATATATATATATATATATATATATAGGCTCTCTATATAAAATCTACTTGTAACCAAAACAGCTGTCGAATTTTTCTGGGGAATATTGCGTATATGCTTTTTCTGGAGAGAATAGTAAATACATGTGAATACCTGTCGATTTTTCAGGATGGGAATTCTCATTCCTGGAGACTTCCCCCAGAGACGTCTAGATATAGGCCTAGGCCTAAAACACTGAACGCAAACCTAAGGACTCGGAGTGATCTTGGTCTCGTTCGTAGCCATGGTTACCAGAACTCTATAATATTATAATCGGATCTTTATTTATCATGATCATTGCGCCATACGTAACAATACTCATGGTATACGGATCCGATGGTCACGTGATAACGTGAAGAAGACCGACTTTATATAGCGACCGTCCTGAGTATCATCATTCTGCTTCCTCCGAAGCCCGTCTTCACTCGAAATGTGTTTTGTCTGAATTTACATCGCAGTCTCTCAACGTCTCGCCTTTGTTGCGATCACGCATCCACCGCACACACAAAGTCCTGTAGTCAAATGTCCAGACTCTGAAAACGACCATGCGGATGTCTCTTCGATTTGGCTGGCGCCTCAATAAACTGGATCACGTAGAAACCTTCACCGTGATTGGATTGCTCCAGATCGAGCTCTGCCGATCAACGTACAGGCCTATAGGTCTACGATATAGAAGGCTGACCGACGATATAAGACTTAGATGGCTGACCGACGGATCTGGCGCAGGTGTCGCGTGACAGAGTCTCCCCCTAAAAGTCTCCCCCCCCGGAGACTCTATTTCGAAACAGACTCTACCCACGGCGGATCTGTTCCAGAATAAATTCACCCCCGGAGACTATTATTCTGAAATAAAGTCTCCGGGGGAGATAATATTTCCTCCGTCTACGAAACAAAGTCTCCCCCGTTGAGCATGAAATCGGCTACAGTCGCATAAAAATTTATAGATGAGCATACTAAACCGTTAGTTTACGTTGCTAAATTATTTAACACGAGCACATATACTTTTACGCCAGAAAAATGTCTTCCATTACAGATTTTCAGCCAGGGGAGACTGTTACGGGGGGAGACTTTGTATCTGGAGGAGACTTTATTTCGTGACACCGGCGATCCGTGGCAGCGAGTTGCAGAGAGAATTATTGCTAGAGTAGGCCATTATTATGTTGCGAGTGGACAGCACTGGACACTGGACATTGATGAAGACATGATTTTAGGATCGCATAAAAAATGAAGTTGTGCCATCGAAACTATTAATGGACGGAAAGATGAAGCGTTCTTGTTTCCTTTCCTTCGTTTTTTTGTAGGTTTTATACGGACCGAAGACTCAACGCAATTGACTCCTCTTGAATTTCAAATGTCTTGTTTTGTCCTGTCGTCAACCTTCCTCGATCCGAGGGTTGGTCGTTTCATGGACAACTTGAATTTTAAATATCTAACCATTGTAACCTGTAGAATTTTAGGATTTTGACAATAATGGTCTGTCACGTTAATGAGTGAAGAATAAACTGGTGCCTTGCGCTTGCATGGTTTTCGAGGGTGCTTTAGAAATTTGGAGGTTACGAATACGATATTATGGATTTCCCTGGAGTTGCCTCCTCTTCAATTTAAGTTTGGGTATACACGTCCCTTTGGTTCATAGCCTACCTCCTCGTCCGTTCCTAGGGAAGATAGCACTCCCCTTTGAGGATCCATGTTTCCGTTCTCTACCAAAAAAGTTGATGACCGGTTTTTAGTCATCACCTCGTCTCGTTTGTTGTTCACTTGTTCACCGTGTGTTTCGTGAAGTGTATACATGATGACATTGAGGGGGACGTCCCCCTGTTCCCCTATGTCTCCGCCCATAAAGATCTCGAGGATGCAACTCATCCATGAATTGCTGCATGTGTTTAATTTTTATTCTAGACATAAGAACGTCCATCGCATTTGACGATGATTTGAATCTCAAATGAAGCAGATCATGTCCACCCACCCTGCGCATGCCGCACTGCGAGAGAGGCAAATGGTTCTGTTCGAGCGATTTCCAACGCCTCCAATCGGGCGACTTTTGATGCCCAACATACCCACAATGCACTCGTTATTCAGGATTTAACAGTCTTTGCGTCCCTGGGTCGTCGACAGCGAATCGCGTCAAAGCCAATTAACACTCCGTCCGACCCAAGCTGCATCTTGGGAATATTTTAGAGACCAAGGAAAGGTCTCGTGTGCGGCGATAAGGGCTTAGCATACGTTGCGCTTAATGGACGCGAAATGGGTACAATGGATAATTCAATCACTGTACATTTGTAGACTTCAACGTTCATTTATCGCTGAAGGGTTACAGCTAGAACGTCCGTTACGAAAGATGCATCCTTATAAGCCTTACAGACCTACCAACGAAACAGAGTCAACGCCCTTATAATGCATATTAAGCATAAAAGCATATTATGCTCGCTAATGTTGATTTTATTACAGAGTTATTGATCAGTAATTATTGTTCAATCAGACAAGGTGGTCTAGCTGCTCCAAGATGTTAATGGTATGGAGCAGACCTGCTGACCGGACCGGTTGAAGCTGGGCAGCATGATGCGAGACAGACTCAGACAGAGAGTGGCGTGGGACACCTACGGGTATTTAGCCCATGGATTTTGATGATGATGATGAATTGTTCAATAACTCTGATCGTTATTAATCTTTCAGAGAGCTAAAGCGTCCAGCGAAAGGATGATGCCAAAAATGGACCGTAGCGATAAATTCAGCCACGTCACCTCATAACCTTCTGGAGCAAATCTGACGTACACACCACCACAAAACTTTATTAGCTTATAACGCTTGCGATGACGATTATCTAATTTGTGCACGACTTGAGTAGAGAGAGCAAAATAGGACTACTGCAAAATACAATTAGGGCAGGGTGGGTTCAGGGGGCATATCCTGCCATGGTCTCATTGAGAAATTTGCACAGGACGTGCCCCCTTCCCTCCATCAGGTTCGCACAAGCATCTTTCAATCAATGCAGCCTTTCAATCAATAAGTCTTTCCATCAATGAAGTGGGGAAAGGTGACAGAGAAAAACTAGCATATGATCCAATGTTGAATTTATTTTCAAGCAATGCAGTGAGAGAAAAAGCAGCATATGACTAGAACAGGTCATAAGATTTTTCGGCCAAAGACCAACGAAATTTTTTCCAACCCATGACCAAAGAAATTGACCCCTTCGAAAATGTTTGCATCCGCACCTGATTAGGGGCATATTTATAGGCCTACATTTTGTAATCGTTAGTTGGATGAGCACCGCGAATAGTAGGTCCTACTACACTGAAAATTTAGTAGACTACAATTCTAAGCAATCAACTGAAGAAGTTACCTAAAAGAGATTATCGCAATAACGAACTGTTTTCAACTTCATTTGACTGCCGAAGAGTGCAGTAGTCTATAATAATTTTAGAAACGTAAGTGGGTGTCAGACTATGATGATCCACACGGAGTCGTAGTGTGAAATTAAGACTTCACTATAATAGGTCATATATAATGAAGACTATAAGGGAGCTAAACAACCCCAATCGGCCGGCAATTCTCACCCTGGATGAGTGAGGTTGACCAGTCTTCTCCCATGACCTTCTCATCGGCAGTGTGCTTGCATGTAGGCTAGGATCATGTGCACATATTATAGCGCACCATTCGAGATTTCTACTCAGTAGCGCTTTGACTACAGCGCGGACACTGAATCTGAGTTTAAAGCGCATGAGCAATTGCGAGTGAAGGACTTGCTCAAGGTCACTACGAGAGGGCTTCAGGCGGGATTCGAACCTGCAAACCTTCGGCTGCAAGGCAACGAGCATACTCGCTACACCACCGCGCCCAACGAATATAGTATTATGCGGTCAGTAGACGCTCCTTTTTGAGAGTTCTAATTTAGGATACGAACCCAAATTCCGCTATTGTATTTCATGCCCAGCTGCTATAACCTGCAGTTATTATATTCAAGCAAATGGCTCATAGTTTTGTAAATTTGAATGGATAGCACTTAGGCTATACTTCGCTAATAATTATTTACCTAATAACAGTGGGACCAAAGCTCCAAATGATATTTGCGTCTCCTTTGAAGTGCGGTGATTGGAAAACATTGCTCAACATAATGGATTCCAGGACGCTGGTAATAATATTAGGATTAATTATCCCAGGATCCACGTCATAATTATTTGGGACAGCTAAGACCGTACGGTACTTTTATAGCAATATTCCATTAGGGTTTCACGTAAGAAGCCTATTAGCGAACATTTTCGTGCGGGGATTTAGATCATCCGGCGAATGAATGTTGACGTCAAAGCTCATTTTCAGGCTCAAAGGTGTATAGCAGTGCCCGAACCGACAGATGCATTACGTGCATTAACATAGGCTAATCATTATTGGTTCTCGGACAATTCCGAGTCGGACAATTCGGAGACGGACAATTCGGACCGGACAATTCGTATCAGACATAATTTGTGATATAGGACTTCAACTTTAGGTCAGATTTTTCTAGCCTGCCTATCTTCGTCACCCAAAATGTATTACTGTCAGAACTAATAATAATAATAATCTGATACCTGACTAGCAGGCTTAAAAACTATGGGGTTATATTATATAGGTGTGAAAATTACATTGATCTATAAATGAGATGCATATATAAGTTGATAATTTATTGCATTTGTCTAGGCCTACTAATTTCTGTTTCTCATTTTCAGTCACTGAATCAATTTCAGGAGATCAGAAAACATTTGTTTGGTGCAATATAGCCTAATTATTTTATACCAACGATAAATAAAGTTTGATCGCCGTAAGCGTCTCTTGGGAGTGCAAGATTTTTATATGCACTCCGAATTGTCCGGGTCCAAATTGTCCGGCTCCGAATTTTTCGCTCCGAATTTTCCGGCTCCGAATTGTTCGGACACTTAATTATTAGACCGTTATTATACATCGATCCATATACATTGGCAAACATTCACTATGCATTGGTACATAACGCATCGGTAGACTATATCAGGGCTGTACACGAGGGTATATGCGGGTATACAGCGTATACTCACCTCCGGGAAAAAACGGCATCGTAGGCCTATACTCACCTCCCGAAAAGTAGGGTGTATACGCGGGTAAAAAGCAGGGTACACCGTACACGCTAGTAAATCAGGCGCACGCGGCGCTTTTGGGTCGGATGACTAAAAAAAGGTCGTCAGATTTTTTGGAGGGGAAAATGGACGAAATTTTCCCGAGGTTAGGTCGTAGGAAAATTTTCTCCCGGTCAGCGTGTACTCACCTCAAAATTTACCAGTACAGCCCTGCTCTATATCCAACAACAGACTTCACCACTGCTCGTACATTTTTAGTACCAGTCCCAAGTCTGCACAGAGGAAGAAGGGGAGCGGCACTGGTCATTCTTGATATGAACCATTGTCCTTTAAACAGCAACCAGTTATTTGTAGGCTATGCTCTATGTATAGGCCGAGGCTACATTAGACATCGGTCCACCAGACATCGGTGCCTTAGGTTTGCATTACGATACATGTAGGCGCTCTATCATTTACTGAATCACAATACCTATAAGTTCTGCCGAAACACTCTAAATCTTGATGTGTCGGATGCTTAAGTGCTACGATTTTCATAATTGGTCATCCTTGGCATTCACTGCAGCACCGCGCTTTACCACATTCCATATAGTGAAGCTTTTTTGCTTACCTTAAGCTGTCCAACCTAACGCCGTGCAATGTTGAGCTGACGAACTCTGATCTGTTCTGTGATGGGTCAGTTCTACTGACACAGTCTGCCGTTCTTAAATGATCGTCACCATGCATCCGCTGCTGCTTATAAAGACGGGCTCAGAAGCGGGACGAGACCAAGCCAAGCAGCGACGCAACGATGCAGCGACAGAGTGCTGTATCATGTAGCGGTTGTAGCCTACCTACGTAAGCTATGTAGGCCTATATTATATGCAGAAATATATACTTACAAATAATACATACATGTATATAGGGCCTACATACACACTCACTATCACACGCCTACTGGACACATGCACCTACGCGCTGACTCACGCGCTTATCGACGCGCACAAAAAATAATAGTAATAGCAATAATCACGTCATAATAAGAACGACAATTTATATGGCGCCGTAACACAGCCGTACAGCTAACCTACGAGGGCGCCTCGCAAACAGCTAACTGTGGGATAAGCCTTAACAAACAAATAAGATTTGAGCTTTGATTCGAAAGAGTTCATTGAGGCGGACAATCTGATGTTCTTTGGAAGACTGCACAGCAATAGAAGACATGTGCGGCGATGATGTTCCCACACCTACAATAAAATTATACACAAAATCAAACACACCTACACACACGCGCGCGCACACACACACACACCCCACACACACACACACACACACACACCTAAACACACATGCATGTAGGCCTACACCTGAGCTACACGCACATACATGTATATACACACAACTACACGTACATATGCCTACACATGCACACACTCACACACAAACGTGTCTTCACTTACACACATACCCCTACACACTAGTACACATATCTACGCATACCAACCCACATCCATACTATAACTATATGCTTTTCACTGGCTCCATGTTTCACAGCGCATCTCCTACCGAGTTGCAGCACTGGTTTGACGATGCCTTCTTGATTGTGCTCCATGCAAACTTCTCTGATCTTTGTCGACAGGTCTCTGACCTCGCAACCTGTCGAGCTCCTCGCTCTGCGGCAACGGGGAGCTTTTGGTTCCTCGGGCTCGCAATTCTACCAGGCAGCGCCGAACCTTTTCTATCGTGGGGCCTGCTATATGGAATGCTCCCCCCCCACTACCCTTGCGACTCATCTCTAGGCTAAAATTCCTCTGCTTTTCATAAGTCGCTCAAATTTTACTTTTTAGCAGTGGCTGGGCTGGGAGCGACTCTGAGTAGGTTTCTTGAAGAGGCGCTATGTCAATTCTCAAATGAACGAATGAATGAATAAAACGCATATGTCATAGTAGGCCTATACATCATAATCTGAGCGCTCCCAGTGCGAAGAACCCCTGGAAAAAGAAAGTCTTAACACAACTGGCTGAAACTGTAATGCCTCCAGATAAAATCTGAGCACGAGTCATAATTATTAGGAAGGTCATTCCACGGCAAATGGCCGAAAGAGGAAATTAAAGTCGCGACGCTGGAGTGTGGCAGTCCGAGACCGTGTATGGTACTAGAAGGTCATGACGGTCTAAAGAGCGGAGAGGACGTCCAGTGGTAGCTGAGATAGACCTCCTAATACACTGGTCACTTAACGCATTCAATACAAGATTCTACAGAGGTAGCGAGGCGCTTGACCCAAAATATCTTATCTGTAGGCCTAACTGTAAGAAAAAAATTCTATATTGAATCCCTCACACTCATACACACCCCCACACGCACGCACGCACGCACCCACACTCACACACGCACACGCACGCCCACGCACGCACAAACAAGCCCTCATACACACACACGCGCACTCACTCCTACACAGACCCACACATAGCTATTGATCCACAAGCATCTACGCACGCTGATGATATAAATAAATAAATTATAACATTTATTTTACGTTACTTTTCATCCATATTATTTTCTCTATTATTACTGCTATGCGTGATATTGCATTATTTCTCTATTTCCCATTGCGCGTTAGCAAATGAAGCAACAAAAGCCTTACTTACTTACTTCCTCAATCCTGAGAGCTGGTTACCAAGGCAGCGTATTATGTTCAACGTTGCGCTATGAGTGGCTCCAGGCGAGTTACCATGGCAGCGTATTGTGTTCAACGCTGCGCTATGATTGGCTACTAGCGGTTCGCTTTTGGCCTGAAATCCATAAAAATGGAGCGGTCCCGTAGGGCACTCAGACCGTCCTACGCTGGAAGAAGATCGGAAGAACAACAAGAGGATGGAAGACTACGAAGATCTCGAACTGGTAAGTTTGACTTATATAACTTATGCTGGTCGAAGGGAAGCGGTCCTCGGACCGCCTCTCTTCGACCAGTGTAAGAGTCAAACTTACAAGAGAACCGGGCCATTGTAGGCCTTAGATAGTGGTAATGATAGGCCTAGTTGATTCTTAAGTGTAGGGTTAATTAAATTGAATAGGACTAGTTGAGGTTTATCTATATTTAGATTAATCTATATTTAGATTTATCTAGCTTAGATTTATTATTGCTAGTACTATAATGCGGACCTATGTCTAAGCGTGTATGCATACGCTTAGACACTGGCCTGGCAGATAGCTTAGAATCAGGCGATTGTTTTTGCCCTATAAGGCGTTCTCTTAGGGCAGGGTGTTGTTGTTCTTGATTGCGCAGGAAGAAGACCTGGGAGAGGACGTCGAAGCGAGACGGAGGGCGAGGTCTCGCAGCGCTCGGCCGGGAGCAGCAGCGGCCAAGGACGACGATGACGAGGGAGAGACTCCTTCGCGACGGAGACGGAGACGCCGCGGACGGGGAAGCCGTCGCCGACGCAGCCGTCGCCGACGAAGCCACGGACGCCGCCGACGACGTCGCCGACGCCACTAGACGACGCTGCTACGATCGGGAGGGCGTCCTCCTCCCCTCGGCCGTCCAACTGAAGACGGGGAAGATACGAGCGACCGCAACAGATGAACTGTCGTCTGCGAACTAATTTAAAATACTCGGTCGATGAAGTCTATTAATGTTCGATCAATAAAAGTTGAAATGAAATAACTTGTCTTATTCTTCTAGCTTTAGGGTTTAGTCGTTTTAGGTTGAAGGTTAGTTAGGCACTCCTGAATGCTATGAGCTCTCCTGTAGACTATACGTAGGCCTAGGCCTATAGGCTTCGGTGTTCAAGAGGTCCGCCACCGTTATAACCTTGGTAGTACCAGTCCCAAGCATGTAAAAAGGAGGAGGGAACACCAATCATCCTTGAGATGACATAGCATCGTTAAAAACATCAACAAGAGCTGTAGGTTGCTGAGTTACACAATCTGAATATAATTATAATTTTAGTTAGACCCTCCAGAGCTATATAATATACATAAGTGTTGGTGAATAGACACATGACCCTGCTTCAGACACGTAGACTCACGTTTGAAGCAATAGCGGGTAGCGACTTCATTTACTTAGCCTCGGTATACGAGAGCGAGTAGCCAGTCCTCTCCCTCGCCGTCTCATCTTCCCACCGACATTGTACCATTTTGTACGGTCAGTAGGTCTACACTCCTTATGACTGGGCTGACTAGTGAGTGCATATGGATGGGACAGAAATCTACAGCACCAAACGTCTGCCTTCGCAGGGTTAATTTGGTTTTATAACGAACTCATTATTTAAGTCAAAGTTTAGAATCAACTATAAGCGCTTAAACCATTCATAAGACTAGCGCTGTACTGGCAAAAATAGAGGTGACCAATATATAATTTGGCAGTATAGGCCTACTATAATAGCATAACAGTACTCAACGGATCATCTAAGAACGACTATAGTTCTCAGAGTAGGCTATATCAGTCCGTGGGCGCTCTATAATATAATTATCAGGAATTTTCTTAACGTGCAGTTGTACACAAAATGTGCAGTTACAAATGGATTTGTGCAGTTGTAGAAGCACTCATCTACAGTTAAAACTATAGCAAAAAGGTTATTGTCCTCCGATTGGAAGTAATTTACCATGGACGATGGGAAAGGAAAGAAGGGGTTGCATGTGCAGTTAAAAAAAATCCTTAAAAACAACACTGATATTTATCATGCGAAATCGTTGTGCCATTCAAATTCCAACGCCATATGCAGTCCCTTAGAAAGCCAGGCAAGGAGGATCGAGCCCAAGAAGACACGGACACAGCCCAGGAAAAGATTAATGTTTTGTTGAGATCTGAAGATCAGCATTGACGCTGCACAGCGAACTTTCATCGGTATAGAATTAAAGAGTCAAGGAACGCACATGTCTTCGTTGCGCGGATCCACATAGGCCTAGTAGGCCTAGTAGTAGGCCTACTAGCAGGCCTACGCCATGGTACTGGTAGGCCTATATATATATATGCAGTAGGTGTGGTTGCCGAAAAAGTTGAATGAGTAGGCTTATTCTTTAAAGGTCTACATTATTTTTTCTCTTGTGCACATCCTGTGAACAGTAAGTAGGTAAGTGGCCTTTTTGCATATGACAAGCGCACCTGCATGACAAAATGAGTGATGACCGACTGTCTGTAATTATTCTGTAGCATCTGCATAATTTATTAGATATGATGCTTGGTACAATATGATGCGCTACAATAATTATGTAACCGATGCATTAAACTGTATACATGCCGTCTCTTTGTGAGACTTGCAGGCTGAAAGACTTATAAGACTTCGTTGTAAAGGTCGTGAGAACGGTGTTGTATAATAGTCCATGTCTCTTTGTCTCTACGGATTCTCACAGGTCCATGCAGGAACACGCTTCACATGACTACACGCTTCACATGACTACACGCTTCACATGATACATTGATACATGGCATGGTGGAATGGGCCTCCGTCATCAGTTCGCTCTGGTAGTCTTTCTTCGTCTTTCTCTCGTCTAAAAACTTGCCTTTTCTCTCTGGGTTGAACGCACTGGGAACGCTTCTGGAGGGCTCTTGCTGCGAGAAGCGCTTTATAAATGGTCATATACAATACAATACAATGCAATACAATACAATACAATACAATACAATACAATACAAAACAATACAATACAATACAATACAAAACAATACAATACAATACAATGCAATACAATACAATACAATACAACGACTAATGAAGCTGGCAAAATCGACGATTCTCCTCCGTCTATGACTACTTAATTTATCCTTCTTAGCTTATCGTACAATTATCTCGTCTTATCTTTTGTCCACATCGCCAACCATCGATGCCACTCGAAACCATGCACACAAATTACACAGATCTATAGACTGTATATGAGGCTATCGTCCCTGGATAGATCCATTCCGCAGCATTAATCAACTTTCCGCGATCTGTAGCCTACGGCGAACAACAGGCCTAGATAGTTTCGCTTCGTGTTCATAGTAAGCCTACACAAGGGGCGGATCCAGGGGCCAATCCGGACATGGCCCCCATTGAGAATCTGCCCAGGACGCCCCCCATTAGGTTTCAACAAGCTTTCAATCAATGCAGCAGGGAAGGGTGAAAAAGAAAAAGTAGCATGTGATCAGAGGCGGATACAGAAATTTTCGAAGGGTGGTGGTCAAAATGTTTTGTCCTTGAGTCGGGAAACATTTCGTTGATCTTTGGCCGAAAAAATGATGACCATTTTTAGTTATTTCCTTGAAATGTCTTGAAAATATACCTATTTCCCCTGCCAAAATAGCTGATGACCTTTTTTTTAGTCATTTCGAAGAAATGTTTTGAAAATATATACCTACTTTTCACCTGCAAAAATAGCTGATGAGTTTTTTAGTCATCTAGTTTAAATGTCCTGCGGATACCAATACCAATTAAGATATTAAATTTTGAACAACATGGTGTTGTAGGCTACTTTCTCTCTCTCATCTTTTCCACTGCATTAGTGTTGAAAGCTTAATTGCTGAAACCTAATGGGAAACCACGTCCTGGCACATTCTGAATGGGGCATGGTCGGATTGGCTCTCTGCAGGGCCGGCCTTAGCCCAAGTGGCGCCCTAGGCAAGGCATACATTTGGCGCCCCAGGCATAAGGCCTGCATTTGGCGCCCTTAGTTTCCCACTCAATTATTCAGCCCACGTTAGAATCTAAAGATGAATTAGGCAGAGCCGGTATACGCTTACAAGGCCGTAGCCAGGATTTTATTTCTGGGGATGTTTTGTTGACCGTGAATTTAGAGGCGCGTACACGCAGCGGGCGACTTTTTTGGGCGAATTTTCTGACGACTTTTGTTAGTCGTCGAATTTTCTGACGTCCAAAAAACACTATTTTCCGCGATTTTCAACTATTTTCTGCTCAAAATTACATTACACACTGTCATGTGCTAGCAAATGCATCATTATTTCATTTCTACATTATTTCATTTAGGGGGGGTTCAAACACCCAAAACATCCCCCTATAGCTACGGCCTGGTAGGTCTGCGCTCAACTGAGTAATTCATTATAATTGCTTTATTAGTATACTGAAGGCTGGATATAATATTCAATTTTGTGGAGAATGGTAGGCCTTTAAGTTTAAAAATATTAAAATACACTCTTGTGGATATGGCGCCCTCTTTGATGGAAATGGCGCCCTCTAGAACTTGGCGCCCCATGCATGCAACTGAATTTTATTTGTCGATTTAAAATTTATGCAGTCCTTGAAATTGAATTAGGCCAACCTGAACAGGTGCAATGAATCCATAATTATTTTAAATTCTTTCCATTAGCGAAAGTTTTGAGTTTAAGAGAATATAGTGTAAAAATAAATAAATTTGCCGGTGCCGCGGCGCCCTCCAAAGACTGCGGCGCCCTAGGCAACTGCCTACTTTGCCTATAGGTAAGGCCGGCCCTGGCTCTCTGGATCCGCCGAATGTGACTAAAAAAATCAGGCGACTAAGAATCTTTTTGGAAATAAATATGGTACACGCGTACGTTGAAGAGATTGTGATTAGGCCTAATTAAAAAACTATAAAAAAAGTCATCAGATTCTTTGACCAAGAATCAACGAAATTTTTCCAGACACAAGGCCAAACTTGTTGGCCCCCTTCGAAAATGTCTGTATCCGCCCCTGGCCTATATGACCTGCCATCAAATGAATAAGCGTATGTCGTCGTATCGCAAATCACTAACTGTCGTCTTACTCTCACTCTCGAAATATTCGAATGCCATTGTGCTCCAAGCCGCAAACATTTAGCGCGCGTTTTAAGATGCCTACATAGTAGATCTTGTACGGACCTAAGGATACGTACAATATGACACATAGGCTTTCCAGCGGTTCCGTGCTTATTTGCTTTGGGCACAGTCATGGCATTGAAGTAGGCCTAGTTGTCATGTTGAGTCTGATTATGATTTATTAAGCAAGTAAGCAAGACCGTATAGTAGTCCTGTTTAATGCTCCATTGGCAAACGCACAAAGTATAGGCCTACATCACACATCCACCTTATTCGACAGACTGGTCCGACTGTCTGCCTGCCTGATTCCCTGGATCTTGACCCTCTGTATAATAGGCCTACTTATATCAGGGGCGGATCTGGGGGGGGCAATCTGGTAATGGCCCTTCCATTTAGAGATTTCTTTATTTTTCACAAGCTATTTTGGCTCAGAAAGTTGACGTGGCTCCCCCCATGAGTAGTTCCGCAGGTGCCTCCCCGCGTCCACGAGGCCCGTATAGCCTACGAGGTCCGTAGGCCTACGACTAAAAAATTCATCAACCATTTTGACGGATAAAATGGTATCTTTTTTTGGAAATTGGAGACAAATGACTAAAAAAAGGTCATCAGATTTTTCAGCGAACAAGACGAGAAGTTTTTCCTGTCCCGAGTCCCAAGACCAAAAATTTTGACCCATCCTTCCAGAATATCTGTATCGGCCCTTGACTTGTATAGACTAGTTTTGGATTTTGTTTTTATTACCCTAATTGCTTGTGAATGAGGTGGTTCCCGCAACTTCACTTTTGTGCATGGGCGGAGACCTAGGGGGGGACAGAGGGGGACGGTCCCCCCAATGAAAGTGTTGGGGGGACGGCCCATGCATTTGTCCCCCCCCCCAATGTTTGAGCGTCAAGACTTTTTTGGGCGGCGAAAATAGACAATTTCGTCGAGATTTTGGCCGGATGACTAAAAAAAAAGGTCATCAACTTTTTTGGCGGCGAAAATAGAAAAAGTTCGTCAAGATTTTGGCGGGATGACTAAAAAAAAAGGTCATCAACTTTTTGGGCGGCGAAAAAAAATTTTTTCCCGAGATTTCGCCGGTCGTCAGAAATTTTTCTGAAAATCTCGCGTCTTTCCGTCCCCCCAATTCTTGGCCCAGGTCTCCGCCTATGCTTTTGTGGGCACTGTAGAAATCTCGAGATTACGATTAGGCCTACGATTAGAATGTAAAATAAAACACAGAGGCCATAGGCGGAGCCTTGATCGATCTAGACGTTGGGTGGGACGAACGAGCCGCCGAAGGACAATCGCCGAGGCCGACGCTCTGGGCGGACGGCTGAGTCGCGGACCGACGACATTTTTCATCATGTTTATAGACGAAAATTTTCTGACTACCTTTTTTTAGCCATTTCGTAGAGATTTTCTGAAAATATACTTTTTTCCTTTGCCCAAAAAAGTTTTTTTACTCCTTTCGTAATTTGCTCGAAAATCTCTTCTTTTAACGTCCCCAGAAGGTATATCATCAGCAAATGTGCATGTCCTAACACTTAACCATTGGGGGAGGGGGAAACAAATGCAAGTATAGGCCTACGGGTTCACCCCAACTCAAACATTGAGGGGGTCCGTCCTCCCCGTCCTCACTAAGTCTCCGCCCATAACAGATCGAGGCAACGGTGTATTGCAGGCTGTCTGTTCTATTAGTAGCTAAGATTTATGTCTTCTGTAATTTGCGTTCTTGTGGATTTTTAAATTGCATTTAATTTACACTGTATACTAAACGGTTGCGGTCTGTCAAGCGGCTTGTTTCAATAAAGAAAATATCATTACTATAATAATAATAGGCATAATGTACAGTAATGATATAGCCTAGGCCTAGTGTAGGCCTAATAAAGTAAAGTAGCGGCAGCCACAAACAGTGGCTGGGCTAGGGAGGTCTGGGGGCTAACCCCCCCTACAAGAGGCTCAGCCCCCCCTAAAAAAGGGCCATCCGAATTTTTTACATAGAAATATCCGCGATTTTCGGTTGACGACTAAAAAAAATGTCGTCAGAAATTTTGGCGGCGAGAATGGAAAATTTTAGCCGCGAGGCTTCAACCCCCCCAAACTTAAATCCTGGCGCCGCCACTGGCCACAAACAGGCGGCTAACCACAGTGTAGGACTAAAAAGCAGTCATGAGTTGATGATGTTGAGTATCACAGGAAATGTACGTTGGGTTCGTGGGTTAGGCCCCCCGTAGGTTCGTAGGCCTATATAGGCGCTGAATAGATAGCCTATACATCGTACTCTGGGTATATATCGGTCGATTTTAGACAGCTGTTATGATGTTGCAGCAACAGGACCTGGTTATGAATGATAGAACTGTTGCTATGTGCTTACGAAGAACCACTTGGGAAAAGCGGATAATTATAGGCCTATTCGTTGCTCACAACTTAAACACACCCGCACCAAACATGGCGGCGGCCATCCGGTAACAATATTATTATTATTGTAGGTGTCAGAATCGTCGCAAACGCGTGGGCCTAAATACACACGGCTGAGTTGGCATACATGAGCGCAGTCCTCGAAATGCTTCTTGTGATTGATGTCGATCGTTGTAATTGTCGTTACGGAGCGAGTAGGGCCTATAGGCCACACGTAGGCCTACTCAGCTGAGTCAGCTCTACTCTTAGGCCTACCTCTCTGCAAACAAACCGCATCCTCACTTCAGTCGATTGGGATTCCGACAATTACACTCCAAGGAAACTGCTGTAACCTATATACGTCCTGAATGTCTATAGAACAACCCCTTGATAAACGTGTAGGTTATCAATTTTTAGCGTCGTAAATTATTCGCCCGATCGTTGCAGCATTAGGCCTTTTTATTATCACTAGTAGCCTATTATTATTTTCTTTCGATCAATCCAACTTCTAGTTTTGGCAAGAACCCTCATCGATCGATCGAGGCAGTTTCTATTTTTGCGCCTGAATTCGTTTAATGAATCCCGCTTCTATTTAGGCAACAATTATTTTTGTCAATAGACCTACAACTTCTATTTAATTACGAATTAGGCTACTGTTCATCAATCCAGCTTCCATTTCAGCGAAATCCCGCTTCTATTTAAGTAAACATTATTTTCATCAACCCGACTTCCATTTGGCAAAAATTCTTTCCGTCGATCCAACTTGGATCGATTGATGAACAAAGTTTCTAAGCTTCTAATGAATATAGGCTATTGTAGCCTAGGCCTTCTGCAGAATTACGCCTATATAAAATACTGAATACATTTTTGTATAGGATTCATATAGGTTAATATGCTCCTCTTTTTTGTATTCTACTGTCAAGTTACATGTAGCACACTGTGGCAACCTAACATAGCCCATGTCTGGTTAGACTGGACACAATGCATCGGTAGTAATTTGTCTGTAGGCTACTTAATTATGTTTGAATGTAGTTGTACACAGTAAGTTATTTGTGCTTATGTTTGAATGGATACGTGTTTCCATTCTTTGGTTCTACTGTTTCCTTATTTACATTAAAAATCACTAGATATTATTTTTCCATGACTATATTTTGGTATCCTAGGCTACAATCTCATTGCTTCTAAGATTAGACCCATAGTCTACCATAATTTCTGCCCCTTTGAAAAGCATTTCCATTTGTTTGTGTGCAATGTCAATATCTCTTGATCAACAAATGATTGATTGATTGATTGATTGAGCTATTGCTCTTAGATAAAAACTAAACCTGCTTTTTAAATAATTGAAGAATGGTTTTTCCATTCACTTCATTGTTTTCATAGATGGTTGTACGACCTGATGGGATTTTAGTGATGAAAAGAAGTATGGAATGCTTGATTTTGCAAAATCTTGGTCTCATGGTTTAAAGTCTTGGCCTTGAGACCAAACGCTTTGGACTTGAGGTCTAAAGTCGTGGTCTTAAGGTTTGAAGTCTTGATCACGACAACATAATTATTATGACTGCAGATCACCCAAATCATGGAGCAGTGGGGACGAAATGTCTGACTGCTGTGCATAAACTTTATACACCTATCTCTATTTCATTTAAAGCACTGCGTGCTATCAGAAATAAACGGTCCATTCTCCTTCTTGGTAACTATATGGTATTTAGAATTTAACGACCTTAAAAAGAGCCGGACTCATAATTTAAAGTCTGGATATACGATCGGCACCCTCGATCTTAATAATAAACATCATAAACGAATATAAATAGATACATCATAGGTCTATCAGACTGACTTGATTCAACAGAAGACCGTCCGCCGTTGTTTAACGTGCCCAGGTTTAATATATTATAATTAAACAGTAGTTTGACATTTAAGTATAAAAACCTATTATCTATGGAAACGTATGCTGAAAGATATATATAATAACAATGACTTCAAATAACGCAGTTGTCGTGAATAACAATAATAAAAGCCGTTATATATAATCACTATACATTATATAGCTAACAAATCCTACTATAATAAGCCTGACTAAGCTGCACGGTCACGGAGCTCCGAGAAAGTAAGACACGCAAACACGAAAGTAGGAGGTCTAGAGCCCAGGTCCGATTACGGCCATTGAGTACAACATGGTCGACAGGTGCGTGTATAGGTGGTGGCTGAAGCTTTGGTGCTGATGTGGACGCTATTATTATTATTAATAATCAACCACAAGAAGTTATTAGTAATGACTATATAATTGTTGCGCTAAGAATCAACTCCGACAACATATAAAGAAACCAAACTGACGGAGAAAAGAGAAGTAAAAACATGCAACACCGACAATAATTCTATCTTTAGTATTTAAACAGACAACCTATGTTCATTCACACCTAACAGGGAATAACATTTACAAATATTTAATAAATGACTACTGTATACGACTACCTTAACATTATTCGTAAAGTATCTATTTACAAGTGAAGAATATCCGAAACGGCTTCTTTGGTGTATATATATATATGGTGTATGTGTGTGTGTGTTTTGTGTTTGTATGCTCAGTGTTTGTTTTCATGTGTGCCTGTGTGTTCTTTTGTGTCACTGTGTAGTATGCACGTCTGCATGGGTTGTTAAATGTCTGTAAAAACCAACAAACTTTCTTAGTAGCACACTGCATCTGCAAAACAATGCGATAAACTAAACGGGCTTATCAAAGACCGTTAAAGCTCATTATTACATGTTAGTGTAATAATTTTGTTCAAGAGAAACTTTGAAAGAGTTGTGCCTTTGTGAACAATACCTTGTGAGACATCAATAAAATGAAACAGATGACACTGTATTTAAAATTTTCGAGATTCCATACATTAAACACTGTCATTTATAGACCTGCCAACAAATGCATCAGCATATACTATATATTTATATAAAGATATACTTTATATTATGTATGTGTGTAATACACAAATATATATGTGTGCAAAATGTGAACAATTATATGTATTTGGTCATACATCATCACGCACATGAAATAACATATCCATTTGGTACCACTGGGCACTCGATACCTTCTATAAACACAGTAGATCATGCAGTTTGACACTACTGTAGAACAGATACAAATAATATTTACATAGAAACAACACTGGTCTACTACCTCACTAGATATGTAGACTTAGATATATATAGAAATTCTATGACCACCTTATCAGAAAGTATTTTCATTCATATCCCAAATGTTCATACATCAGTATAACTACACACATGCACCCTATATATAATAATCAATATGTTTTCATATATAATCTATACACACAATGTTCATATATATATATATATATATATATATATATATGTATATGTGTGCACACACATGTGCGTACACTCACATGCACATGTGTGTACTTATGTGTGTGTGTGTAAATGCATGTATGCGTATAATATACATGCATTGCATAACAATTACCAAACATTAAAATTATGTTGTGATAATGTGTTTTTTTTTGTAGAGATGTTGTAGGGCGATGATTGTATTGAGGATGATTTACCATGATGATGATTGATGATGATGATGATGATGATGATGATGATGATTGATGATGATAGCACTTAACATAGCTAGCAATACCTGCATGATGTAGGAGATGATGGTGAAAAATTGATGACAATATAAATTTATTAGGGGTGCCTTTGTGTCATAGTACAACCTGGTATATACATGTATATATCATATATTATACGCATATATAATAATATAATATGTATACCCTTGTATGCACAAAAGGATGTTATGAATATGATAGAACTTCCCTATACACAAGACAGGCTATACATTTCTTCAAAACGAGCTACATAAAATTGTAATCACAGGGTAGATGGCTTTAAAGGTAACTACGTATCCTAGTAACACAATAGGTTGATCACCTTTTGAAAACACACAGAGGCACACAGCCTTTCTGCAAATTCATCAACAAAAGAAGATATTCATTCTAGACTTTTTAGATTTACGAGCTAAAAAAATTAATACGCATAATAATGTTCTCTCAATCGAGTTAGACATAGTGAAAATCACTTACACACATAGTGAAAATCACTAGCACACATAGTGAAAATCACTAGCACACATAGTGAAAATCACTAGCACACAAAGTGAAAATCACTAGCACACATAGCAACAGCTCTGAAGTCATGAGGCTCAGAGTTAATATCGGGTAGGCAACAATCACAATGAAGCTGCCATTAGGATAAGATATCTATTGAGAATGTACTACTGAAATTGATCAGCAATAAGGAAATTTTCAATCAGGTCAGCTAATCTGTGAAACACTCCCACATAGGAACTCTGCACAATAACATGCAATCAAACAAAATTCTAAAGACATTGCTACACAATTTTAGCTTTGAGTATTTTTTGGATACTCAGTTTATGTGAGGCCCCGATTTTGACCATTAAACTGCAATAATACAATTCCTTGAAAACTGACTTAAATTCTCCTTCTTTACTACCACTGTCTGATTACAACAGCACCCAAGGCTCTGCCTGAAATTATAGGCTACCCTTAAACTTGCTCTATCAACGGAGAGATATTGATGGAACTAAATTTTGTGGGTTCCCAAACATTTACCTCAATATGTCACAGTCTGCCACTGGAAAGCATCCACCGAAGGAAGGACCTGGTGGTTACACATCTATCCATTTAAACAACCAAGAATCTTTCAATAAAATATACCATCAGTAATTGAAAGCTACAAATAGGCAGTACATGTCATATGCATCTACACAATTACATATATTTAATATAAATATATGCAATTATATCATATAATAAGTATGTATTTCTAAGAACTGTACAACAAAGATTTTTCCAGGACTACGGCAAATGATGAGTGCAACTGAGACCTATGATAATGGTTTGTGCTGTTTACACATTTAAGTAATATGAACATCAGTGCTGTTTGTTTGTTCCATAAAACTATAAATATGTAGCCGAAAAACTGACAAATTGATGCAACAAAACCACTTCTTGACAAAAATCAAACAAATTCATGTTGTTGACCGAAAAAGCTGGAGATTTCATAGCTCAAAGTGAAATCTTTTTCTCAAGCATCTCTCAGTTATCAAAATGAAAAACTTGAAAACAAACTTTTAAGAGAGAGTGAAAATGATTCGGTACTTCACAGGCAACACACAGTTAAATGCATACGCACTTAGATATCACATTCACATATGTACACATGTTTAATAAAACACTAGTAAATATGTCTAGAGTTTTGGTCTATTTTTACAGCTGAAACTATAACACAAAGAAAACATAAAGGAAAAGTAAGTTAGCACATGCATAGAATTAAAATGTAATACAGCTACTTATGCAAATAAATATTCATACAGTAACTACTATAACTAGAGCTGACAACAAAGACATCACTCTGATAAGCATAAGTACACAAGCGTACAAATACATGCGTACGTACAAGGCGCATACATTGTATGCTCATACGCACACATTGTATGCTCATACGCACATAGATATCGTATACTCTGGTAATTATGGCACACAACACTAATCAAGAATACAGCGATATTGCTTCTTAAAAGGAAGTAACTTAATTTGCCTTTACAATCTTTCAAAGCAATAAATACTACGCAGTCAGCGCGTACGATCTTCTCAAGCTACTGCCTTGAAAGATGATGACACCTTTCCGTTCAACTAACAAGGCAAAAATGGCAGAAATGTTGAATTCTGCACTGATTCGTCAAAGCATGTGCTAAAGGAATCAGTTTAATAGACCATTTGACTTATCTGCATCTTTCATCTACACTCATCTGTTAAAACAACTTCAGTCAGTTCATTAAAATTAATTGATTAATTCAGCCTTCAACTGAGCACGGATAAGATGCTGAAACTTATTGGTTTTCCATATTTCTTTTCAGTGTCATCTATCAAAATTATTTATTTGATTTGCAAAAGTTTCGAAATTGAAAGAGCTGTTGGCAGATGTTGAAATCAGTCAGTTTTCAGTGAGCGATTTAAAAGCATAGAAATCACTTTGCCATCCCCTGGTTTCTGTATGTAACTCAAGCCGGTCTCTAACTTGCTAATCTATTCAGACTTCTTCTATAAGCCGAATTCAAAACATTTTCCCTACATTTAACTGTACTAAAGTACTCTGTGTACTTTGCTTAGAATTACTTTGCACATCACAATAACCCAATTTCTACAGCACTACCAGCTTATTCACAGAGGAGTTTTGTCGGTTGTCTATGCCGTCGATGTGTTTTCAGAATGTGCTTGGATAACTATATAAAGAAATCTTCACCCTTTTAATAACACTGCAATTCATAAAGCTGCATGCAGCAATTTTTACAATATTGTGAAACATTGCAAAGTTTTCTCAACCATACAGAAATCTGCATTAAGGAAAATGTTAGTTCAAGCCACTCATTTCTTTGACTTCACACTCTTGAAAGTATATATCAATCTGCCCAGCAGTTGCCTAATATGTTTATCCTACAAGAAAGCATAGAGCCCATAAAAGAATGCCACTCACTGTCATTGAATTTAATTTTGACTCCTAAATGAATTTAGATGTTAACCCAAAAGCTACCTAATATTTTAAGAGTGATGGTTCTAAATTGATTAGAAATTTGACCACGAAGTCCATTAATTTTTACGCAATCAGCAAATGAAAGCAACCAGTTTTTAGCAAGAAAGTTGATTGTTTTAAACCGAACAGCTTTCATTGAATTGGATCGTTGAAGAGTTTTTGCGATGCACCATGGATCTTCTTTTGTCTGTCTGGGCAAATAATATGTGCAATTATATAAAAAGCAAGTATTGTAAGTTAGAGCACATGAAAGACCTGAAAAGAGTTCTATCGTTTTCATAAGTTGGTACACAAACAATTTGAAACAGCACATTTCTTACCTTAAAACCTTGCCAAGACAACTTTTTTTAGCAACTTGCAGATGTACATGCTAAAAATGATGCTTCAGGATGTGCCAAATTCAACTTTAGTTGCAGGCTGCATATCGCTTTCAAATGAAAAATAATATCACTGGTTTTATCATAATTAGCAGAAAAAGTTAAATTAAATTTTTTATTTGAGTCAACGCGACCTAAGTGGGTCAATTTTATTTTAACTTAAGATAAGAAATGAATGCCATAAAATATACGTTGTGCAGCCGTTAACAACAGTTAACATAACCAGTAGTTTCTACTAGTATTTGCAAATTTCATAATAGTTCACCTGTGCTTAAGGTTTTATAAAAACACAGAGACGACACAACTCTTCAAGGGTAAACTTATCCCAGGAAAGCCATTTGAGAGCTTGTACGCCTCATCCAGGATCTCATGACTCTGACTGAGTTTCGTGCAAGTTTGATCAGTTCCATTCCCTGGCTGGTGAAACCAGGCAGCAAGCAAAGGTGGCAGCTATTATACACTGAGCTATTTACAGACCTGGACAGGGAAACTCTTCTGCTAACACGGCAAATCTTCCTATCACCAAGAACGTACATTACATGGACGGCCACCTAGCGTTTTTCTGCATAGTCTTTAAACACAGTCGGAGGCACAAGCCTGCACACACATGATCACTTAGGTGAATGAGAGAAAGAGACGAACTTCATGCAAAACACATAAGAAACTCTAGTGCAACATCCTAACTGTGACCACCACAAATAAAAATGCCAGCAGGTGAATGCAGAATATATTGATGTCATCATGGTGGCTTGACCAGTTGTCTTGGTGACCAACGTGGTGTTTTGCAAATCTTCAACATTGTCATTTCTCGCCAGACCACAAATGAAGCACAACATCAATTCCAAAACTACTTCAGTCAGACAACTTCAAAGAAATTTCATGTTATAACGATAAATATGTTTAATGTTCTAATGAGATTCCATTTCTAACAATTGTTTTGAGTTCTTCAGGTTCTTATAATGGACTTTCTACAAAATCCATAATCATGTTCTGAATAATATCATCACGAGTAGACTATCCAATTATCCATCTTGATAGGATTTTCACTTTTCTCGTAGTAGTAACATAACAGTTAGAATGAAAAGAAGCCCAACCATTGCTATTCACAAGTAAAATGGTCGATTTGGTCTTCACAATATCACAACTAAGTTTTATGTTCTGTTTCACATAGAAGTAATTACTGTGCACCGTCCCAGTCGAACAACTTTCTATCTTTCTTACTGGGCAAACGGTCCAGTCTATAGGTTGATGTTCCTACTACCAACAACACAATGTTTAGGGTCCCCATGATGTAGAAACTCATGGGTCACACCTTTCAACACTGACTATAATACTAAACACTGATAAAAAAACCGGCAGTGCAGTGTTAACACTTTAACACAATCCAACAGGTGTCTATGGCAGATATAGTCCTAAAATGAACCAAAATACTAAGCCAGTCTGCAGCCTACTCATGCCACGCCAGGCAGCCAAGTTTTAATAGTCCCACATGGCTACCATCAATACATTCTATATGTTCAATTGCCAGGTTCTTATTATGTATGCAAAATGATACAATTCCAAAACAAACACCATATTAAAATACATAGGTGTGAAATCAGCTAGAACTGTAATCTAACCAATTACTATTTATTGGATCACCCCTTAGCCTACACAAGTAAAAAACTGATACATTATATATATATATATACTAATAGTAAGGGCTAAAATTATAGTTACTAAGATTCTGCTGAAAACGAATTGCTAATATGCATCCATGTGTAATAAAAATCAGCAATGTACGAAAAACATCTAAGATGATCAACTCTCAGGATGATAATTATTATCTTAGTCAAAATACCTATACTACTTTTCAATAAAACCATCTATAGCCTAATATTTACATTTTGTCAGCATGCTCAGCGTACACATGCACGAAGCCACAGGGATTCAATGGCCAGCCTATGAAAGCAAATCGTCACGGTCAGGCAAGGTGTTCCAAAAAGTTTACAGTTTATTCAAACGAAAATAAAGGAAATGATCAGCAGCAAAGTTTATGGCAGAAAGATCTGTTGAATTAACATGTTTTCAGATAGAGGAAGAATTTTTTTAGCTCAGACTTAGGACTATTTACACAGTTCCAATGCGAGCTTCATCAAGAGTAAAAGGGAGATAATATCTAGATTAGAAAATTTTAAGAACGGGACTAAATTGACAGCGAATGCAAGCAGCTGCTGTTCATAGGCTGTGCTTGGATTTTGCAGTTGTCTATAGCAAACTAGAAAACATTCAAAACTAAACAGAAAGGCAAATGAATGTCGTTACCATACATTCAATCAACAACCGGCTTTTTCGTCATCAACACACTGCAGTTTCCAAAAAATGGCAACTTAAAGAACTGTTTGTAATCATATTTACAGACATATAAATGACTCTATAATTATGGGGACCTGTACAGTTATTCCAATTCAAGTATATATCCTTTCTTCATTCATTTCTTCCTTCCCGACTTTTTCCATCGTTTCCTTAGTCTGGAGGCTGCCAGTTACAGGATGATTCTAAGAAATCTTGGTGGTGCAGATGTGCAGTTACTTGGCATTGGAGGTGGCAGTGTCTACGACTGAGTATCGCGCCTGCATTGAGTCGGCTGATGCGAACGAGTGTCGGTGCTTGTAAGGTAGATGGGGTGCAGTGGCGCCGATTTCTTGAAATGCGTTGGCTACACAAATCTACAGAGGAAGCACAAACACATTTTGCTTAAAACTTGGACATGTTTGAACAACCATTTCTAATTCCATTTCTATTCTAACCGAATCCAATTTAACCTAATCTAAAAGAAAATACTCTTTGAACTTCCATAAAACTATTTATATAAAGCATCACGCCATGGCAATACAAAAAGTCAGATTCACGATCTTTCTAATCTGATCATGGACTGGGTACCATAACGTCGACTGTATGAAAAAAATTAGGTTTCTTATAATTATAGTCTTTAAGAGATGTCTAATGAAGACACACGAATTCCAAAACATATACTATGCTCTGGCATATGGATCAACAATTTTATTTAGTTTTTGATACAATGTTATCATACTGCTGTGCTCCTATAGCTTGCCATTTGGTGAGGATCCTAAAGCTAAGGTGCATTTCAACATTTAAAGTTTTAATTACCAATTTTAAAAGATTATTCACAAACTCTGATAAAATGCATCTCTTGATGAAATTTATTTCCCCTTGATCATGAACAAGGTACATGCAATGTAATGTAGGAAAACATTACCTAATTAATTATAGAGCCTTTCAATCATCTCACTAAAGCACTGCTATCTAGCAGCCAAACAAGTGTTAAATTTACCAGAAAATGTGCTTTGAACTTAATAAACTGAAACAGTACTTATTAAAGGAATGTTCTTTAACGAGAAAGTTCGATGCATAAGAATGACTGGTGAGTTAGGAATCTGTACATCTTGATGTTCGTTCAAAGTTTCATAGGTATCATGTATTTACATGTATACACCACGGAGGCCTATTGGTTCTTTTTGTCGAAACGCAAAAAGGACACTATTATAGATTGTGAAGGTTATTAAACATGAGCTGGTGACTATGTTTGTCTTCATCTATTATATGGCCAGCAGTATGTGGCAGAGCCAGCTGCTCCATGATGAGGACTGAAAGTGTCCCATCATAGACCTACATATAAACTAGACAAGATGAGAAAATTCATAAGTTATTCAATATCTTCTGTGTTTGTTTTGTGGAAATTCTGGTCTAGAGACAGCAATAGCAATTTAACAGAGCATTCTATTTAAACTAAGTTCTTCTATTAATATAATTATATATTAATTGTAGTTTCTTCTATCAATATAATTATATATTATATATATATATATATATATATATATATATATATATTATCCTGGATGGGTCAAAAAAGTGATCCCCTAAGGTTATTTGCTAATAGTTTGGCCAAAAGTATAAATTTTCACATCAAATTTTACAGGATTAAGAGCATTTTATATTTATGTACAATAGCCAATTTTCAGTACAATATATCAAACAGAACAAAATTTATATCACTGTTAGTGAGTCCACCCACTTTTTTCACAACCTAAAAACATAATGCAACAAAAAGTAAAAAGCGATTTGATTAAGTTATAGTGTGTAGACTGACTAAAAGTGAAAGAATTTTTTTATGTTTGAAATATATTGCTGAAATTTCGCCATTGTACATAAATATGGATTTCCTTTAAGCCTGTCAACTTTTATTTAAACATTCCTCCGTTTGGCTGAAATATTAGCAAATAACCAAAGGAAACTACTTTCTTCATGCCCACCTGTAGATATATATTATATGTGCATATCACAGCAATTAAATACTGACAATAACAACTAATAACTTGAAGCAAATCAAAGGAAGCATATTGAAAATAAAAATAAGCTTACCTGTCAAATAACTCTTAACAGATGACACAAACTGATAAAAACAAAACTAATAAATGTACAACCTAGAAAGAACAGAAAATGGACAAAAGTCAAATGAATATTTAAGCTTGTCTATTGAACTGTAGTAATGAGTAGTCAAGTATTGAATATACATCCTAATTATTTTTTTGCAATATATAACATGGAATGATGAAAACTTTCCATATGGATGCCATGCAAATGCCTGTGTCATGTGAAAAGTCAGAGTATAAATATGTTGATTTTGGCTCGTATGTATTGTTTTTAAGCACCTACCGATATGTTGACTTTTGTGAATTCTAGCAGATTAGTCTTTTCTAAATGTATATAGCACTAGTTTTCCTATATAGCACTAGTTTTCCTGTCCTCGAAGTGAAAACACCGACTTACGATTAGCACCTTGTCCAGAGTGACAGACATATGCTTGAAAATGTTCATGACACTGTTCCCCTCCGTAATTTTCTACCTAAATTGTTACCAAGTAACTGCTTTTAAATAGCACTTTGTAACTTTGTGTCATTACTTTGTGTCATTACAATGGCATTATGGGTAAGCGGCCAGATCTCAATCATTCTATAAATAAGCTTACAACAGGAGCTGTTTGGAGACATGCAAAACAGGATTGATGATATCTTTCATGGTGCTGGGCATTGTGTAATAGAAGCTTTAATCTATGTTTACCTTCAAAGTTTATGGATTTCAGTTAAAAATAATAAGTATTATTATTACCATATCAAAATTTAAATTAGCTATAGTTTGCTAGCCTAAGGAGCAGGGCAGGAACAAGAGAGGTTTTCTTGAACAACCTCTGCTGCACAGAGGATGTTGAAATACACGGAAGAAAGAACTAGCAGGAGAGTAAAACTAACTGTGGAGGAGAGACAGATATAGACAGACAGACAGACAGACAGACAGGCAGACAGACAGACAATCAGAGACAGACAGGCACACAGACAGACATTCAGACATCTTTTTATAGTGGGCTAGTGAAAAAATTTTGCAGCAAGGTCCTGGAGCAGGTATTCAGATGTCATAATTACAACTATTGAAAACTCGAAATCAAAGTTTAAAAAAAAATGCTATTAATGATGAATATTAATGACATTGTAGTGATCTGTTTCGTTACATTTAACTGTTACATATCAGACTCGATGAATTCTGTGCTTTCAACTGCGCTGCACCTAATTGTGTGTTGTCGTCAACGGCCTGTGATGCCATATGATGGGGTTAAACTTTTGACTAAACAAACAGCAGGTAAGAATGCTGAAGGCATCTAAACACAATAGGGCATAGATCTGGGGGAGCACGGTGAGCCTGTCCTCAGAAAATTTTGTGGAAAACCAAATTTTAAATGGTACATTTTAACACAATGACGATCATGCCTACAAGTTTAATTTTTTAATTTTTACTATCAGTCATGAACACCACAAAAAAGTTTGGCCTTAAAAATCGACAAAATTAATTAAAACTTTTATTCTCATAATGTGTGGTTGACAGGCAAGGTTCTGCAGGCCAGTGACACATCATCGATAGATTAGAGATGCATCCAGGTTGGCTCTTTGACCCACCAGCTACACAAGAGCAGTGGCACAGCAGAATTTAATTTCAAACAAGAGCGTCATTTCCAACAGCCAGGCAGGCACTTTTGTCATCTGATGAATTTCTTTATTTTCTGACTAACAGTTGGTCACATTGTGACCTTTATAAATTTTCTGAATTCTAGTTGCACACTTTAATTGCTATGCCTACTTGTTCCTTTTCTGACGATGAAAATGAATCAATCTGAATTTTAGGTCTTTTCTCTAATTATATAAGAGAATATCAAGAGCAGCAAACCTAAGTCTGATGTGCAGTTGCATGTTTACTATGGGCAGAGAAAAGTTGGTCAAAGTCATGAGTAAACACTGGGTCCTAACAAAGTACTTTTGCTATTGATGCATGAGTTAATCATCATCAAATCATGTTAATCATCATCAAATCATCTGTTGTTTGTAACCATTTCCATGCAGCCAGCCTTCTACATTCTTGGCTGATCCACAAACCGCGTGAAGTCAAACATTGAGTGAGTATGAACTGGTCAAGTTTAAAATTAATTAATCTAACCTTCATGTCTGCAACAGATGGGCTTTTAAATGTCTAACATGGCTCGATCACAGTATTAACGTGTGGTGATCAAGGGCAGTTAAGGAGTTTTACCTTTTTTGCTTGTAATGCAACCAACACAGTCATGACTGCTAAGCAACTACATTTTGAATGCGAAACAAAATAACAATGTAGACCGTGTATTGTAGCTCAGTCAACAATAACGTGAACAAGTTATGCCAAATCACTTCATATTATATTATCTAAAGTAGAACACACAATTAAACAGCATCTTAGACTCTATAACAATATATCATTGTTCATACAACCGTTAGTGATCTTTATCTCATTTAATAATTTTCTATATAGAGATAATCATGTATAGCAGACTGTAATTAACAATTAGACACAAAATTCAATTTTAGGCCTATTATTTTATATATTAACACTAATAAATATTTGGCCTGCAGCATTAAAATATGGGTTTATGTGTCAGAAACACAAGAAGTTGTTACCATTTTCAAACTGACAGAGGAGAATCACTCATCATGCAGATGAGGTAAATTATTATTATTATTATTATTACTATTATAAACTCAGGCAATATAATTAATTAATTTGAATTATTATGTCTAATGATATATGCATCAAGAGAGCAAGTCACAATGAAAGAAATACCAGTAGGTACTGATGACCTTACTCTTTGTTAAATGGTGGGTAGACACTCATCTTTGATCCTTAGACCCTGAACTGGTAAAGGATAAATCCCAATGTCTTTGCTAAGCTCATTTGCACAGCATGCCCCACCTCCTGACTCACAACCCTCTCAAAGCAAAAGCCTCAGCAACAGCAGCAATTGTGCTTCAACAGCTTACTCTAAGGCTTTCAAAAAGTATCCACCTCAGCAGGGTTTAAACACATGTACCTATCTTTACATGGCAAGCACACTATTGATTGATATAGACATCGAGTCACAAGCAAGGGGTCAATTACATGCGATGGTATCCTAACTTACGAAAAGTCTGTACACAGAGCTCAGATAATAAATGTCAAGCCCTTGTAACACATTACACAACACACAACATACAATTTAGTTAACTATTATAGGTGACTGACAAGTTTCGTGTGAATATTCATCCTAACATGCCATTACATTTGACACAAGATGTCACTAGAGTACACTCGGCAGCAACATCTCCGTAGACACAAAAAATACTGAAAACCTGCACAGTGATCTGACGGAGAGAGTATCAACAGGGAGATTAACACTGATAACATACAAAACTTCAGTAATTAACACTGCACATGCTGACTATATTTTATATTTATATGCATATATATATATATTATGTATCTATTCATATATATATACACACATATATAATGTCTCCTTATACACTATTGCAACAGCTCAAATTAGACTAGAAAGTTGTTCAGCAGATATTTATTACAACAAATACAAGTGTGGTGCAATTACACAGGTCCATGCAGTAAATTTCTGTTGGGTAACTGAACCCAGGCAGTTTTGCAGGGCAAGCAACTGGCCATGTAATACAGCATAACATCATCAGAGCACGGAATTCAAATGAAAATGTGGACAACGTCAGGGTCTGGATAAAATCAGACATATTTTTAATAAGTAAGCACATCTGGTGGCACACAGTATTACGTTCATTATGATTAGTTAGACAATTTCATTTTAGCCATAGCAATTACACTAGGTGTTCGCGCACTGACTTGGGACTGAACCCTGACTTTTTAAAATTCTATTAAAATCTGCATTTAAATTTACTCAACTGCTTTTCCAAATGTTTCAATGGGTGTCTTGTACCGGCATACAGGGAAGCCAAGAGAGTGCAGGGGCAAATTACCAGGGGTACGGCAACTTTAAGGGGGTCTGGGTTAGGTAGCTATATATACAAACTTTATGATTAATGCCTTTTAAAGTATAATATTACACAGAATTAACTACAATCAGCTCAAACTAAAAAAAACTCAAATAAATATGAAATCATTGGTTATAACTGCACTTTCATGATCTTAATTTGTTTACAAAAAAACTTTTCCC
Source organism: Lumbricus terrestris (assembly GCA_949752735.1). Lineage (NCBI taxonomy): Eukaryota > Metazoa > Annelida > Clitellata > Crassiclitellata > Lumbricidae > Lumbricus > Lumbricus terrestris. The sequence goes on along the minus strand of OX457045.1, from coordinate 19,828,644 downwards.
TTTACAGCTTTCAGATAGCGTGGGCCTGTGACTGCTCTGCTCAGAGCTCGGACTTTGCTTGTCAGCCCAGCTGACATAATATACGTTTTATTGTTACAATACTGTAAGAGGAATTCAAAGCTGAATGACACACTTAGCTATAAGCAACACACTTAGCTATATGCATTGCAATGTGATGCAATCATAAACTAAACATTTCTGAAGTGCTGCTTTGTAAGCTGACACTAAACAGTACCATCTAATTCACAGCTCTGTTGATGTGATAACAGTTTCACCACAAGCATCCATCCATCTACGTTGCTTTGCATAGCAAGAGTATTATGCTCTGCTGCATTTCATAATACCCACAGGAAATCTTTAAGTGCATGTTGAAAAACTTAAAACAGAGAATATGCAAACGCTCGTGCTATGGTCGCCACATGCTATATAGTTTGCAAACACAGATAAAGGCAAAATAACTGTGCATATAAGAAAACAAGATGTCTGTTAGCTGTCACAATTGCTCTTCTCCCATTCCTAACATATATTATGGTGGTACAGAATACACAGTTCCTATGCTCTTATACCCGAATACAGCAGAAATCCTTACAATACTTCATTTCGTAAGCCATCTTGTTACATGGCAGCATAATCTAATAACGTCAATTTCAGTTTAAAAGGCTAATTAATTTGGGTTACATGTCCCCAAATGTGTTGTATCAGAATTCCTGCTAAGTTGCAGAGTGTCATAAAGAATGCCACATAGTTCCTGTGATCGTGTAATTCAGTGCGTAGTGATGTAATTTAATCAAATTAAGCGTAGTTCAATGTAATGTCTAAAGCTATGTATGCTCTTGGATTTTAACCTGGCACTGGAACGAAAGGAGCAGCTTGGTCATTGCAGACTTGATTTGGTATACCGCCGGTGAATAAGCTGGTCTCCCTGACGTGGCTTTAAAGGGTGCTGAGAAATTTTCAAACATCACATTACATTACATCACACAGATGTAGCCTAGTCTGGTGGTGAAGGCATTTTATTGAAATGCAAACACAACCGAAACGCAAATAATAGGTTCAACAATGAATATTATTTTTAATCGGTCATAATAACCCGGATTCAGACTGGGAAATGCCAAGCCTAGGGCATTGTATCGTATTGTATCTAAAAATTCGTAGGGTAAACACAACAATATCTGTCACCTTGCTCCAACTCATCTGTCATGGTTAAGTCGCGCCTCCATCATAAAGACACAAGGACAACAATGCTGACAACATCCAGCAAATTACAGTTTGATTCGCTAATTCACTAATTAGACATTGTGGAGATAACAAAATACTTTACTCATCTATTACTTTCCAAATTTCATCAGTTCTATTTAACTTTTAGACCTAATAATTTTCCACGAAATGCTATTTTTCTACCTTTCACATGTTGAGACCATTGACTGATTCCCTGTGCTTTGATAATGGTGCTATAGATGCCAGGAGATGAGATTAGATTATAGAACTTGACTTCTGGTTTGTTTAATCTATGCTTGCATCACATTTAGTACCAACTAAGCCACATCAGAAAGTTGCAACGTGAAACAGACCTCAACACACTGAGCTATGAGATAAGACAAACTACTACAGCTAAATCCAAATTTGATTTTGCGGCACACAACCAGTGACAACATTTATTTCGACAGTTACTGGCTGTTCAGGTTTTCATCTACTTGCTAAATAAATATCTAGCTTGAACCGATTGAATAAATCAACTGATTATTGATTCACTTTATGGTAAAAAACGAGACTGCAACTAAATATAAAAACCAAACACATCAAAATATTGGGAATCACGACTACAACAAAAAATTTACATCAACCTAATCATATCAATAAATTAAATTGAAAACTTTCATGGAAATTAAAACAAATACAAAAAAATGAACACGTGGCGATAAATTATGACAATGTCCTCCGTGTACATAACAAAGGCAAGAGATAGTGAGAATCTGGCAGAGAGAGGGTGAATAAAATTCTGTGACCGACAAAAAAATCCTAGCTTAGCACAGAACAATTCAACACGAATTTAAAACTCTAACTAAAAATCACCAAAAAATGTAAAAACTCAGTGGAAGACACATGCCCCGACTGACAGAGAAAATACGGGCGGTAAGTAGTCTGCTGTCTGGTAAATCTTGCACGACAGGACAAAAAACTAGTTAACTCATTTATTTGTCATGTTCGTTTCTCAGCAAAGTTTTTTCGCAGTAGTAGTAGTAGTATGTCAGTAGTTCTAGTTCGACTATTTCTCCTCCGTCCTTTGGGAATAAGAACCACCAAAAGCAGAGAAATTCTCTCGACAGCCAGTCCGATGCGTTTAGCTTATGTCGTCCCATCACCACCACCACCACATCATCATCATTCTTCGATTGTATTCAGTAAATTGTGGGAGACCGGATGATCTGGCTCGCAAGACCTCTGTCGCTGCAGGGCTGGCGCCTGCACGCCCAGCCTGATGGGGCGACCCGTCATAAGCGACATGCGGCGTACGTATCGATTTTCCGCACTAGGAGGGCACGCGCTGTCGAGGGACACGGATGCGTTCAGCTCCTTTGGATTCCATGAGCTAGCAGTCATATCGGTCGACAGGCGCTGAAAAGACAGACGGTGGCGTTCAGGATCTTTGATTTTTGTTTCGTTTCGCAAAAAAAGAAATTCTCGCTGCTGATAACTGTGCCAAAGTGGGGCTTTGATGAAGGGGTGATGGAGGGGGGGGAAAGAAGCAATGGATGAGCAGATGGTTTGCTGGAAAAGGTTAGCTTAACTTACAGAGTAGGCAGAATTGCAGGCAGCATGGCAAAGGACTGCTCATCGCAGGTAGAGATAACTTAAGAAAGGGGTAGATCCACTCGGAATTCTGTCTGTGGCCTGGCTGAAAAATAATCAGAGGTTTCATCAGAAACCGGAGGGGTACAACCGGAAACTGAAATAATATTATGTCCCCTATAAAATAAAACCTACTGGATGTTTATTTTCTCAACTGTAGGCATGCTCGCTCTTAGTGCGCATCTAAACCGGGCAATACCCCGTTGCTGCCGAGGAATCTCCATCATTCTCTTAACTTGACAGTGAGCTAGATAAGTCAGAATAATCACCGTAGCCTTGATTTCTAATAAAAAAATGAAACTAGCTCTACATTACTGTTCTGTGATGGTTCACACTGATCCTTAGTCTGTGAAACTGTCCATCCTTCACAACCAACAGACATCAGGTGTCAAGAAAAACGCTATTTCAATTTTAAAATGAGGAGAATTTTTCTTGCCCACTTCTAGATTTAACTTAAGGTATGCAGCAAAGTAGGTTTGACGGAAATTTTTAAATCTCATTAATGAACCAAATATGGCCTTTTGCAAATCTACGCCACTTAAAAGGTCAATCCAAATTCTTGGAAATTGGATCATTAATCATTTCACATATAATTTTATTGCAGAACCTGTCCAAAGATTCAGGTTGCCCGTTTGATTGGGCATTCCTACACAGCTGTCTCTTTGGCACTTATCCACTCTCTGTGCTAGTGTTGATGTTTCATATCTGTCCACATAATCTTACACCTTTTACTAAATGCAAACCTTGTCAAGTAAACTCTTAACTCTGCCTAACTCAGCTCATGCAGCTTACATAGAATGTGGGTTGCCTTCTGTATTAGAAACATTACTAAAACCGGATAGCTCTTTGCTGTTGAATCCATTCTCCTTGCTTATGTCTAATTGTATGCCTGAATAATCATTGAATTTTACCCCATGTGTAAACCTTGTCAAATATAATCTACATAATTCCATGCCCATGCAGATTCTAATAGTGTAAGTCCCTTCTCACGTAGTTCCCATCTTAACCTGTAGGCTATTCAACCAATTTCTCTACTTCAATCTAATCCACACATCACGTCTTTTCAACTATACATCTTTCACAAGCATACTATACGAAATGAAAATTGCAACACTGTCGCAACTATTCCTCAGTGCATCACGTTCTCACAACAGCAACGCTCACATTAAAATACAATGCAGCATGCCTAGAAATTCTATATGCTTTCTTAGTTAAACTTATTTATACTTGCTAATGCAAAAAAGCTTTTAAATTCTGCTATCTTTCTTTTGTTTTCTTGACCTCAAACTTACAAATTTGACTTCATAGCGAAGCTCAAGTAGGAATAAGTAATTACCACTCTGCAGATGGCAAGCATCTGATAACTAGTTTTTACTAGCCAGTTTACAACACCTAGTCAGTTTCTATCCAGCCAGTTTACAACCCCTAGCCAGTTTCTATCCAGTTTACAACTTCCCAAGTTACACTGGTTTTAGGTAATAACTGGCAGTGCTCAACTGCTCCTTCTAGAAGAACCTGGCTTCTAGTTCTTTGAGGTCATCTGCACCAGTGTAGACCAGGTCATCGGCACAGGTATGTTTTGTATATTAAGAACAATGTCCTGAGGTAATTCAGTCTAGGAAATACTCTGATGTCTTCGAAAAAGTTTCTTAAACGACCTTTGTCTGCAACATGACTTTTCAAAATTCAGCCAACATGCTTTACCTCAGTAGGAATTCCCTGGTAATGAGTAAGCTTACTCAGCGACTTAACTCTCTGTCTAGGTGACATGATATGCCAGAAACTTTCTTTTTCAGGATCCTCAGACTATAATATGGGGAAGGAGGCCAGTAATTTGTCAACTTTGAACTTTGTGCAACAGAATTCTCGAGTGAACCTTTATCTCTCATATAACATGCAGACGTGAGAATCAAATAGGAAGATGTTCATAAAGCAGGCAAAAAGTGGTATTTGTAAAAGGAATGCAGGTCTGTGAATGCAAAAAAGAAATTGAGAATTGTCAACAACTGAAAAGGGATAATAAAAAATGCCAAAAATTAATTGCGGATGATTAAGAAAAAAGAAACAGGGGATCTTAAAGCAACAAAGTAATCAGGGACACTGCCCTTGCTACAAGGAATGCAAATGCAAAAATGAATAAGGGTTGGTAATGCAACAAAAGAAATGGAATGCAAATGCAACAAAGGAATTACATATGCAAACGCGACAAGAAATCAAGGTAGGCAAATGACAATTCAATGTAAATATATTCATTAAAATATCTACGAAAACTAGCAATGAACGACCATGAAAACGATCATGCATAAAAATGAATAAAATTCTATAAAAGTTTGCAATTCTACAAAATTAGGATATAAAGGAAAGAAATTTACATGAAACAGTTTGCTACATTTATGTAGTTCAATGTATTTCACATTATCCTGAAATGCTACGCCAAAGCTAGGTAACTCTTCACAAAATTCAGAACAAGTTTATTGTTATTACTTTGTATTAAAATATCGTAGAAATGAACATTAGAACTGAAAAATCGGTATTTTATGAAGTGACAAACAAGCAAAAACCTAATCCATAAAGTAGACTCACTGTCATTTAGAACCAAAAATTTATCATAGGAGTTTCATGGATAATTAACTGACATATGGAGGATATTCATTCCAGTTTACCAATAAACATTGCTATAATGGCTTTGAATCACAATTTCTCTAAATCCATTCATTTTACTTTACTCATTCTTTTCTTATTGTTATTATTATCATCACTATTATTATTTTTCCATCTTGTATCCTTGCATATCTCTCCCTTATCAGACTTACGTCACCTAGCAGCAATCAGCAGGTGTGCTACCAACAGAATATTCGACTTGGTGATGTTTATCTCTTTTATAAAGTTTTCTTTATTGTACCGTGGTGCCATTCTTATCACCAGAACTTGCTGAACAAACGAATTAAAAAAATAGACTATAACAAAAGAGAAAGAAGTAAAATTCTAAAGAAATAAATTGGTGCTAGAGCTATATAAGTAACCTTAGCTGAACAGCTGGTTTTGCACAGTGGTCCTACCTGATGTTGAAGACGTGTCAGTCCTCGTATCCAGAGAATCTGACCTCTGGGAGCAAGGTCATCCACTGTCTCCTCCTCTGGTTCCCTCTGTCGTTCATTCATCTCAATTTCCGGTGTGGCCGATGTAGCTAGTTTCTTTGGCCATGGGTGAGTTGGCATCGAGGTCACAACCTGCAACAGAACAGCGATTACAAAAATCAAATAATGTGAAAATCAATATATTGCTTACAATGCCTTTGTAGTAATTCAATGAATAACCAAGTAAGAATTGTTCTGTGCCAAATTCTTCTACATTTTCGAAATTTTACAGCTGTATCGATGTTGCACGGCAGTCTGTTCAGTATGTAATGTGTGCGAACTCTAAGAGTGAGAAATAGATCTTAAGTCAAAAGAGACAGAAAGAGAGAAAGACAGACACACAGACAGAACAGACAGACAGACAGAGACAGACCGAGACAGAGAGACAGGGAGGGATTAGGGGAGGGAAGGAGAGAGGGAGGTAGTATGGAGGGAAGGAGGGAGAGAAAGAGACTTCTACTGAAAGAGGGAGGGAGGTAGGATGGAGTGAGGGAGAGAAAGACTACTACTGAAAGCTGGGGAGTTAACAATTGCCTCTGGTTCAGGATCTTCAGAAATTTTCCACTACATGAGCCATTTTTTAATTACCTGAACGAAGTGACAGCCGATTGCAAATTCATTGTACAAGACACAGGCCAAACGGCGAATCATATATTGCAAAAGGTCCTGCTTCAAGAAAAACGAGATGATAGGTGTCGCATTGTTTAACCCTTTACCCGTTTATTTTTAAATTTTAAGCCCGTTTTCAGCGGATATTCTCGGGGCAAACGAGTAAAAGATGAAACTGGACAGGAAGAAGGATCGACTGACTGACCTGACCCCAGACGAGTTCACCCGCACCAAGCAGGAGACACCAGATCCACTGGTCAATCGTCAGGCCAGAAGTTGAGAAAGCTGCTCCTCCAAACTCCACTATGATGATCTACCACAAGCGACCATACAACCCAATCAGTTACACGCTGACGGCTGGCCAAGCAACCAGTCAATGAGTCAACAAATTAAAATACACAGGTGTGCAGCAATAAGCCAGCAGTGATGGGAAGTATTTAAAATACTAGTATTTGAAATAGTATTTTAAATACTATCTAAGTATTTTGCACTTGTATTTTAAATACTTTTGTGATTAAGTATTTATGCTTTTACTTAAAATACTTTTTGGATAGTATTTTGTACTTAAAATTATGATGATGTCAAAATACTTTTTCAAAATACTTTTAAATCTCACCAGCTGCAATTAGCTATGCAAAATAGTGCATGCTCATGCACTAAGCTGCTTCATTACTCAAACAAAGAAATCCTTGTACGTGTGGTTTAGGACACACAATGGCCAGTTAAACAGGCTGACATTGATTAGTCATTGTTACGGTTGGCTGGGCACTGCTGACCACAGGGTTAGGAATGTTAATTGCAGGTTATTTGATGTATGGTGTATGGAAGAGTATACCATCACATGTACAATTGTAAGTGTCCATTTATACATACCTATGAGGCATCAATGACACCATAATATTGCTATAATTATGTTTGAAATCAGTTTGATGTTTGACACCACAATGGACTTGTCTATGCTGACAGAATTGGACATAGGCAAGATGTTAACTATCTAGAATTCTAGATGTTTATTAATCTGACAAAATGAGGATGGCATTAGAGGTTTTATTGGCAATTGGAACTTCTCTGACCTTGGAACTGAGCGCAGAGATTCATTGCATCATCTCCACAGACTACACACTTGACGAATTACAGCATACAGGGAAACACCTATAGCACTTAGTTGACCTGTGCTGGTGTATTGTATTATTATCACAAGGAATAATGTGGGATTCCCATACTACAGATTTCAACTTACTTTAAAAAGTAGTCTAGAGAGTTTTGCTGATGGGCAGAATTGTGACAGGACGTCTCAACATAGCAGATTTTATAAGGTATGTGCGTTGAACCTGTGTCAGCAGTGGAACAACTTTTATCCATCTCATTTCGTCAGATTATTGAATAAAAATTTATCTAATTTAGTGTTTTTAAAGTTCAATTTGGATAAATTACATTGACCATTCTTTCTGCATAGTGGGCTACCGATATTTTTTATATGCCATTAAATTTAGTTTTTCTGTGGATCTTGATGTTAATGGACTCTGACTTGAACTTGGACTCCATCTCTAGTGTCTTGGACTCGGATTCGAACACCATTGAACCCAGACTCGACTCGGACTCAGTTTAGATGGACTCGAGCATGACTCGGACTAAGCTCAGGTGGACTCGACTACATCACTGGAAAGCAAGACATGAGCCAGAAGTGAGAAGTCACCATACTGCTGGGTGGCTGCCCTTCAATTGTTTAAGATGAATGTGATGACAGTGATAATGGTATGGGCTAATTGATTCCATGAGACACATTAGACATAGGCACAAAGAATGCTGAACGGAAGAAAATGTTTGTTTTCAAAATTCTATATTAAGTATTTTTTCGCAATTTAATATGACTTCCTTATTTGTTATATAGTTTGGCAGTGAGTATTTGTACTTAGTATTTAAAATACTTTTCCAAGCCAAGTATTTTATACTTGTATTTTAAATACTTTTGTAAAAAAGTATTTTTACTTGTATTTTAAATACTTTTGTGACCAAGTATTTATACTTATACTCAAAATACTTTTTAAAAGTATTTTCCCCATCACTGTAAGCCAGTCAGACACGCAACCAATTACTCAGTGAGTAAGTACCTCAGTCAAACAGCCAAGCATGTCCAAAAAGCGATCAAGCTGACTATCAATAATTACTGGTAGCAAAGCAGTTAGGCAGCCAGTCAAGCAAACAATCATTCGGCAGGATATATAAAAAATTACAAATGCACATCTTTCACTGACTGACTTACTTACTTTAGAAGTCCTTGCATACACAAAGAATGAGAACTTTGAAGCCAGATTTATGTTTGTCTACAACCTGATTGTACGCAGGCAAACAGGTAATAGCAAAGAGCTTTTTATAATCGCTGTTCTGTTGCATGTACATAAACAAGTACACACATGACTGTGCATCTTCATGTTACTTACTAACATAAATGCACCTCAGATTCGAATTTTAAAAAATAAGGTTACGAACTTGCTCTTAAGTGCTGTAATACGCCAAGCAAATTTCTGTGCAGGGTAACGGCCTCTGTTGTCATAGACCCTGGTCAAATCGGATCCACACCACACATGTTCGGGAGAGGAAAGAGTCACAACTTGTGGGGACCCATGAAGAGCGAATCAGTGTGCTCATCATCAGAGCTGAACTGACTAGGGGAACAGATGGAGAAAAAAACCTGAAATCAAATTCCTGTCACGTCAGGATTTGAACTCCTCCCATGTCTCATTAGACCATCCAGCATGCTAACTAACCACTGTACATCGTCGAACCAGCTTCCTCCTTCAACACGACCCTCCTTATTATCTGGTGGCACATATGCCTCTTTTCGCTGTCTCAAGACCACTTTCTCTTGGTACAAAACACTGAGAGCACCTCTGATTGGTGTATACTGTACTTGGGCGGGAAAGGGAAGTACATAACGTATCACATGTTTCTCGGACGAAATTTGTGCGAAAAGAATAAAAGAAATTCTGGTGAAAAGATGTTGCCGGTGTCTGACTGGGTAAAATGGCAATTACCGACCCCCAAGGGTTACTCACCGGCAGTGGCATTGACAAGTGTTTTTTCGGGGGTTAAGCCCCCATTGGCCTAGGGAAAAAGGTTTTTTTAAAGGTTATTTATTCACTTAAATAAGAAAAAACAAAACAATTGCTTGTAGTAACAATTGTTTTTCTTACTTTATTCCCTTTGTTAATTTATTCCCTTTTTATTCACTGTAATACTGCTGGGTTGGTGTCAGAAAGGGCATCCGGCCAGGCAAAAAAACCCCTCCCCATCATAAATTCCTGGCTACGCCGCTGACTGTACTGCGAGACGTGCTATGCAAATGTATAGACACAATACAAAATACGATACGATCGAGCACCCTAACTGGCTGTTAATGTTGCAATCTATAAGAAAAAGAAGCAATAACTATCTGGAACTTAGTTAAATTATTGATGTGCATGAAAGGCTTTGAATGGATAGATGACACAGGTGGAAGAACTGACTTGAGCTAAGAGTGTACCGATCCAGATTCCCACAAACACTGGATTCCTGTTCAGTCCCTCGAAGACGTTTCGCTGGCCGTGGATCTTGCGTGCATTGATTTCGTTGAACAAGGTCATCATGACGAACGTGTTGAAGATTATTGTGAAGTGTTGGGAGGGATGGGCGTGCAGGAGCACCTCTCTGCCGCTGTCTATGTCAAACATCAGGTCACCTGTGAGGCAATAAATTTTAAATTTAAAAAGAGTCATTTTCTGTAATCACATTGGTTGTCTACTCAAAGTTCTGTTAATTGTGTTACATTATTTTCTGCTATGTTTTATTGTGGGAGCAATAAATGATTTCATTGATTGATTGTTTGACCTGTGAGGCCACAATTCAGCAACACGTTTGTTAACAGACAACATGGTTCCGCTACTAAGAAATATGTTGATTCCTAGTTATGTACGAATGCATGGTATACACCACGCTATGTAAATAAAATTATGGCATCTTTATGTGTGCATGGATTAATGTGCAATTGTGCATATGCGCATAAATAGCTGTTTTAGATGTTACTTAAATGCAAAACTGACTTTTCCACCACTGCTATCCTAGGTAACTGATCCTTCGTTTGTACAAAAACCAAACTTATTTGAAGTTTGAATTGGTCTTTTGGCAGTTCATATGATACCAAGGCAGGGAAGTTATGTAATTCAGGTATAGAATGAAAAACAGAAAATATTACTTCAGTAAAGTTATTATTTTATCTCATTTTATAGCTTCTGCAACATTAAAGATTTTTAAAAATTTACTTTTCTTGAACATAGGCAGATTTTTTCAAATGTTCTGTTAATTGTTGAAACATAATAAAATGCAGAGTGACTGTCAAATTCAAACATGAAGTGAAAGTAATACAGTACAACCGAGTACATACACAAAAATTACACATGTATCCTATTGGAAAGAATGATATCCGATTGTGGTGAAAGTGTCAAGATGAGATGATTGGAGCAACAGACTTTTGATATTCCAATTATTTTTGTTTTTTAAAGGACATTCAATAACAGAAGTGATATGATGGTTTGTGGGGGTGGGGGTGGGGGGTGGGGGTTAGAGTAGCAGCAGCCTGGGTAACAAATTCTCAAAGGGTTAGAAATGGTTGATTAGGAACATGGACACTACTAGTGCATGTGATATATGAGTCAGAATGTAGACACTCATTTTATGATTCGATAGCAGTAGATTAACATCTACAAAGAGTTCTTTTCAACAGACATCATAATCATAGGCTCACAATCATAAGCATCATTGTATTACTCTTAGTAGATAAGATTTGTAATTTGTGTCATTGTGAATTGTTTAAATTGTATAACTGTACACTGTAACCGGTTGCGGTCTGTCAACCGGATTGTTCAATAAAGGAAATTATTATTATCATTATAATTATTATTGTTATTATTATATACAGTTACGATTTAGTTTTTACATATAAATTTTAGTTTCCTTTGGGTGGCCGCCGTTCCATGGCCCCGGGTAATCCAGACAAGGTGTCCTGGTAGGCAACAACGTTGTAGTGCTGGATAGTGATTGAGATGCTTTGGAACAGAAAACCTGTTTCTCGTATATCTCCATTATTATTATTATTGTTATATTATTATTATTATTATTATTATTAATTTTATATTATTATCATTATCACATTGCAACAAAAGATCCTGCGAAGGCCACAGCGTTAAAGCGCTGAATGGTCACCGAAAGTCTTTGGTAGAGGAATGACGTTTCTCTCATTTCGTCCGTCGCCTTCGTCAAGTGACGACCCAAATCTGTGATGAATTCGATGCCTCTTAAGTTAACAGGACCTAGATTTTCATGTTTTTATTATTATTATTATTATTATTAATTATTATTATCTAACTTATGTTAACCTCATAAAGCAAGGTGCATTAAAATTGGTATCTTATACCGAACACGATCTCTGAGGTTTTTTTTAAACCACACTTGAAGATCACCTTGTGTATGAGAGGAGAAATTGAAGTATCTGAGATAAGGTAATCCACTAAGCAGAATTCAAAAGCATTATCTAGCACACAAACTGGTAGCAAGGATTCAATCAAACACTTACCAGCAAACAAAATGGAAAAGATAATAATTAATTGGTAGATAGCGTGGCCGACGATGTTCTTCCACATGGTAGCTGAGATGAGGGGCTTCTTGCGGCCGTATGGTTTTCGCTCGAGCAGTTCTTCTGAGGGTAGTTCAGTTGCCAGGGCCAGAGATGCCAGGGTGTCCATGATAAGGTTTACCCACAGCATCTGAATGGCCTTCAATGGTGAGTCCTAACAGAAAAAGCACACACGAACTATTGAGAAGAACTGCAGAGTCTGCCCTAAGTTGCACCCTTCTCAGATCTATTAGCAATTCTTAGCACATTTATGAGATCCTTGTAAAGGATATGTAGCACTCTGAATACTGGTAGTCATTCTGCAACAGGCACAATAAAAACCTATAGAATGATGTGTTTGTGTGCGAGTGCATAATGCAGTGGTTCCTAACCCTTTTTGACTATAGGACCACTTTTTCTAAGTTGGAGGACAACAGGGCCACTTTTTCTAAGTTGAAGGACATTAGGGGGCAACAACGCTAAAATTTAATTAACTAAAAGCATATAAAATTGTAATAATTGAATCAAAATACAATGTTTCATGTCATTTATAGTCGTCAAAATAAAATAATTTGTAATAGAAAATGATTATGTGTTCTGTTCTGTTCAAATTGTCAATATTTTCAAATATTTTTGTTAATTATTATTATTATTTATTGCCAAAGAAACAAAAAGAACATGTATACAAGTAGTAGATACAGAAACGGTCTCTGAGCAACAGGAAGCCCGGAAAAAGCTAAAAGCTTATATCAACCTGGCCCCTAAATTACATTTACATTTCAGTCAACGATACATGTCACACAGTTGTAAACAAAAAAGTTCTGTTGAGACCATATGAATATTAGCACTGACCAATATTATATTCATTGAGAGATGAGGGCCATTATTTTAGGCCTGGCAGGCCACATTTGGCCCACAGGCCATGGGTTGGGAATCACTGGTATAATGTATATATTTATGTTACTATATAAAAAGACACTCTAAATTGGTTTTGTTCTAAATTTTCTTGTTCATAACTTAGATCACATTTCAAGTAGTTCCGTAATTATAATAGAGTTTCGTAATCATAGACATATTTATTTCTCTTCAAGCAAACTCATAATAGGTACTTCCAACTTGAAAATACCCGGCAAAAATTCAACAGAATGATATTCAACCACATGAATGCTAGTTACACGCTCACTCTCTCGCTCATTTGCTCAATCTCACTGACTCACCCATGCACGCACTCATCCATCAAAGCCATCCACCAAACAACATGCCCAATTACTCACCTGCTGACTCAGTCCCTGACTGACTGACTGGCTGACACACTCACTCACTCACTCACTCACTCACTCACAATCTCTTTTACGCATTCACTTCAACAATGCATGAGCACATTGAGCAGTAGTATGGAAGCCTTTGTGCCTTGGAAATCCTCTTTTTCAAATGTCACACAGGTCATCATCCTACCTTGATAAAACAGGCGCCAAGAAAGGCAACAATGACAGCGACCACGTTGACTGTCAGTTGAAACTGCAAGAACTTAGCGATGCTGTCGTAGACATTTCGTCCCCACATGACGGCCTTCACGATGCTCGTGAAATTGTCATCAGTGAGGATGATGTCAGATGCCTCCTTCGCAACATCAGTGCCAGCAATACCCTAAAACAGCAGCAACCAATAAGTGAAACAGTGATGAGGAGGAGGAGTTCCAAATCTGATGACTATAAAAACTTGTCTTTAAAACTTTGCATCCTTTGCATCACACGTTTTCATGATTCAGCGACAATAGTACGATAGTACAGGAGTGTATATATCCAAACTTAAAACTGGAAGGGACACTACAAAGGGCAAAAACTCAAGGACAATTCACAGTCAATGAATAATCATAAGGATCACACACAAAATTATCTTTAAATAGAAATGATTTGCAAAAATGACAGCTTCAAGACAACAAGAGCAGTAAAACTCGGACGCAGCCTTCCCTTGCCCATCTGTGGACAAAAAATCTAGCGAATAAAATGGTGCCTGGCGCATAGCAGTGCTTTCAAAGTTTGGAGTGTTGTCAATGACAATTATGACCTTTCTGTCACATCTTAAGCTTTCTGGTGATTAATCAAATTAATTATATCTCATGCACTTTAGTTGCACTAATCACAGATTCTGATCGATTAGATTAGATTACATAAGCCAGATTAGATTAGACCACAGACCATAGCAAATCCAACATCTGCTCTCTTCAGTGCCGGTCCATCATTCGTTCCATCACCGGTAACAGCCACAACTTCACGATTTGGATTAAGTCGACTTTCAATGATTCCTTTGACGAGTGTGTGCTTATCCGAAGGAGATGATCGGGCCAAGACTCGTAGTTTTGGCCAAACTTTGTCAAAGAGTTCGGGTTTCACCTGTAAGTGAAAAAGTCTATGAAGAAAGTTACCTTGCAAATGATGCAATGAAGCTGGACATTTTCAAAGATCAAGGACCATACTGTGAAATGAGCAATGTAGAAAAAAGTACAAAGAAATAAACATTAAAATATTATATCGGAATTTTAAAAGAAATGAAAGCTACCGATTAAATAAAATTATGATATCCAACTTAATCTTCATTATCATGACATAATTATGTGAAATGTAAATGCACACGTCTTCTTATGGTAGTGGTATATATTATGGCCTCGATTATTCCCATTTTGTAATGAATTGATCAGGCGTAATCCTTCACCAATGTTTGGCTGTGTTTGCTCTTTTTACCTAATCGGTGTCATGCCATTTAAGATCCCTGTGCAATGCAAATAAGCCACAATCGGGAAGCGAACCACGAACTGAAAGCTCTTTAAAAGCACAGGCGCATGAATGCAGCCTATGCTCTTACCGATTGGACCAGTCATAAACTTTGGTGCAATAGTTTTCAGTACGTCTTAATGACTGGGAAATCTGATCTAAAGTAAAGTCTGAATCAGTAAGTTTATATTCTTCTAAGCAGAGGGCTAATAGGTAGGAAAATAGGCTCTGAATAGAAATGGTCTTTAAAGAAGCCTCTAATGGCAGAACCATGAATTGGCACTGAGGGCAATACCATGAATTGGCACTACCATGAATTGGCATTGATGGCAGAACCATGGCATAGCAATTATTTCATCAGAATTTGGAGGTGCTATGTTCTAAGCATAATCACTATTCACTCCTTAGTAATAATTGACGAGAAGAAGATTGACTGCAGCAGTTTGTGTATTGCGAATTCCAATCATCATATTAAAGTATGTTTGACCTTCAGACCAAATGGGTCTCAGTATTCTCCCAACTAAACCCACAGAAAAAGAAGAAGATCATTTCCTAATGCTGCCCTGAGACAAGCGTGGGTATCAAGTGCTAGCGACTTCATTTTCTTAGCCTCGGCATATGAGGAGAGTGGGCGGCCAGTCCTCTCCCTCGCCGTCTCATCCTTCCACCGACAGTGTACGGTCGATGTACTCATCACATCTGGGTAAGCTATAGATGACACATCTGAAGAAGTGAACTAGAACCAAAACTTCTCACAGGGATTTGAACCGCTACACTATTGTGCACCTCTGACAAAACAATAATATGAAGGCTGCTTGTTCATATCCATCCATCCATCCATCCATCCATCCATCCATCCATCCATCCATCCATCCATCCATCCATCCATCCATCCATCCATCCATCCATCCATCCATCCATCCATCCATCCATCCATCCATCCATCCATCCATCCATCCATCCATCCATCCATCCATCCATCCATCCATCCATCCATCCATCCATCCATCCATCCATCCATCCATCCATCCATCCATCCATCCATCCATCCATCCATCCATCCATCCATCCATCCATCCATCCATCCATCCATCCATCCATCCATCCATCCATCCATCCATCCATCCATCCATCCATCCATCCATCCATCCATCCATCCATCCATCCATCCACCCATCCACCCACCCACCCATCCATCAATCTGACCAACTGACCGGACCATCAGGAGTCTCTCGTATTCGCTTATTGAACTCCTTTCCATCCATGACCAGATAGTCTTCACCCTGTTTTAATATGCCGCACTTCTGCGCAATGGACCGAGCTGTGTTCACGTTGTCACCCGTCACCATGCGCACTGTTATGCCCGATCGCTGGCATTTGCGAATGGCATCTGGAACCTAAAGAAGAAAAACAATTTCGATTTGATTGACACATTTAATATTTTACTTAGAGCAACCGAAGATGCTACTGTCAATCACTGAATTTAATTCTGATAATACAGTGTACACGCAGGGTTTTAAGTGGGTGGGAACACGTTGCCACTGCTCTCAAAACTCCTTGCTTGCGTTCCCACTGCACACCATGCTGGAACCCTGGAAACACATGCATTCCAACAAAACTGTTCCCCCCACTGCTCACCCATATGACGCTCCAACTGCTCATCCAAACCATTTTAACCACTGGGCACACCTAATTATTCAAAGTAGCTAGTAGTAAGTTAGTACAGTAGATCAAATCAGAAAGGTTTCTTATTTAATCGTGAAACCAGGATAGCCTACATATTTTTGGGTATAACTGTAAGCAGAAATACCACAGGCTATTTCAGCACCATGTATTAGTCCTAAAATGCAATGGAGGACGCATCACAATAAGCGCCTCTCTGAAGACCTACTTTTCTTTGCCACAACTGTTTCAAAAAAAATTTGTGGGGTGGTGGTCTAGTGGTGGGTTTGAAGCCTTGGAGCTGGAGGGTTCCAGGTTCAAATCCACCTCAAGTCGCCACGTTGGGACCTGGAGCAAGTCCTTCACTTGCAATTGCTCATGCTCCTCGGTGTGAAACCCTGATGTATTGCCTGCGTTGTAGTCGGGAGCGCTTTTGAGTGAAGAGCTTGAGGGGCGGCAATTGTAAGAAATACTAAAAATAATAAATACTACTACCAATGTATGTTCTCATAGACTAGTCTTTCAATACAAGCAGCTGTTTAAAAGTTAGACAAACCTCTGGTCTGACTGGATCCTCAATGCCAACAATTCCCACACAAGTTAAGTTTGAAACGATTTTCTCTTCTTGGTCCCAGTCAGGTTCTCCGGTCATCAACTCATCATTTTGGTTTGGAGATTCTGCAAGAAAATAAAAAACCAACACCATTGTCACCTTTCCTATCATATCACTTACGTTCGCTAGGGCTTATCCCGTGTAGCTGCTTTAAGGTGCCCTTGTAACGGCATGGCCGTGTTACTGCGCCATATAAATTGTCGTAATTATTATTATTATTATTATTATTATTATTATTATTATTATTATTATTATTATTATTATTATTATAATACAATATCAGCAGGTTGCCTCAGGGTCATTGGAGTTATTCAGCAGGTTGAAGAAATTAAATGTAAAGAAGATATTAAAAACTCCAAAGACTTTTAGGCAGGTCATACGGCATGTAAAGAGTAATCTAGGCAGGTCATAACATGCCGTGCAGCCCATCATGGTGCCACCAATTTTCTTATTCTGATGTTATACAGTATCGTGCACACAAAGCCCCTCCCTACTAATTACCCCAAGAGGAAACTCAACCCCAAACATTGCACTACCATACAACTAACATCTCCCAACATCTTTCAGGGATCACCTTGCACTTAGTGCAGTAATAAGCAGGGTTTTCTTCCCTTCAGGGCTACCCATTGTACCCGTGCACCGCTATTTCATCAATGATCAGTTTAACTTATAGTACTTGTTGTTTTCAACTTTTTAAAATGTGCTTCTGTGTGATTATTTTGGAGAAATAAAAAATAAATAAAAACCAGTATTCCTCTGAGACCCGAGTGAAATGTATTGTGGGTAGTATCGCAAGTCTGCACGACCAACAAAACAGTTCCAATCATAAATTTATCCATCATCTGTTTGGTAAGCCTGCTCAAAGGCAATAAAGCATTGGCAGTTTCAAAAGCAGACAACTTGCGCCTTTATTGTCCGTGATTAAAAATCCATGTTTTAATGAGTCTTTAGTCTCCAAAGCACCATCAAACTGCTTCTGCCAAGAGAACAGCTTGCCCTGATCGAATTAAATTAATACATTGAATTCCAGTCATTTTTCAGTCACTACTGGGATGGTAATTCATTGTTTGAACATCATAAATTATTGCAGCTCATTGTAGCATATCATTTCATCAAGAAAATCAACTTCAATGTTATTCAAAGTTAAATAAGTACAAAACAACAGGAAAAAGAAATTTTGCAGGAAGAAATAATAAATAAGAGGACATATTTTTACAACACACATGCATTTCCACAAATTTTCTGCAATATTAAATGTAATCGGTGTGGACAAACACTCACACATGGTTTTTTTAGTGCCTTTGTTTTAGTTAACTAGTTAAGTTACATAAAACTCTTAAACGTTTCACATTACAACCAGTCGTTATTTCGCTATGTGCTTTCGTAAACCTGTTAGCAGGACTTTTGGTCCATTAAGAGTGCTAATAAATCTGTCTTCAGTTTGTTAAAAAAATTGTTTATCATTATAAGTTGATAATTTGCTACATGAAACAATACACTTTGTGGTTATGGTTAAATGCTTATAGCTGGTAGTCATGGACTTTTGTTAGTTCCCTTCTTGAGTTTAATAGCTTCTCTAATGGCTGTTTGCTGTGATAAACAAGCTCTAAATAACAGTGTCTGTTGTCACATTGTCATTTTTAACTCATTACGAAACTACTTGTACACCCATTTCGTAAAACGATGCCTGTATTTTTCATTTAGGATGATACAACGATAGGCTATAATGATGGAATAGTTTTTAGATGTTAAAAACGATGAATTACCACTGGGATTTCATAAAAGTATAGTGCCTGCTGAAAATGAATACTGCAGGCTGGTAATGGACCGCAGTCACTTAGCTGGCTAAGAGCCACAGACATAAAAAAATTCCTATTTCCACAAAGGCAATATTACTGTCTGACAGGCAATCTCCATGGCAACGCTGTTTAATTAGCAATCAATAAGTGTGAACGTTCCAGCTAAAACCAAATAATGGACCACCATAAAAATTATGCAAATGGCCGACTGGATTTCATAGACGGATATTTGCTGTTCAATTAATAATTAAATTGTACAAAGAATAAAAATCTTAAATGATTAGAAGTTGCTGAACAACATGGAAAAATCTACATGTATTAAGACTAGTCTACTATGGTTAAATAACCATTAAAGTGGCAGTAAAACACTACATTACAAGTAAATAAATTCAACAAACACTGACACTCCTATCCTAATGGCACTTGTGCAGTCTTGAGGGACCCAGCCACATTCTGCACCAACTACTACAAGAAGCAGTTGGTGCAGAATTACCCCAACTACTGGTACTACATAATGACAAATTAGCACATTGTGAGTAGCTAATATGCTATATAAGGCATAGATAACCAAAAACCGAACAACTTTTGAATTTCCTGAAATTGCACAACTTACCAGTGACATAATCCTTGTAGGCCAGGCAGATGGTACGCAGACCTTCAGAAGCCATTGGTTCAATGATACCACGAACGACCTGCTGCTGATCATTTGGTAAGAATCGCTTGACTTCACCATCTTTGCCATGAATCCAAGTACATCTAGAGGAGCCGATAAAAACGATATATAATGAAGACAGAAAGATATCGGCAAAATTGTGGTATAATGTACTATTATAGTACTATTCATTATATGCATTTATATGCATTTATATAGCGCCTCTTCAAGAGGACTACTCAATGATATATAGCAACAGCCTTAACCCTTTGATGGCGAGCGGCTACTAGAAGTGAATGGGAACGCAATGCAGCTCATTGCTACAGGATTAAGGCAGTGAGGAAGCAATCTAATCATATCAATTGAATCTGGGCTTATTCCCTGGGAGAGTAGGACTACCACCACTACCTAATAGTCCCCGTAATGAACTTCCGTCTTTCTGTGCCATTTTTCCGCAAGCGTTTGAAAAATCATTCTCTTTTATTGTGGTTTGCAACATGCAACTGACGAAGCTGATAGTAAAGGGGCGCAGTGGTGTAGTGGTGGCATCGTTGCCTTGAAGCCGGAAGGTTCGAGGTTCGAATCCACCTCGCTGCGTAAGGATCTTGGGCAAGTCCTTCACTCACAATTGATCAGCGCTTCGGCGTGAAACTCCGATGCAGTGTCCGCTCTGCATTCGGGAGCGTCTCTGAGTAGAGAGCTTGAAGGGGCACTATAACAAGTGCATATACAAACAAACAAACAAACAAAAAGATTTGTGTGGCGAAGTTGACATGTTGCGAAAGACTAAGTCCTTGGTCAAGCATCACCCCAAGATCAGTCATGGACTGTATGCAGGAAGGCAATATGAGGGATGGTCTCAGCCAACAGGTGCAGGTCTAGACAAGCCAGCTGTCTACGACCGTCAAGACAAGTTAACTGTAGGAACGCCTGAAGAATGGATTCAACGCCTTTGTATGGATTCAAAAGCAAGCGATTGGAAGCCATCCATGCTTTTGAAGCTATCTACGTAGAAAAGCAATGAATGGCAGAGTATATTAGTCCACTGCATCTGCTGCATGGCAGTGGACATACACTGGAATGTCATCAGCATATAGCTGGTGTAAGAGTCCACATAGCTACAGCAGGGGCTAACGTCAGTGGTTAAAGTGGTTTGGGTGAACCGAGGGAATGCCGAACGTGTTTGATTGGAACGCATGTGTTTCCATGCATGTTGAGCAGTGGGAATGTAACACAAGAATTTTGAGAGCAGTGGGAATGCTGTTCCCAAGCATTCCCACCCACTTTAAACCCTGGCTAATAAACATCAGACATTTATTTATTTTCAAATTTGTTATAGCGCCCGTTCAATCTTTCTACTGAGAGGCGCTTCCGACTACAGTGCGGACACTGCATCGGAGTTTCACGCCGAAGTGCACGAGCATTTGCGAGTGAAGGACTTGCTCAAGGTCCCTACAGTGGTGACTTGAGATGGATTTGAACCTGGAACCCTCCAGCTTCAGGGCACCGAACCGACCACTACAACAACGAGCCCCACATAAGTTACACATGTAAAGAACATAGAGCAAAGGGCTCTAGTGTAATATTAGAGCGTAAGAGTGCAAGTGCTGTGTTTGTATGTTTGTATGTGCACTTGTCATAGCACCCCTTCAAGCACTCAACTCAGAGGCGCTCCCGACTGCAGAGCGAACACTGCATCGGAGTTTCACGTTGAAGCGCTGAGCAATTGCGAGTGAAGGACTTGCCCAAGGTCCCTACGCGGCGACTTGAGGTGGATTCGAACCTCGAACCTTCCGGCTTCAAGGCAACGACGCCACCACTACACCACCGTGCCCCACAAGTGGGTATCGTGTGCCACTCACTTCTTCAGCACAATCTCCGAGGCTCCCTTGGTGAGCAGATGGTAGCCTCCGCCTGGTCGAGGTATCACTGTACTCATTGACTTCCTCACCGAGTTGAACGTATACACCTTGTGTATCCGCTCCTCAGGCATCTCCTCACGCATCACCTCGTAGTTCTGACCCAAGTCTTGAACAAAACCCAGCAGCGCGCACTCCGTCTTATTTCCAACCTGTTTCGGGAGATCACCTTTGGTTTCTGGTTGCTGAAACAAGCAAAAGGCAACACAACATAAACTGCTTGAATCAACAGAATTGTAATCATAATATTATACAAATTACTTAGCTAAGAGTCGCATAGCTAGGGAGTTGTTTTGGGTGTTCAAACCCATGCGTAATGAAATAATGTAAAAAAAGAAACAATGCATTTAGTAACACACGATGTAAGAACTACATGTAAGGGATAATTAATTCAGCGTATGAGGAGGACAGGGGAGATACGCTATAAAGCATTACAACCTAACTTGCAGTGATGCTAACACAGATTACACATCTTCTGAACCACTTTAAACCCTTATTACGGTATGTTCTGTTATGTTATTACAATACAACACCACAAGCCCATTTGCAAATTGAGGCTCTGGAATAATATAATAATAACTGTAATACAGTGTGCAATTTAATGTATTGGCCATCAAGAACTCGCTACGTGAGCTCACAACACTTCTCCAATCCCCTTAGAACCCATAAGTTGATTCAGCTGCTTGTGTGCCCACTCAGGGTCGAGTAAACAGCACCCAAAATAAAATTCTGGCTACAGCCTTCAGCTTAGAGATTTGAGTTCTAATCATAATGATAAATTTATACAAAGCCACTAAAGAGGAACTTCTACTGTTATACTATAAAGAGGTCAGTCTAACTTCTTTGTCAACTATCCATAAAGTTCTTGATAACAACAGCACTAAAAGTACGCTAGACTTCTCACAAGACATGCTCTAACTGCCAGTACAGCATGGACTCACCAGGGCACATACCTAATACGAAACAGCATATAAATCAAGCTGCATGTAAAAAGAGGCAATGCCAAAAAAAGAATAGTTCCATTGATAGATGTTCTTTGTTATTAACTGGCACCCAAGGTACATCTTTTCGCTGTCTGAAAACTAATCTATTTTCTCTGCGTCTTTCGCACTGGGAGCGCCTCTGATTGGTGTGTACTGTAAGAGGTGCTTAACAAATGTATAGATACATTGAAGAGACCATCAATGCTTCATCAATGATAACAGCACTATAGCAATCATTAACCTAGATTAGACTCTAGTACAAATCAACAATGTTCCTTGTAGGCATGCTACTTACATGTAGCTTTCCCTTCCACGGTACATGTCTAACTATTTTTATAAACTACTCAAGACATTCCTCTCTGGCATTGTCTGGTCAGGAGCACCTCCAAATACGTTTAGCAGTGCCATATAAATCCCTAAGAAATATATAGATAGACAGACAGATAGAGACAGGCAGACAGACAATTAGACTGACAATCAGACAGACAGACAGGCAGAAAGACAGACAGACAGACATACAGACAGAGACAGGCAGAATGACAGACAGGTAGGCAGACAGACAGATAGATGTGCAAAATGAAACGCAACTGGAATCATACGCAAGTTGCTCCTGAATTGTTGACTGAAGTATTACTGAATTAGATTTTACGAAAAACTTACCAACACTCTCGATGTGTAGCCGCTGTTGATTGAGATGACCTTAAGGAGCATCTCACCCACTTTCGGCTGCAGTTCAGTGTATAGAGGAGATGACTTGTGGTGCTTGTCTGATTAAAAACATTCAAGTGCAGATATTTGCGATTAAGACAAAATTTAAAATAGAACAATTGAAAAGCATAAATAAAGAATCGTGCTCCAACATGATCGTGATCGCAATCTCCAAATTTCTAAGGTGCCATTCGAAAGCCAATTGCAAGGAACCAGCTTATTCACGAGTGCTGTGTCTAGTCAGAAGGGTTGTCCAGAAGCAGTGGCATAGCCAGGAATTTATGATGGGGGTTTTATGGCCTGGCCGGATGCCCTTTCTGACACCAACCCACCAGTATTACAGTAAATAAAAAGGAAATAAAGTAACATAGGGAATAAAGTAAGAAAAACAATTGTCACTACAAGCAATTTTTTTTCCTATTTAAGTGGAAAAATAACCTTTAAATTTTTTTGCCCCTAAGCCACTGGGGGTTTTAACCCCAGAAACTCCACGCTTGTCTACACCACTGTCCAGAAGAGTAGTCTGAAGGAGGCCGTAGTCTAGTTACCAAAGGATCAGAGGTGGGAGAGTAGCTGTCATGGTGGGTGACTTTGGGTTGGGAATTGGAAGGCGAAAGATCAGGCGAGTCAGGTTGAAAGTTTATAAAGAGAAGAGACTTTGGTTTAGTTTCTTTAGTTTCGATGATCTAAACTAAATAAACAATAATACATTTTAGAGCTATCTAGATTAACTTAACACCTACCAATCAACTGGTGTATTAAACAATCTGTGATCAACAATACCCAAAGAAGTCAAATTCCTTGTCTTAATTACTATACTCCGTTTTCATAGCTGCGTAGTAGCTTATGGTACGTTTGTTTATTCATTAAAACTTGCTGTCATATCACAGCAAGTCACATATTTTGCTGCACGGTTTAATTATCATTATACCAGGTTAGCGAGTCACTGCTAAATTTGTCAATGATTTAGTCCCAGTGGCTAGTAACTATTTTTTTACATCATAGGTGGAATGAGTCTCCAGTAATAATTATTTTAGAGGGTAAATGGATGAGGTCTTTGATGTGCAGATTGTAAGCTCATCTACCGTAATGAAACACATGACAGACTGACTCACTGGAAATATAACTTTGAACCACCGTCATCCGATTGGTTGTCAGGGTACCAGTCTTGTCCGAGCAGATCGCTGTTGCGTTTCCCATTGTTTCGCAGGCATCCAAATGTCTCACCAAGTTATTGTCGTGCATCATTTTCTGCATTAAGAATTAAATCTCATGCCACATTTCATAAGAAATCAATATTCTAACTCAAAATGAATGTTCTGCCTCTTAATAAAATATCTACTTCATAGCAACAACTATAACAGTGGCCATAACTCTAAAAGTAATTCTAAACGAACAAATGAAAATAAAAATGGTTTTGATGATCACAATTTTATAGGAAGAAGATGATGATGATGATGATGCTGATGATGGTGGTGGTGGTGGTAGTGATGATGATGATGATGATGATGGTGATGGTGGTGATGATGATGATGATGGTGGTGATGATGATGGTGGTGGTGATGATGATGATGACACTGAAGTTGTTCACATAGTCAGCAAGTTAATGTCTACTACACATAGACATCACTAGAAAATGCACATGCATAAATAATGTGGCCCCAGGTTCAATGTTTCCTCAGACAGTTACTGCCTAGGAACCTTGAGCACCATAAGTAAGCCCTTCACTTGCAATTGCTCATGCCCATGCTTGGTCATTGGACAGCTCTAATGGTGTTCCACTAATGTCAGCCTCTCTATGCTGATGCCAACGTTTCTTTATTGATGCCAACATTTCTTTACCACTCGTAATGCCAACACTTCTTTATTTATGCCAACATTTCTTTGCTAATGCCAACATCTCGGTTCCCGGACAATTCGTCCCCGGACAATTCGTCCCGGACAATTCGTCCCGGACAATTCGTCCCGGACAATTCGGACCCGGACAATTCGTCCCGGACAATTCGTCCCCGGACAATTCGGACCGGACAATTCGTCCCCGGACAATTCGGACCGGACAATTCGATCCATCTATTTAAATTTTAATACTGACCCTAACCCTAAAACTAACCCTAACCTTAATTATCCATCTATTTAAATTTTCTAATCTTGCTGTGGATGGGTGTGAGACAGTTTGTGTCCGTGCATACCACTTGATCTATACGGTCCGAATTGTCCGGGTCCGAATTGTCCGGTCCGAATTGTCCGGGTCCGAATTGTCCGGTCCGAATTGTCCGGGGACGAATTGTCCGGGACGAATTGTCCGGGACGAATTGTCCGGGACGAATTGTCCGGGGACGAATTGTCCGGACACCAACATCTCTGCTGCCTATTATCAAGCTGAAGCAAATGGACAGATTGTAGTTCAACCCCTGTTGGCATGTGTGTCTGCAAACGGGCAAGGAAGGAAAAGGCTTTGTTTGGCAATCCAGTGACCCAATCAATACCAAGTAAGATCATGAAATTACAAATTACAACACACCAGCATTAATGCATGATAGGACACTTTGAACCAAAAAGAATTTCAAATCTAAGCTAAAATAGTTTTTTTAAAAACTAAGCAACAACAGCTCGCTTATTCCAAGGTGTGCAACCAGTGCAAATAAATGACCGTTACACCACTGGTGTTAGGTCTCAGTCGACAGGCAAATATAAGGTGCTTCCTCCAAGCGCTGCACCAGTACTTTCCCTGCTGCTATAACTTTTGATCTGGTCCAAAATTTACCAAACAGCCAATCTCTTGCCATGATGATTCAAATCTAAGCTAAATTTCAGTTGTATTGGTGGGTGACATTTGTTTGTTTTGTATTGCATTTGTTGTATTTAAATTTCAGGGCCCTATGATAACCATTGCAGGTCCAAAGTTGTTATTACCCTCCAATTGCCCCTCCTTTGCATTGTATTTATTGTATTTAAATGGCACTGGAAAATAAGCAGATCTGACAAAGCACCATTGTGTAGCACCGAGGTAATTAATAGATACACATTATACAATATAATTAATAGATACACATTATACAATATAATTAATAGATACACATTATACAATATAATTAATAGATACACATTATACAATATAACTACATATCAGTAAATATACAATATACAATTTATAACTACATATCAGCAAAAATCATAAATATTCGAGAGCACAGTCATAACAGTGAGAAAATTAAGTTTGAAAATATAATGAAATCACGAAATAGAAGAGCAGCTTGAGTTGTTTTACCCGAACTGAATAAGCAAGGGCGAGTGTGACTGCCAATGGAAGACCTTCTGGTACTGCGACGACCAAGACCGTGATACCGATGATGAAGAACTTGACGAACTGCTGAACGTACTCGTGCCTCCACGGCTGCTTCTGCATGCCAAACGTCTCGATAGAGAAGCGCAGGATAAGTATCAGCACGGTCAGCACAGCAACGACAGTGCCTGGTGGAAGAGCACAAACAAATCGTAAGTGACAATCTTACAGCATGTCTGTCGTCTATCAAATTGAAAAGAAAACATTAATGCTACTCGATTGGTCCTTCTCTTTCTCCTCACTCTACAATTCTGTCTAGCAGTCTAGTTTTATCATTCTCTCTTCTCAAAACCTGCATCTCGTTGGGCCTTGCATACTGGGAGCACTTCTGAATGATTCACCCTGTTAGAGGTGCTTTAACAATGGTTAAATACAGTATAATAGCACTGATTCAAACTGATAAGTAAGCAGCAAGATAATATGACAGATGGCAAAATGACAACATGTCCAACAGGAATAGAATTTAACTGTATAATTTGATAGCCTGTAAGCAGTGCAAGGTGCTCATCTGTCCTACTGCCCATTTTACAATCACCCTTGGGATAAAAAGGCCAAATCAACCTTACGGGACAAGTGGGTATTGCACCTACATCTTTGTCTGATCTATGTGCAAGGGTGTGACCATTCACCCATCTCCCCGTTCCTATGATAGGCATATTTGTTGGGCGCACAATTACATTTACTGTCACAGAAGATCTTATGATATGACTTTAATATTACCGTATACTATAATTGCTACATGCCTGCTTGCACAAAGAAAGACAGAGACAATGATAAACACATAGAAGAAAGGAAGAAGACAGTCTTCGCTGTTAATAGAATTGAAACAATTACAAAGTGTGAACTGAAGTCCAGGAACAAATAGCTACTTCATATTTTTTATTGGTCCGTGTGTATCAAGCACACTAAGGCAGGAATAAGGTTACACAAAGCATCACAAGAATTACAAATTAATAAGAACTTGTGGCTCTTCTAAAATTTTGTCTAAAAAATGGACTCATTCTAGAGGTACTCTTAAGTTCTGAGGCACTGAAAGCAATGAAGTCCTTCACTTGACTACCAGGGCAACCAAGTACCGTACTTCAGACCGCAGTTCAGCAGCTATTATCCCTTAAGCAGTCAGTTTAAGCAGGCCTACCCACAACATAAAGGTCACTGACTTCCAACTTTAACATTGAGCTTCCCAACAAATAACTTCCGCAGGGTCAGTCTTAGGAATGATAATAAAAACGGTATTAACTAAGGCACTGTGCACTGAGCCAGAGAAGAGTCTTGATGTATGGTAGTTAGAATTGCAGTGGGAAAGAAGAGCCATGCCTAGGGATAACCACAAGAGCAGGAATGGGTATTAAAAACGTTATCAACTACACTTTTGTATCCTTGGGATATCAGGATGGGTGGCCAGTCCCTCCCTCGTTGCTCAATCTGCCTACAGACAAAGAGTGGTTAGTGTACTCCTTTTATAGCTGCATGTGATTGGAGCAATAGCTGGATACAAGTCTTTCTGTCATTGCAGGAAAGAAAGCAAGATTCCGATAACAACTATTGAAGTTTTCTGGCGTGTTTGTATGAAGTAATATCACCATGCAGCAGCACTTCAAACTAAGACTCTCAATATCCAATGATGTCTCAGTCATATGAGATTTCATGAGTGTAGGAAAAACTAGTTTGCTTGACCTTATGCAAATGCTTCGTTTCATTTTATTATCAGAAGGAAGTGTTTAAGTTAGTTACCTGCATATCCGATCTGTATTGCTAGTTTTGTAAGTTTTGCCTGTAAGACGGACTTTTCCTTGCGAGCTGCTTCATTCTGAATCTTATTAGGTTCGACTTCATTTGGTTCCTGCAACTATCAGAACAGAACAGCCTAGTTATCTTTTAAAACTCATCATCATCATCATCATCATCATCATCATCATCATCATCATCATCACCACCACCACCACCACCACCACCACCACCACCACCACCACCACCACCACCACCACCACCACCACCACCACCACCACCACCACCACCACCACCACCACCACCACCACCACCACCACCACCACCACCACCACCACCACCATCATCGTTGTCATCATTTTGTTTTTTATGTAGTAAAACTTTATGTAGTATATCTAAATTGTTTGCATCATCAGCATTTGGAAACTGCAGGGTTTGAGGTGGGTGGGAATGCGTGGGAACGGCGTTCCCACTGCTCTCGAAATTCAAATTCATGGCTTGCGTTCCCACTGCTCATCATGAAGGAACTCTAAAACACATGTAGGCCTATTTCAATACAATTCTTCATCAGCGTTCCCTCTGCTCATATTTAGCGTTCCCACTGCTCACTCAAACCACTTTAACCACTGGGAAACTGGACAAGTAAAAAAAAAACATGGAACAAAATGAATGAATTGAGAACGACGGCTCTAGGACCATTCCTCATAGGCTGATTGCTCATAGGCTGATTGGTCATAGGCTTATTGCTCATACGGCTAATTGCTCATAGGGTCTATTGCTCATAGGCTCGTTGCTCATATCTCTAAAATACACGAACTTTGTCCTAGGTCCAAAACAAATATACCGTTTGCTATATCGATGCCCTTCTTCACGCCTTAGCTAGTGCTAATCAATTAGGGACAATTAGCGTTGGTAGACTAACACAATGCTCAATTATGAAGTCCATAAAACCGTGTGGGTGGTAGAAACAAGACATTAACTGCAATTAACAGCAATTTATCAAGTCAAACAATTGAAGGCGCGAACTAATAAATGTGTGCCCCCATATGATGCTCTGGTATATAAGTCCACGAAATCCGGGTAAGACAACTAGTTGCAGAGATAGACACAGCTTGGACACAGTATATCTAAATTTCTCAGTGATTAATCTTAGACGAAGTTTAAGCATGGATGTAGAAGGGACATTCGGAGTTTCGAAGCGAGGTAAGCAAACGTATATTCTGCACGGATTCGAATACTGCAAACACCGCGAGATCTTTAGTAATGAACACTCTTGTAGTTAAAATGTTTAAAAGCGTGATGAACACTGTTGTAGTTAAACTGTTTTTTACATTTTAACAATTACACAAGCTAGTAAATGTTTTCATTTAAATCAGTTGTTATCTCTACTATTATTGTATTGCATATGACAGCATATGAATGAAAAGCCTATGAGCAATAAGCCTATGAGCAATAAGCCATATGAGCAATAAGCCCTATGAGCAATGAGCCGTATGAGCAAAAAGACCTATGAGCAAAAGGCCCTATGAGCAATCAGCCGTATGAGCGATAAGCCTATGACCAATCAGCCTATGAGCAATCAGCCTATGAGGAATGGTCCGTACACCGAGAACGACATAGCAGCAAAGGTTTAAAGAAATAGTTGCCACATGCAAAGAACCTTACTGGCAAGTTACTGCATTGTTCAGAATTCTGCACCAAGAAATATTATATTATCCCAGCGATAATATATAATATTATAAATAGTTTAAAATAAAAGAGAAGAAAATTAAATTAGAACATAATTATGATTTCACTTTTAAATAATCACCATGGAAGATGAATACTTGTCCGTTAGGCAGCGTGCTCTCAGTTTTAAAAAACATCAGCGAGTGGATAAAGAAATATTGTCTACGGTTTGACCTGGTCTGGTATGCAGAATTAATCACAACAAGAATTGAATATCTGGCAGGAAATATTTTTGATTGTGAAACAAAGATGGAATGCAGAGCTGAGATATATCATAACTGCAGAGTTGAGATATATCATAACTGAGATGAAAGGTGATATCATAATATGGAATACATAAAACATTCATTGTGGAAGATTTACGACGATTGGGAAAGAGAGACAGAGCTATATTGAACAGCTCAGACTGTCTTTACTAATGCAACTGTCGGCCTATAAACAGATATTATTCTGTTGAAGGTCAGACCACCGCATCGATATGAAATCTTTAATGCTGGGCAGATAAAAATTATTTGCTGATGCCAGTGATCTTAGTGAACTACCCAGTAGGTCTACTCTCTGATTCTATGCAAACAGCAGCACAGCAACATTCTTTCACGTTGTGTAACTGCCAAATAACTTGCTCGTAAATCCAGAAGCAAATTACTTCCACAAGCGCTGCACTGAGAGGTTTGTTGAACCGTGTTGTGCCATGTGCACAAAAATGCACAAATTTGTGAAATAAGCTTTTGCACAGTCTTATGGCTTCCTTGGAAGGTATATTGTCAATGCGCACTTATGAAGTTCCTACACAAGATACAAAGTGTCATTTAATATAGAGCCTTTAGAATAGCCTTATAAAATTTGACCAAAAGGGGCATTTCACTGGCAAAAAAATCTTCAAAATTTCTAGAATGTGTCAAAAGACAGCTCTGCCTAAAGAAAAGCTGGTTCCACCTACTTTCTTTTTTAGTGCACAATAAACTCATACTTTCAGATCAATACCAGTATGAATTAGGATGTCAGTCAGAAGTGCGAAGAACAAGTTGGCATGCGAAGTGGCTGTTTCATTCATTCATTCATTCACTCATTCATTCATTCATTCATTCAAGTATTTATATAGCGCTTCTTCAAGGAAACTATTCAGAGGTGCTCCACATTAAAGTGCATGACACAATCTATTCAACTTCATTGTTAAACTGAAATTTAAGTTGAAGTGAAATGACAATGTAATTACAATTCTCACGTATTAAGCATCGTCAAAAGGAAAACCGGAATTCTTGCAAACTATAACCAACCTCAACTGCCTCGCTCGCTCCCTTGAGGTTCTGCCCGTTTGTGGGGGTCACTTTATTACTCAGATTGTTGTGGTCAGCATTTGTCCCTTTGAATCCCACCTTCTCATCATTTGACTGAACGTAACCTATTTTCGTTAAAAAAATAGAACATACAGTTTCAGCCATTTACTACAAAATATCTCATTATGC
The DNA here is from genome assembly GCA_949752735.1 of Lumbricus terrestris. Classification (NCBI taxonomy): domain Eukaryota; kingdom Metazoa; phylum Annelida; class Clitellata; order Crassiclitellata; family Lumbricidae; genus Lumbricus; species Lumbricus terrestris. The sequence continues at coordinate 19,797,029 of OX457045.1, read as the reverse complement.
CATTTATGAGATCTGAAAGTAAAACTAAAGCATTGATGATGACAGAGGATTTAAGACTCATTAATTTCTTAAGGTCTATCCATTAGTATGTGAGGCGCCCTTGTAACGGCATGGCTGTGTTACGGCGCCACAGAAGTCATCTTTGTTATTATTATTATTAGAGATTAATATTAATCAATACAACAGCACTGCACATAATTATATCAAAATAGCACCCAGTAAATATCTAGGTAACCACTGTAGCGCAAACGTCAATGGTACCGTTTTCATAGTATAATAATAACTGAAATTGTAATCCTAAAAACTGAGCGCATGCACCATCTAATTCTCGAGTGTACAATTGTACACTACTCAACACATTACGCTACATTAAAGGCCTTTCAATTTTACGAGCCTGGATGTTTCTGAATTGCTCTGCTGTGAGAAGCGCTTTACAAATGTACATATTAAATACGGTAGGAGTAGAGAATGGTAAGAGGTGTCGTCCAGAAACACTTGCAGTAGCAACATTATCATTTTCTTTCATACACTGTAGTCATCTACCACCACACAACTGACATCTGTCTTAATCTACGTTATTGACTCAACAACAACCGAAATCTCAGGTCAACATAGAAATGAAACAGAAACAGTTCAGGATTAATCTGCAGATGCTGTCAATAGGACAACCGTAAAAGATAAGAAAATCGGTTAATGCACAGCTGTCCCTTTTCATTCATGTACCGTAGTTAGTAGTTACAGATGGATAAACAATTTGTTATGCTCATTGTGATTATAAACATAATATAAACCTAACGAACATTATCTGGACTAAACCTTGGTCAAGCAACTGAAGTAACTGCGGTAGAAAATTTAAAAGAAATTTACAAAAGTGCGAACACATTATAACTGAAACATATACAATCCAAAACGCACAACAATCAATTAATCAACAAAGGAACTTCTGCAGCGTTACAGCAAAAATGACTGATATATCACAAGAGCCAATAGTTGCTAATAAGTAAGTAAGATCGTCAGGACAGTCAAATTCCCCAAAGAGTAAGAAGGAATTCTGAGAAGACAAGGAAACAGTCTACAGAAGAAATGACTCCAGAAAAGGAGAGTGAAGGAAGGAATCGAAAGGATGACTTACTATCTGGTTTTGGTGGTCTGATCTCTTCACCCTCTCCCTCTGGAGCGGCACCCAACAGAGCGAAGATGATTCCAGCTTGCGAGTTCACTCCCACCGCCGTCACAATCATCTTGCCACTGCCCTCCATTACATGAGTACCTAAACAATGGTACAACACATTGTAACAAATTGTCAAAATCAATCAATCAGTCAATCAATCAATCAAAGTTTTTATTCTGCAACCAAAGTATACATGACAGGTTAACACATCTTGCTTGTTGGTTACAAAAAGGGGAGGCCCTAAAGGGATAAAATAATCCTGCTATCTAGGGACTCCAACTAATATAGCAAATAAAAATCTTATTTCTTCTTGCTGTTTATTGATTTGGTATAAAACCTCAGATATATATAAAAATAAAAGTCTTTCTAAATTTTGTCCAATTTAAATTGTAATTTAAACTGGGAATTTTTTTCAAAACCCAATTAGGTGATGCTTCTCATCTGTAAGACTTACTGTAGATCTTAAAGCAAGTCCTGCTGTATGTAAAGAAAGGCTCTGAAATGGAACACTCGAGTGTGAATTTTTTGTAAAATGTTCGCATGCAAATTTGTAGGTCAATGCAACTATGTTCTGCTCATAGTTCACTATAATCCCGAGATATGAACACTTTAAATTTCAATGCAGTTGTTAATGCAAAATTAAGATGCCATTTAAACATCGTACACTTTATTAGTGCAAAGACTTCTCTTGAAGAAATTTCTGTCGATGTCATTTTTCACATCACTTCTCGATGTCTTCTTTCCCTTCAGGCTAGGATTATTCCCTCTGGCGAGGGGTCAGCCACTCTGATCCTTCTCCTCCACTTGTCTCTGCTTCCGGTGTCTTCTTTCTTCAATTTGAGCAGCTTCAGGTCTTGTTGTATCACGTCCTCCCATCTTTTCTTCCGTCGTCCCCGACTGCGTCGACCATATACCTCCACCTGCATGATTCTTTTGACGCAGCTACCCTCCTCATTTCTCATTACGTGTCCATACCATCGCAGCCTGGTCTCCCGTGCTTTGTCAGTGATGCATGCCACACCGAGCGTCTTCCTGATGTCCTCACTTCGTTTCATGTCTTTCAGTGATATTCCAAGCATCCATCGCAGCATTCTCATCTCTGTTCTTTCCAGCAAACTCTCGTCCCTTTTCGTTAATGCCCAGGCCTCTGCTCCATATAGCATTACTGGCCTTATCATCGTTTAGCCCCACCTACATCACTTCTCGATGTAGGTGGGGCTAAAGTTGCTAAACACATATCAAGCAGAGTGGGGTTGCAGGCAGGGTCTGGGTAGGGCGCAGGTGGAGTGGGAGTGAAGCTGGGATTGTGGGTAGAGTGGGGTTTGCAGGTGGGTTGGGGCAGAGTAGGAGTTGCGGGTGAAGTGATGACATTGTGGGGAAGGAGTGGAGTTGTGGGCAGGTGGAGACGAGGTCGGGGTGAAATAGGGGCTGCAGGCATAGTGGGATTGCGGATGGGGATGGAGCGGGGTGAGTGGGTGGTATGGGGCTGGGGCGAGGTGGGGCTGGTGAGAGTGGAGGCGGGGCAAAAGCATTAGATTTACAGGGTAACGCTGGATACCCCAGAGGGGTGACGTCGGTGGGAAACCCGTCCAGCAGTAGCAGGCAGGCTCGGCGGGGACGAAACACCAAAGTACTCCAGCAAGTAATGAATAATTTTCAGAGGAAAACAAAATAACACAAACAGAAACAATAATATGATTTACTGCATCTGAAGTACGTCTAGCATGCTCTTTAAAATTTAAAAACAGTTCAGCGAGAGCTTGAAAAACCGACCAGACAGCAGCATTGGATCCGATACATCGCCTTTTTTAACGTGATCCGATTCTCCGGTGAGCGAACTTTCGTCAACTAAGAGGTCATTGCACTGAATAATAACTCCATCAGCTGGGAGAAGGTCACCTGAACAGTTAAACAAATGAATACCATGTCATAAAACCAATAAAATATGTGTGAGACTATAGCAAGTCCTTCGAACAATTCAATAAACAATGGACCTATGATATAATCCGTACTGCATTTAATGTTGACTTTATTTTAACAGCAATCTCTACTTCAGGCTTGATTTAATGCCTCCCAGTGGCATTAACCCTTTACCTGTTCATTTTTAAATTTTAAGCCCGTTTTCAGCGGATATTCTCGGGGCAAACCAATAAAAGATTAAGGATCAGCCACACGCATTTTTCTTCTAAACTTCTTTCTGTCACCAGTGTCCTCCATCATAAATTTGAGAGACTCAGGTCTTGTTGTATCTTGTCTCTTCACCTCTTCGTCTGTCGTCTCGCAGCGACTAGAATGGAAAGAACAAGAGGGGCACCTTGAGCCAAACCCACGGGCAGTCTTACTTATGAAATGTCAGCGACCACCGCCTGCTCCACTCCGCACAGTACGGGTGCTCTTGGTTCCATTCGCACGAACAGCAACTACATAGAATAAAGTCTTTTCCGTGGTGGGCCCAGTAGTTTTAAATTGGCTCCACAGAAGTTACATCTGCTTCCTGGGACGCTTACTGAAGCATTTCTTATTCAGCTCAAAATTGTGAGTTTGTTTACATGCTAGAGTCAGGAGCGCTTCTGAGTAGTCTCCTTGAAGAGGTGCTATAGAAATTCTTGACTGAGCAAGTGAACGAATAAGCGATCTGCCTCTATGCCACCCATCCTGTACACAGCCTGAAACTCCGATGCAGTGTCCGCTCTGCAGTCGGGAGCGCCTCTGAGTGGACAGCTTGGAGGCGCGCTATAACAAGTGCACATACAAACAAGCAGCGGTGTAATGGTAAGAAAAGTGTCTGGTGCAGTGAAACAACGCTTCTCTCTTATCAGATAGTGTAAATGGCTGTTCTGGTCACACTGATGTGTACCATAATGCAGTCAGGCTTTACTTTCAAGAGTAATCTGAAGTGTGCCAGCGAGTCAGCAGCAAGGATGATAAATCTTAAAAAGAAACCAGGGCTGCAGACAGTGGTGTAAAGATAAGAACTAAGCCAGTGGAACAAGCTGTGCAGGCAGGAAATGAAAAATCCTGGCAAAGGATCAAGAGCAGAGCAAAATGCCAACAGTGTGTTAATCACAGCATAGAACAGTTATTTCATAACTGACTTGTACATTGTAACAAACTTACAAAATTCAAATACGAATTTGGAAGAAGTAAGCTTGCAAACATTTGGTGAGACATGAATGTCCAGTCAAATCCGAGCTGCAAGTGGATACTGCTGTGTCCATGGCCATATCATGGCTACTGCAGACCTGGTGTTGCTATTACCCTCCAATTGCCCCTCCTATGACAATCCACCAGTCCAGAGCACACCTATTTATAACTGCGAGCCCCTCAAGACTGCGCAGAGTGTTGCAGCACCCCTATCACCTACCTTAATGCCGACCTGGCTGGGTAATACCAAAACATCCGCTTCACTTATCTAGTTCTGTTCTAAATCTTGGTCCTTGAATAATGGCTATTGAGTAGGTTTGGAACAAGGCCAGGGATCAAGCATGTGTTTAAGTAGTTTTTGTCTAGCGGTTTCCTCCACTTGCCAGAAACAAGCTGTTTGCTGTCTTGGCCCACGCTCTTAACTGAACAAATTGCATCATGAAATATGGCACAGGACGAGATCACAATCTGTGAGCATTGCAAACACTATTGAATGTTCTTCATGACTTAGAAACAGCATTGATTATAGTACCACGCTGATCCTCTTTACCAAAAGAATCACTTACATCTTACGGGATGGTGTTGCACCACAAGGAGCGCTGGGCAGCTACCCTGCACCCTTTCAGAATCGTTCACAACAAACGTTGCAGGAAGAGGAACTTATAAAACATGGCATTCCCAAGTCAAGCAGATATTTATGTTCAGCGATTGATTCACTTGTTCTACCATTTCTTTACTCACTCAGTCCTTAATTCACCAGCGTTTATCGAGAGCTTTCGAGCCATTTTACTTTCTAAGCCATTTTCAAAGTTTACAAGTCATTCTCACTACTGGCAAGAACCGAAACCGAGTTTAAATGTTATTGAAAGTATGGTGCAACATGTTAGCCTATTGGCAACATGTTTGGTTATGGATCATGCAGTTGTGGCTCAACTAAAAGTAGCAGAAATGAGAAGGTTGTTGAATGCACGTGTCTCGATCATCAGTCAGCATAACTCAGTTCTAGCACAAGACGGGACGGAAGCGCCACTCCTATGGTACCCAGGCCCAGCAAGCAGAACCCGGGCATTCGTCTGTTGTGGGCTCAAGCGACGAGTGAAGGAAATATGCGCTGCTCTACGTTCTCCATGGGATACCGGAGCTGTACATTTTTTCCTCTATAGAGCGCGGCCTGTGCAAATCTGGAGGAAGAAGGTCACTCAACACAAAAGGCCTAAACAGTGAAAGGAAACACTGATAAGCATCCACTATTTCCCATAGTCTCGTCCCAAGTCTTCTTTTATTGCCACATAGTCATCTGATCACATTGAATGATTTGTTCTCGGTAACCTTACATCCTTGCTCCAATATTTATTAGTGCAGAGCTGACAGAATCTTCTATTGTTGCAGAGCAGAGAGGAAGTAACTTCATATCCATAAAAATGACGTCAGTAATCGATCAATTATTCGCTACAGCTTCTCTACCTCCCCCTATGGGGATGGGTATTATCATTAAATCACCATATTCCTTCCATTTATAATGACTATCTTTTTTGCCATCATCCAGTCTCATCCTCTCATGATTTGCAAACCCTTCACTCAGCATACGTTCTGTCATGAAGAAGATCTTGCAATTGAAAAGTTTTTCTTTCATCCGTCCTGATGATCAGTCTAAATTTTTGAAGTGTTGTTCAATAGAATGGACTTTAAGTCTTTCATGATGAGCAAAACTGAGCAACAACAAAGCCATGACGGAATTTGGTGGCTTAAACCCAAACAGTATCAGTTGAGTGACTTAAATTAATTTATTATTATTTTTTATGCATTTACCAGCAAAAGCGACACTATCAATTGCTGGCGATCAGCAATAATTGTGAGTGATGGACGTGTTCAGGGTCCCTTGACAGCAATAATTTCATAATAATAAATAATAATAACAATTTCTCTGTCACCATAACACAAGGGTGCCTCACATACAAGTACAGCTAACAGTAGGATAGGGATGCTTAAGCCTGCACTCTCTTCCATACAAATGAGCACTCTAACGAATTATTGGCTACCATGTCTGACTACCTTCCAATTATAATTTAAATAATAAATATAGGGAGGTAGATCTTAAAATTAACTTTGACATCCAGCAAACTATGATAGCCATCACCAGATGTCACCTATGAGTATGGATATTTAAATCATTGATACTCCATTTCCTATCTTTTCCCACCATCTAGTCCAGTCCTCTTGTGTCTTTGCAAATCCTTCTTCTCTTCATGTGCAATCTGTGAAATTGCCCAAGCAGTAAACTAAAGACAAGACTATCCCACATTCACAACAGGTTTAATGACCTCTTAATGACCTCTCCCCAGTTCACACAGGTCAACCATAATTTTTTTACACAGATAATAACCCATTTCATAGTCACCTATTCCAACTAGCACCAGTCACCATCAACTCCCTATTCCACTCGCAGAGAAGACAATGATCCACTGCCTTGGACATTGTTCGCATCGCAGTACCAATACTAATATCCTCAACAATTCGAAATGCTTTTACCATTTGTTTATTGGATGAATTAAGTATTGCATGGATCATCTCTGCAACAATAGAACAAAATTACAATATTGGTTCCAGAGAAGTTGAGCACTGCAACCTCCATTGCCAAATCCTATTTTAGCATCGATCTGGGATGTGACCGTGGGTTCAGACGGACAAAGTCTGCTGCTACTGCTGTTACTGCATCACTGCTGCTCGCGCCAGAGTCCATGAAGCGGCAATTCTCAGCTTCAGAACAGCAGAATCTTGCATTTTGCTATAGTCGCTTGGTGCGGCTTGACATTCAAAATGGCCGCCACAGCCGCGGTTTGGTCATCGCAGCTGAGTTGGCTTTTGATTTGCTGAGAATCAATTCGACTGTTTCTGGCGGATGCGCTCAACTGAGGAAGAAAGATACGAACGACGACTACGACTAACAATCGATTCTCTCCGAAATACAAAGCCCGTACTGGATGCAGAAGAAGGTAGGATATCCTTGGGTTGAAGCAAAGAACCTTATCTGATCCCAGCAGTACTTGTGCAGAATAGAAAAATACCAGAAATGAAAGTAAATCAGATTCTATCGTTCCGTTAATACTTGCGTTCGATTACATTGCAAATAAACAATGGTGAAGAATGGGAGACAGTGGCATCAAGGTCAGTCCTGCAGAACTCTTTCAGATGGCCATGATTAGTGAAAACCAGAGTTCTCAGATTAGACGAGAAAAGCCTTTAGTCAGTCATATTAGATGATAACACTAATGATGATTATATGAGAGATATTAGACAACAAATGGAATATAATTAACGAAGTATCTAATTTGTATAATACGAAAAAGCAGGCCACAGAAAATACATACATCATACTCATCACATAGACATGCACACATAATATACACGCATAAATATATAATTATATTTATATAACTATTTATTTAAGACAGCTGGAGTAATGCCTATGAGGGACAGAACAGCGGTAGATTGTGCAAAACATTAAATGTTAAAAGCACAGATCAAGTTGGCTTGCGACCTCATCGAAGCACAATGAGCTTTACTTGATCGTCATGATTTTCCGGTTCAGTCACGCATTTATTTCAGGGTTACTTCTTTTGCCTGGCGCTGCGTCTTGGGCACAGCACCTTCCTATCTCTGTGAGTTCTTCACCTTGACCTCAACTGCTGTGGGTCGCCGATCTCTGCGCTCGGCCTCTAGAGGTGACTTTATGGTTCCATATGCCCGCACTGCCACTAGGCAGAACAGGGCATTTTCGGTCACTGGACCTTCCGCTTGGAATGACCTTCCCTCTAACCTGCGTTCCCACCCTCGGAACATGTCTGGCTCTTTCTATAGATTGCTCAAGACTTTTCTTTTTGACCGGGCTTGGGTCGGGAGCGCCTCTGAGTAGACTCCTTGAAAGGGCGCTATATAAATTACATAGATAGATAGATAGATAGATAGATAGATAGATTTCAGTGTGTAACAAAAGCTACAAAAATTCTGGGTGCACAAATCCAAGTAACAGAAACTTCATATCTTGACCATTCTCCCAACAGGCATTAGGCTTTGAATTTTTTATGGATGACCATTACACCGAACATTCAAATGCAAGGAATGAATGCTAAAAATGTAAGCCAAAAAATATGTCGTACCATATTTGACTTGGGCGATGTCGCCCACACAAATGTCGCCAACTGGGATCTGAATGACTTCACCGCTTCGAATAATAGCAAACTTGTGCTCATGTTCTATTTTGTTCTGAAGTCCACGAAACTGACGTTCCTTCCGCCAGTCATTGAAAGCAGTGACAAAAACTACGACAAATACGGCCACAAGAATGGCCACTCCTTCAATCCAGCCAGCATCAGACTCTGTTTCATCAAAACCTGAAAACAAAGAAAAAGGTCCATATATTTCCTTTTGTCTCCTATATTTTGGAGTGGATGATGCTGGAGGGGGACATCAACAGCTAAAATAGGAGTCTCAGCAATGAGAGGAGTGGTGCCACCAGACTTATGAACCTGCCAACTGGCAGAGAACAATATGATGATGATGATATAATTTCCTGAATTCTTTTCAGTACGACATACAATGTTTTACTTATTTCAACTATTCTTATTTGTTGTTCGCTGAACAGCATTTTTTATACAAGTTTGATTTCAAAGAACAGTTCTGAACAACTGTTTGAGCTAAAATTTCATAGTGGCTTCTAACAATAAACTTCACAATGTTCCAGCAATTCACCATCTAGAAGCACTCATAGTGACTGGCAAGCCATTCTGTTTAAAAAAAATCCAAATACACTTCACATCAATTGTCAATTTTGCAAAATGTCAGCATTTAACTTGCATTACTAAGAGGTGTCTTAGTTACCTAATACCTATAAATTTTGATGTTTAAACAGTTTTACAGTATGAAAGTAACTTTACTGTAAAGGGAGTCACAAAGCTGAAGCTAAATGCAGTTCACATCGTGTTACAATATTGATAATATTCGTTATTGTCTAGACTTTTGTTAACATCACTGGAATCAAAGCAGCTGACTAATAATTATAACAAGCGTACTAAGATAAGAGCTCAAGAAATCATGCGAGTAAAGATTCATATACACAATAGGTAAAAAAATTCGATGTTCCAGGAAGGCTTCTCGAAATTCTGTCTTAGATCCGAAATAACATATTATTCATCATGATGGTTAAAACATAATGTCAACATTGACTGCAAAAGACATTTCGAGTGAAGGAAGCAGACGTTATGAAGCTAATCTGCCGTGGATGTTTTGCAAGGTGAGCAAGACTTGTGTGTTTGGGTACCTGCTGCTAAGGTCTAAAGTTATGAAAACAACATGGAGAGAGTTTTTTAGAGCACTCCAAGCCACAACAGATTGTTTGATGGAATTGAGCACAGTTCTGGGAAAATTGTTTACCCTCTAAGCACACTTCCTTAACCAACATGCGTCTGAAATTATAGTATTCTTAAGCGGCAGGGTGCATTATGGAAACTAGCAATGAAGTACGGTATGCCAATCATAATATAATTTTTCTACTGTTTGCTAACTTAACAGTGTATTTATGAACAGCTGAGACTTATTTACCTAACTGCATTGACTTTGATATTGGAATACTTTAAAAACAGGTATCAAATTTAGACTGACAATATATATTGGCTGTTGGTATTGCAATATATTTGACCAGAATCAGTATCATCCTTGCAGATTGCGTGAATATCTAAGCATGCACGATGGATGATTGCACCTATATAATACGATACTGCACCTTTGAGAATATCTCAAAAGCAATTCACACAAGTGTGTGGCAATCCAACAGATGCAATTTAAGAGAGGCAAAACATCTATGCCTAACACCTCAATGATGAGCTACGCTGGCTCCCTGTCACTTTTAGCACACTCTCATCACTAAAGTGCTAACAGAGTCAAATACAACAGCCATAATAATAATTATAGAAGACTGGGAAGACTTCCAAAGCAACAATCTGAAACAGAAGAAGTGTGACGGGCATGGATATATCTTTGGAAGTGTAGCCCCTGCATGTCTTCACTGACCCGGCTGACTCAAGACTGTCACGGAGCTTCCTTATGTATTCCAAACTGATGCCGACAATATTAAGGTCTTGAATGTTATTCATTCAACACAGGGCTTAAAGTGTGCCTGGACGGTCATGGACGGCGCCCATGCACTTGTTTTAAAATCTGAACGCCGTCCAGCCACTTATTGGCGAGCACAGACTAGAAAGGTAAGGGGCGTCCAGGCACTTCTTTTGGAGAGGTAAGGGGCGTGCAGGCACTTATTTTTCCACACTTTAGGCCCTGATTCAACAACAATAAAACGGTTTCTTGCACTAGTGGTGCAGTGCTTCCTGCGCTAATGCAGTGTTTTTGTCCTATTGTTCCATATAGTTATACGAACATCTTGGTGACGCATTGGTCATGGCTTCGGCTAAAGTGGAGAAAGGTGCATCATACAATGCACAGCGTTTCTTTTATATGCATGTATAATTGCCATTTATATAGCACCTTACAAAAACCTTGCAAAGGCACATAATATTATATTCTCATAGGTACTTAGGCCACATATGGGAACGGAATGGAAACATGCATCGAAACTTTGGCAGGTCTACAGGGATGAGGCAACGGTAACCAAGGAGCACGAGAAGGAACAAATGGTTATGGATCACTGCAGCTCTGAACAATAGATTAAAAGCAATGACCCACAGATTAAAAGCAATGACCCATCACTGATGTGGCTGAAAGAAGCCGGACATGCAGAGGAAGTTAAACGAATCAGCGGCAGAGAGCTCTCTGTCCCGAAGAACATCACTGTCATGGACGAAGAGCATTCAATCTTGTCAAGGTTTGTATATCATTTTTATATGAACTCTTACACTGCACTGCAAAATGGAATGAGGGCAGTGCACAATTGCACCATGGAAGTGGTTTACATACCGACCTAAACTGCTACCCAAAACTTATCTTTCAACAGGCAAATAATGCATCACAATTTTCTCAAAGAATTCTACAGTCTGAAGTCTCCTACCGGAGCATCTTGAATTTCGTCAATATTTTCCGAAAATCTTCCCTCTGCTAATAGACTTGGAAATCGTCTCCCACTTAAGAACTGCGTCCACACTTGCATAGCAAGCAAACTCAACACCTGTTTCTTTCACTATAAGTGATAGAATTCTACCAGATTGAAGGTGTCGCAAATTATTCTGCCAGACAAAACTAAATATTAGTGAAATAAGGCAGCTTTACTTATCTCTATTTCTTTATAAATCAATATCACGATGGTGCTTCCCGGATTGCCAACATTGTTATCGAATTGGCCAATACAGACGTTTTTGGTTATTTACGTTGAAACGCAGACAACACTTAGGTCTGATATCAACGATGGACCATGAATGATTTCTTCAGTTTTCAATATAGCGGAAATTTAGATTACAGTATCGTAGTTGACACTTTAAATACATGTAACTTTCTGTACTTTATGATACTTTATTGTAATTTCCATTTTATATTCTTTATTAAAGGATTAAAAGAATTTTGCCTTATTATGTTATAGTACAAAAGATACATCCCATCAATGCGGTGTAATGGCAGGGGCAACGGCATGGGTAATATCCTAGGAGCATTAATGGTCAGGGGTTTGTGGGGTAATGGCAGGGAGTAATGTCCGGTTCCTGTATGTATGTATGCACGTTTGTATGTATTTGTGTTTGCATGTATGTTATGAGCCACATAACATGTATTGCAAAGTGAAAACGCGTTAGCCCAAATTTTTCCAAAGTCTTCTTGTTCAATTTGCATTTCTCATCTGACTTAATTTTAGCAAAAATGTAAAAGTTTAGTGCCGTAATGAAAAATGCTCACACGATATAAAATGCCAATAATATTAAACATTAGTTTTGCGAAAACTGATGGAACTCCTTTATTCTGGGAACTGCAGCGCATGCAACCAACGCTAGGAAAAACAATGATAAGCGAGAGAAAACAGTCGAAATGTTCCCGTCTGGATTGCTAATGCATTATCGCAGCACGCCAGCGTATAGCGGCGGTGGAAATGTATGAGATATTGCGGTCGTAATCTATGCGGCTCATACGAGTATAATGTAGGGCACCCGGAGGTCAGAAAACATCATAAAGACGGGAAGTGCCACTGGAAATTAAATGGGGTCATGTCACTCAATAAAATCTCAGGCAAAGTCACGTTCTGCTGAGAATTGCTCACCCTTCTGCAGCAAAAACAAATGCCTCATATCGCCGTAAACCATGAACAAGAGCCGTACGCGTGATTTCGAGCAGCTCAGAGTACCAATCGTTCGTTTGCTCTGCGCTTTTCTATTCTGTGGCTTGGAGGATTGCGTTGGATGGCTGCCTCTTCTGTGTATTGTATGAGGTGCAATAACACGGATGATATAAACAAAAAATCATGTTTCGTTGGTAAAAAGTGGCATATTCGTGACGATAACGTTGAAGATGATAATGATTGCGGTGGTGAAGATAATGTAAAACAGTAAGTGCTGAGACCAGCAAAAGAGTGGCATATTCTTGATGATAATGCTGAAAATTATATTAAAAAATTGGGGCTGTGAAGATAATGAAAAATAATACTGAAACTAAAGGACTGGATCTGCGGGAGAAGAAGGCAAACAGTATCACACTGATACTAGCGCTGATGATAACAACAGCAACAATGATGATGATGATGATGATACAGAGATGATTAAATCATATGAACAGCGGTCGTACCACAGAGCAGCAGTGAAAGGCTGCTTTTGTTAGTACATGAAAGAGACGAATGGTTGATTAACAAAGGAAACTGCATAGAGTCACAAACAATTGCATATAATTATACCATGGTTTCAAAAGGCATGAAAGTGAGCATGGTGGATGAGATTTGTTTGGGAATATTAGTACGGCACTAGATGAATTACAGTAAAGATGAAAAAGCTTCAGCATGCGGTCTTTATTTTATGAAGGTTGGTTCTCCACGCCACTAAGACTCAAGGTCATACGCCAAAACCTTGGAATGATTGGCAAAAACCAAAACCCTCTCACAGACACGAAAATGAATGAAGTCACGAGGGTTACATTTTACTACAAAGGTCCTTCACAATCACAAATACAGGTCAGGTCACAGTCAAAATTCAAAGAATAACAGAAACATTCAGATTGCAAACAAGGCGTATAATATCAATTACTATCGAAATAGCAACAATAGGAAATTCATACAATGCATTTTCAAGATAAAGTCATCAGAACTGCTATCAAGCCTGATAACACAAACAACAGTCAAATGAAGTGGCTTTCAGGCACTTACCCAATCACATCAAAGCATACACAAAGAGCTATTATTGTAATCCAATAGGCAAACTATAAAGCTGCTCATAAATATAAACCATCATATTCAATGCTTTGCATTGGCTCCCCTCCCTTAGTTAATATGCTTTTCACTCCCTGCATCCATGACCGTACTATTCCCGGCAGAAAACCCTAACATGAAAATGTGTTCATAACAAGAAAGTAATATTTAATCTGATGCAAGCATACCAAGGTGCGTGCAGACTGGAAACTATATTAGAGAAATGTAAGGTTTGGTCTAACTTTAATTAATTATTACATATTTGCGAATAAAAATAAATATTGCCTATAAATTTGATCGAATCTCGACTCAGCGAAAAGCTGGTCAACTATCCGTCCAGGGACGTCATTTGCCCCCCCTGAATTTGAGAAAAAAACTATTTTTTATGTGTTTATCTGTGCATTTTGTCATTTATGTCAGAACTTTGCACACAGTGGCTTTCCTAGAGTGATAGAAACTCCCAAGAGATTGAATGGATCTCGTGTGCTAAATTTGAAAATAGCTAAAATTGCAGAGCACCCCTAGAGAGGTCAACAATGTACAAGTCAGGGCTGTAAATCCTGATGATGAAAGGGAGGGAGCTTCCTCCATATCTATACCGAGGTCCATACTGTACATCTTAATCCAGCGAAAGGCTGACTTTGACCCTAAATGGAGGGTCAGCAAGCTAGGCGACTGTCTCGCAGTATGATATACATGTATAGCGAGCATTGTGGACACCGATACTGGAAACCTTAGCCTACTCTGGGCCCGATTCCACTGAAAACAGATGTCGTTGACAGATATGCCGAAGCCGGAGTAGAGGTGGTCTGAGGAGGAATGTGACAACTAATTTATCAGACTGGACGCATTAAGTGTTAGGGGATAGGAAAATTAAGGCAGCTGGATATATAACGTGTTGGATATTATATATATATACATAGGACCTAATTATATTATATATATTTGTGCGTCAGTAGACTACATAGTATTCTGCGTGAGCTTTGAGAGTGGGAGTAGACACCTAAGAATAGTTATATAGTATATTAGTCACAGAACCAAGATCAGTTCATTTCGAGACCTGATATTGAAGTGTCTATAGAGGATTATTAGTGAATGTCAAATAAGTTAAATTGATAAATCATAGCCTACAGAGAGTGCTCTGCTTTGCCTTTTAAGTTCTTTTCTGCTTGTTTCCAAGTCACAGTAGGCCTAGTCGCTAGCAGCTGTATAAAGGTGTGATGGTAAGTACAAGTCACTCTGTTTTTCTCGCATGGCCTGAATCGGGACCGCCTCTGAGTAAGAATCTTGAAGGGCGCTATATAAATAGACCTATTGATTGATTGAATCATTGAACGAGATAAACAGTGCAAGTGCAAACGACTACAACTGCCTATAACAGAGAGAGAGAGAGAGAGAGAGAGAGAGAGAGAGAGAGAGAGAGAGAGAGAGAGAGAGAGAGAGAGAGAGGAGATTTATGTCATTGCATAACTGTAGCCTATAATGTAACCGGATGCGTTCTGTCAGACTGTCAACCCGATTAATTTTTGTTCAGTAAAGAATATTATTATAATTACGCAGACAATCCAGACATCGTGCAACACCGGCTCGCGATAGCTTGCAGTTTGTATATATATATATATATATATATATATATATATATATATATATATATATGTTTTGCCCCCCCCTGAAAAAAACTGAAATGACGTCCCTGTATCCGTCATCGGAAATCAGGGAAAAAATGCAAATTGATAACAGCCTGGTAACAATAACTGAATAACTGGTTTGACACTTGAAAAAAACAGGTCAACTGGTTGTATACGGAAATTTTGGTAAATGTAAGTCAGTTGGGTTTACAGGTCTGTAGTAAAGAATTAAATCTTTTAACAGATTCACTTACGGCCAATAAGTGATTTTAGGAAATTGGAAAGTTTTGTTGTCTTGGAAACATTCCATTTCGGATGGTTTTCCAATTTGACTTCTCACACGTAGAAGGTCACAAGGGGCAGAAACAATTACTCCATTTAGAAACAAATAAGAAACTGATTGCTTTTATCGATCCTATGCAGGCTTCTTGATGATCCACTTAACCAATTGAAGGCAGGACATGGACGATGATGAGTCACTTGCAATCCGCCCCCAATGGAATCGCTCAGCAAACAGGAATCGTAATTCATCTTCAGCGCTGGCTAAATTTGGAACAGCAGCTCACGTACTCAAAGGACACAAGACGAATGAAGACAAACAGCCGGACATGCACTGGGAGCGCTTCTGAAAAGCTTTATAAATTGCCATATACAATACTGTGCAATATAATATGTACACATCGCAGCCCATTGAACCAATCATGGTGCATTTTGCCTTAGAGTAAAGGCTTAGACAATCAATCATAGCAAGTTTCATAGTTGTAAAAAACGTTTTTTTGGTTTTTTATTCTCTCCCAAAAAACGTCGTTTTTTTCGTTTTTTATTTTTCCCATCGTTTTTTATCGTTTTTTTCGATTTTTATGTAACTTTATTTAATTATTTACTGTTTAATATTATTTTCCTTAATTTAATTTTTGTCTGATATTCCATACGTTTTCACCGTACTCTCAAGGATGCAGCTAACTATAGGGTCTTTATGTAATTGTTGAAGTCATAATTTTGAGAAATACATGTAGTGGATCCCCTCAAGAAATGAAATTTCTAAGAGTTATTTTGATATAAAATTCTTGGGCATAATTATTAATATTTATAAGTGGCAATTTTAAGCACAAAATAAAGTACAATATATAATTTAGTAAATATCTGTGGTTTTTGCTTCTGGTTAGATTTTAATTGTGTTATGTCGATCAGCATAAACTTATAATGTGGACTTATGTCTACAATTTAAATTTGAAAAGATTTCAATACCTTTAATTTGTCCGAATTTCTTATTAAACGAAAGTTATAAGAAAAAATAACTGTGGTAGATTAATGTTACTTATACCAATTATTTTGGCCTAATAATAAAGTTGTGTTATTTCCAGTTTCTTAATAAAATTGCATAAGCAATTAAGGTTTGTAAGCTGAAAATGAAATTTCAGATGTAACAAAGGCAAATTATTTTCCGTTTCCGTTTTTTATCGGTTTTTTGTCGTTTTTTATTATTTCGAAAAAAACGACGTTTTTTACCGTTTTTTATTTTCTTTTCATCGTTTTTTACATCTATGGCAAGTTTCATTTAACCACCAGTAAGAGATGTTGATTTTTGGTCATTAATAGCGATATAAACGATAATAATATAAAAACTGTTGGTTCTAGACCTGATTTTAATAGTTTTAGATCCGCATAGTGCTGTTAAAACAATTGTTGATGGCACTAACCATTTCTGCATCAAATATGCCTACCTTCTTAAGATTTCTACGGCAACTGTTCTAAGAGAAATAATTTTAACCTGCATGTTTTGAGTCACACTTGACCTATGGACCTAGTTAGTGTAAATATCAACAATGCAGGGAAAGGACAGCTTTTGTTAAAGTTTCTGCTTTTATAATTCTTGCTCAAAAGTAACACAAGAAAACAGCACAACATGGTAATATAGCAACAATAAGGATGTATCCGCCCCAATGACCGCTTTTTTTGCATCGAAAATCGGTTTAAGCTGGATTTTGCCCATGTCGTTTCATCGGAAAGAGCAAATCTCAGGACTATACCAGTTGAAATCATGTTTGGCCAAAAACAATTTCCTTTTTCATTGATACAAAAATAGTAACTGTTTCTGCAACCAAAAACAATTTCCCTGGGTGAGTGAAGTACCACAGCGCAGAAGATTAGTAATGATTACAAATCCTCTGTGCTGAGGTACTTCACTCACCCAGGGAATTAAAATCTATTGCAAGAGAAAGATTATCTCAAAATCTCTAAATAGTAGCATCTCAAAGAAGGTTTCAAACCCCACTATCCAATGGTATCCAGTTACAAAGTGTGCACTCTCACTCTAGCCCCTGTGTGCCACAATAAATATTGGCTACTGGCAAAGTCTATTCTCTGATGTCTAAAGAATGACAAACTTTGAACTCAAAACAAGATAATTTTAGTACTTCTTCTTCTTCCGTGCTTTTGCTTGAAATGAAACATATTTAAAAACAGAGTGCAAGCGTCATAGCTCAGCTTGAATTAAACCTCATTGAAGGTTCTGCAATGAAAGGTCATGCCACTGCTGAAAAGGTCTTCTCCACAGTAGTCAGACACAGCTGCCATAATTATAGGAAACCCATAAACACATACATGGCAATAAATATATGAGTTCCATCGATTCCGAGGAAGAGGGGCATAGGTCTGGAAATTCAAGACGAGATAGGTCGTCACACGCATTAACAAGGACGGAAGATAAGGTCAACAGGATCTTGCAGCAGCGTCCTCTTATATGGACACTTGAAGAAGACGTAACGGTGCATTGTGCAGGCTCTTCTGAGAATGCTTGACGGCTATTCCAAATGAGATCTGACAGGGCTGCGACGAGGCATTCGATAATAATACAAGCCCTGGGTGAGAATAACGCCCCAGCTGACCAGCCCTGCATGCAACAATTGCAACAACAGGTGATGTATTTGGACATTTACAACGCACCAGCAAGCAACCAGCATGTTGGACGGTGTCTCTCTTCAGTAGCAAGCCAGCTTTGTCGTCCAGTGATTGTGGATTTGCACCTGCTTAGTGGACTCTCAGCATAAATTTTCCACACACTTTTCTCACACCATATATTCAGACCTACCCTCCTTGCACTCATGACAAGTAAATACATAAATAAATGAATACAATACAGGAATTGCACAATAATGAGGATTTCATACATGTGTATATAATTATTTATATAATTATAATTATAATATATATAATTATTTATATGTTGCACAGCTAGGGAAACTCCCCCACATGGCAAAGACTTCTTAGCACAAATGAGAAAAAATTCAAATTCTTGCCAAAAAAGAGATGTGAAATTTCAGTAACTGCACATGCATACACTGCATCGCAGATTTCTAATTTTTATATTTGAAACATGTATAACTCTTAGATTATAATCATCTGTCAAAAGACTGTCATATCTTCTTAATACCTGAGCTAAATGTCTCTTGGGCTGTGATTAAAGTTCATTGTTAATTCTTATCGGAAAAAACAGCAAAAAGCGAGACAAGCTGTTCTGATATGAAATTAAAGTAATAATGAATTTCATAGAGCTTCCGATATTATTTTACTCAATGTGCAAATGTCTTTTAGCAAACATCTCAAATCATCACTGTACTATGATAAATCAATAACATAAACCTAAAAGAAGCAAGAAACCTAATTACAGCATCCACAGATGATCATCATCCTTAAAAAAGAATCAGCTGCATGGAAGCTATTACAGATGACGCCCCTTGTGGGTTAAGCAGTGCAGAAATCATCCCCACCCAACCAACCACGGTTAATCTGTATTTCACAGCCAACTCTGCTAAAGCCACGCACCCATACGTATGCACTGCAGCATAATGATCCCTGCCTAGCATGCAAATGACAAACTGCACAGACCAGGCTCAGCATATCTGACCAGAAGCCACGATAAGAAACGCGACATGGATTCATTATGGCTCACGCAAGTAAATTATTCCAAGCACAAAAGCCACGTGCCATAGACTGTCCATGGACAATGCCAACCGGAGAAGAAATCAAGACCAAAGACTGTGAGCAGAACAAGGCAACAGTAGTCTGCATACACCACAGAAAGAAGAATTACTGTAAGTCTGGGGTTAGATGAATATGATAGAAATTGAGATGATGATGTGTTGGACTACTAAAAGAGTTGTCAATAATTTATTTACTTTCTTGGATAAATCAATTAAGGCAAGATAGGGTACTATGGTGATGAATGATGATAGTGTAAGGTAAGTTCAGGAAAATTAAAAGTCATGAGTCAAAGTTGTAATAGGTATATCGAGGAAAGTAGTCATTTCCTGTGCATGTCTGTGTTATAAACTTGACATGAGATTTACGCTCCAGAATATGCATTGATGATCATGCTCTGCCTAAAAGTGATAACACACTAAACTGTCTTAGTGTGAAAATGTATCATTAGAATGGTTTCTCTGACACCACACCAGTCACCTCATAAAAATAAATGACCAAATGTCTACAAAGCACACTCAGGTAAAGCAGGCCAGAGGTAAACAATATAAGCAAAAGCAAGGGTTCGAAAAGTTCAATCAATTGTCTTGTTTTCACCAGACAATCACATTTTATTTGAAGAGTCCGTTCAGTCGCTCATCTAGCATTGACCAACCTCATCAAAAAAGAGCTGCATCATGAATGATGATGGGCTGATTGCAATTCCACACAACAAAACATGAATTATTGAGAAGTCCCGGAAAAGCTGCCTACCTTCAGAATCGGTGGGTGTTGGATGATAAAACGACAGCCCTAGGGAAATCAGGGCTGCGACTATGAGTATTATTAGTGTTATGTCTTGAAGAGCCTCCCAGACGAGAGCCCAGAAGCTCTTTGGGGGTCGAGGTGGTATGACGTTGGAGCCGAAGACTTCGGTTCGATGTCGTACGTCAGCAGGTGAGCCACTTAAACCTGCGGAAAGCAACAGACAAATGACAGAAGATTTTGATTAGGACTGAATTCTGCTGACACGACGATGCAAGCAGCATGTACATCTTCACTTGTGGCAAACGCTTTTATGTTTAAACTGTTATGACAATGTCTGTTCTTTTAACCTTTCTATGCTGTTCGCCTTCTCTGACTATATCTGTTCACCCTCTGCTTTCTAGAAACCTGTTAAACATGAATCTCAACAATGCTTCCTGATACAGTTTGGTCTTTCCATTTTCCTGGTTAAAAACTCAATCTCTATTAAAGTCTATTTCAACTGGTAAAATGATCATGATTGTCTTGACAGAAACAGTTCAACAGCATAGAACATAAAGTAGATATTATCAGATCAAATACTGAGCTGAAAGCAAAAAGTTTTATGGGACAGATGCAACGGTGCAAATATCTGTTTAATAATCACTATGACACACAGACAGCATGCCATATTAACTACTTTCATACTTCTCTTTTTATATAGTACCAGTTTTTCCATGGCAAATATGATGCTGCTGTGCAAAGTTACATTAGGAAGTTTTTCAAGATCCTAAGAACATTTGATGTGTCTACTGTCGCGTAAGTCATTGCTTTCACTTCTATCTTCATTTTTGGTCCAGGCTCTGTTTGGAATGGTCTCCTCTTTGACCTGCGTCATATAACTATTTTTATAAACTGCTCAAGACTTTCCGCTTTGGTCGTGCCTGGGTCGGGAGCACATCTGAATAGTTTCCTTGAAATGGCATTAATTATATAAATTCCATAGATAGATAGATAGATAGATACACATTTGAATTCTGGTTCTATCAACATGTCCTTCAACATGGGCAATAGAACCAACAAACTTCATCTTACCAAACAACAAGTACCCAACCGATCAGTCTCAATGTCACATACAAAATACACAATTGAAGTAATTCCAATTTAAGTGAACACTGCAAAAGAAAAAGCATTTATAAAAATTCACTTCACTCATCGTGAATATTTGACAAGCAACTTCCAGTCAGCCACTAGTAGGCCTACTGCAAAATTTACTACAAATACTTTTGAAAAGTTATAGTATTCCCATTCTCGAATATCTTCCATCTGAAAACATACCCACCGGCTGACCCCATGGGAGCTAACGTAGTCCAATGCACCTCCCATTGAAGCACCAAAATATTATCTATACCAGTACATACAAAATACAGACATTATCACTTGCATCCTAAATCCCCAAATGGCACCATTTGAATGCACCCAAGCGCAGTTTTAAAAACCCTTGAAAAAATATGGCCATAGTCAGTTAGGATCCAACGAGAATAATATTAACAACACAATGGCCGTCAATGGCTTTCATTCCATGTGAAAACATCCACAGCATGTGTGTGCTCCTCAGGTTACCTTATGCAGCTTCAGCGTGATGAAGATTCTCAAAACACAATAAAATATAATTATTATACATTGCATTTTATACTTTAGAGACTGCCGAACTTCACCATTTTATCCAATAACTATGGTACTCAAGAATTTACGAATTAAACATTCCCGGAATCAGGTTATAAATTTCAATTGACTCCATTTTGAAGTAGGCCTAAAATCAGTAAGTATATAGCTTGGTGTGGACATCAGGTTAATTGGGATCATGCTCATTTTGCTTGGTACTATAAAAATCTCCCTAATATAAATCAGGACTCAAACTCATTACCCTCTTTCTCCTCCATTTGTTAATGCATCACTGTCATGTTTCCTAAGGTTCAGCACCAAACTGCCATACTGCAGAAAATGGCGAGCCATCAACCTGTGAGTCTAGCAAGGCCGTAGCCAGGATTTGATTTCGGGGTGTGTTTCATCAAGTTCCCTTCCCAAAAAAACTGATGACTTTTTTTAGTCATCCAGCCGAAATCTGCCAAAAATGTCACCAATTTCTCTTTTTAGTCATCCGGCATTCTGTTTTTTTACGTTTTCCCATTTCGGGGAGTGTTTTCATGGTTTTATTTCATGGTTTTTACATCATGTGCTCGTAAATGCATTCTATTATTTTGCACATTTTCCATTTTGGGGGTGTTCAAACACCCAAAACACCCCCCTAGCTACGGCCTTGGAGTCTAGCAACATCTCCATGAATCCATCAAGCGTTTTTTATTGTTGTCAGGCTTTCATTTTTGGCAGCTAATTCCAACCCCATAATATTATTTTTAAAAAGATCTCCCTTCCACAGCCATCTACGAACAGCAGACAATCCGTTTTGTCTCTTTCGGCTAACATCTGGCTATCTCCATGTACAAGAGACTCTAATATGGCCACAAAGGCTAATGACTATGCTGCAACCGACCTTTCCAATATTTTAGTTGGTCCATTTGCAGCAGCAACTGCAAAATGCCAGCCACTAAACGGCTCTCATGTGCCAAACGAAGTTAAGAACCTGTCTTCAACCCGATTGCCTTTTTTCCAACCCTTAGGCAAACGTTTTTTGCTAAGAGCTCAGAAGCTGTAAACGACTCATCATTAATACATCATTTAACAAAGCTCAGTTTTAGGGTGACTGGTTTTCAAATAAAGTTGTCATCATTCAAGAAGTAAAGCATCATACAGAAAAGACACTACAAATCAAAATCCATTATAGTCAAAGATATTTAATTTACAGCCCAAAATGTATAATTTTGACATTTTATAGTATTTTAAATTATGCTCAAAATGAGTATAATTTATCTAGTGGCACTGCCATAACATTGTAGTTGTTGTCAGTAGTGACTGTCGACCGAGAGATCGGAAATTCCAATCCAAGTCTTGACATTTGCCATTAACTAGCTATCACTTACCTAATTTGGTGCACATGGTTAGCATTATCTAATTTTTGCAGTTTCAGCAGCCATTACTATTACTATTTTAGTCTACAAAATGTAATATATTCTTACAGTTGCTTCATCAAGGTAGTTATACAGAAAATAGCACACAACAAACCTATTCTTCTAATAACAATGTTAGTAAGGATTTTATTTTTCAAGTAATCTGCACCTGATTTTGATAACCAGATTTTTATTAAATGAAGATTCTACTACTACCATGGTTCGAAGAGGTTGATAAACTTGCACCCTACTGAACTCAACATTAATAAGAGCTATAAATGAGAGCATTGATTGCAAACTCTTCCACTGTTTGTATACTCTGACAGTGCCAGTCCCAAGCCTGGATAAAGTAGGAGGGTGACACCAATCATCTTTGCAACGGCAGTATTGTTAAACAGCAACAAGCAAACTGTCAGAAGGAAGGCCATGCGACCAGGGACAGGAACGGCCACACACACAAATTCAGGATATATGCCAGCCTGGCTAAGAAACATGAAGTGCCTAACACTCGTGCACATAATTATCCGCCTCTTAGAGCTAAGAGATTTCTTCCCCTTCCTGGCACAGCCATTCTAAAAAGACTCAGCAACTCTGGTACACTGACAAGCTCACACACAAAAATACACATCTCTGCAATACTGATACAGTAAAGTAAAGAAAAACAAAAGTGAACAGCACTCATAGGCTAAGCATCATCGTCTCCACGGGTGGAACTTATTTAGTATTTATTTCAAATGCATTTTGTTGAAAACAAAAGATGCCTTGCTGGCTGCGTCCCATGCGTAAAAGTAACTTATTCAGTACTTATTTCAAATGGATTTTGTTGAAAACAAAAGATGCCTTGCTGGCTGCGTCCCACGCGTAAAAGTAACCTATTTAGTACTTATTTCAAATGAAGCCCTCATCGGAAGAACCACTAGAGTCCATTTTTTCGATTTTGAGATATTCACAAAATGAACTTTGCAAGTCTATAAATATTTAACTTATGAAAATATGGATATAATATTTGGCACATGAGTTGATATGTGTTGTGTCTGCAACATGTTAAACTAATATTGACTCACCAGCTAGGTGGCGCCACATAATAAATTTTTTTAAACATGCTACATATGGCAATTTCTTAGGAAAATTTGCCAATTTGTCAGTGTGCATACAAGACATTCAAGAATTGCCCTAGAATTATTACGAAATTGTTTTTCAATAGCAAAATATTAATATAAATAATAAAAAAACAGAATTAAATTTTATAAAGTGAAACACATTATTTTAGTGGATTGTCCGTGCGTTCTGTGTCGCTTAATGCTAATATGTTGCTATTTTCGTCGTCATAGTCAGGTTTCCGTTTGGTGACTGCATGGATGAGGCAGAGTCATGATTTTATTTACTGGTAATTTGATACAGCGCTCCTTCAAGGTTAACTACTCAGGAGCGCTCCCAGTAGAACATGATGGTAGAGTGCAGCTGTTTCAGAGCTTAATTTGAACAACTGCTGCAAATCGTCATACTTTGCTTATACACTGCTGTGGAATATTACACTGTTGGAGGCGCATCACGAACTGTGCAACATTCCCTCTTTCCCCTTTAGTGACTTCTCCAGGACTTTGACAGTCCATTGAAAGCATCATCGAAATTCGCATGTTGGTAGACCTAAGCTACTCTTTAACTGAAGGATTGTGTCGTAGGCCTACACTAGCAATCCCTGTGCACCAGCCATTGGGTGATTCCACAGCTGTTTTTTGTTGATCAGGCCTATGTTTCAATCATATTCAAGATAAAAATGACATCGAAGAGAAAATGTTTTTGTGACATGGTCAAATATTTTCTTGTTTGCAATAAGGCTGTGAAAGTAGTGAAAGCGTTGTATAATTCTCATTCTAATCACCAAAAATTGCTAAGTTTCTGATGACGTTATTCAAATCATCCAAGATTGAGGCATTATCAGCTCCTTCATCTTTTGCATTCTTTAACTGAATTTTAATATCTTTTATTTTATCTGATATTTCATCAGATATGCTGCACATATTAGCACGTGGGTGTCCAAGCTGAAAATTTAATTCTATGCTGAAGATCTTGTTGTAAACCCATGATGTTTTGCTGGATACTTCTCTTTGTACATAGCAAACATCTTTTTCATGCTTGATTCTTCTAGAAGATAATACTCGCTGTTATTTGACCTCTGTTTTAATCATCAAGAACCTTCTTGCGTGCTACTAGATATGCTTATCCACTGTTGCTAAGGCGCAAAATTCTTATCCCGCCAATAGCGGTTCCACGTGAATTCATGGAAGAACCACTGAAGTCCTGGACTTAAGTGGTTATTGCATGAACACTATATTTTCTTCTCCTTATAACTTTGGACTGGCGTTAGTTTTCTGAAAAAGTAACTTGCCAATACATGCTCTATAGCATTAGGAATGGCTGGACACAGATAACTAAAAAATGTCAAAAATGGACTCTAGTGGTTCTTCCGATGAAGGCTTCAAATGCATTTTGTTGAAAACAAAAGATGCCTTGCTGGCTGCATCCCACGCGTAAAAGTAACTTATTTAGTACTTATTTCAAATGCATTTTGTTTAAAACAAAAGATGCCTTGCTGGCTGCGTCCCACGTGTAAAAGTAACTTATTTAGTAGGCTACTTATTTCAAATGCATTTTGTTGAAAACAAAAGATGCCTTGCTGGCTGCATCCCACGCGTAAAAGTAACTTATTTAGTACTTATTTCAAATGCATTTTGTTGAAAACAAAAGATGCCTTGCTGGCTGCGTCCCACGCGTAAAAGTAACTGACATCAACTGCCTATAAAACCTCGTGCGCCGCACGTGCGTCTGAGTACACGGGAAGAATTTACGAGGGAGTGCCTCAAGGTGAATCAGAGTATCAGCCCATGAGGCTGCCGTGGCTTCGAAAGCTGCATCCCATCATCTTGTTTGGTAACCATGGATACGCAGCTGGCACTCCAGCAGAGAGATGGATGCACGAACGCACACCGTGTGCCTGCACGAGCCGTGTATGTGCGTTTGCGTCTCTGCCGTGCGTGCGTGTCGTGGCGCAACTGGGTAAAGAAAACGAAAACTGCTTCTGCTAGCCAGCAGATGATAAACGAGCAAACGTGTACCTGAGCCCCAATTAGTGGAATGTAAATAC
Organism: Lumbricus terrestris; assembly: GCA_949752735.1. Classification (NCBI taxonomy): domain Eukaryota; kingdom Metazoa; phylum Annelida; class Clitellata; order Crassiclitellata; family Lumbricidae; genus Lumbricus; species Lumbricus terrestris. The sequence continues at coordinate 19,770,787 of OX457045.1, read as the reverse complement.
GTATAGGCAGGAAGAGCAGCCAGCACAGGCCGCACCTAACGTTTCCTTTACATTTCAGTTATAATAGTTAATAAGTGCAAGGTATCATTCTCGGAAGCCAGTATGCCCTTATTGATATTCAAGAAGAAGATCGATTATCCAATATCCACGTGTGTTGGCACGGTTCTTAATTTCGTGCTCTACCAGCAACATGAAAGTGAGTCTAAGGGACTCCGAATTGCAGGGGGCAAAGCAAAGATTTAGGAAAAAAGATGGCCTGACGAAAGCATGACAAGAAAAGTCTGAAAATTCCCATTTCTGCACTTTCCACAGGAGGTCCAACGTACAACAAATACAACAAAAAATTTATTCTGCTCTTTGAAATCTTCAGAAGTGCACAATGAAATGGACAGGCGACTGTAGACATCAGCTGACTCTGAGCAGATAAGAAGCGAAAGTTTCGAGTTTAGAACAATAGAGAACTCCGTGAACAAAGCGGCAGATGTCTAATAATTGATGGGACTGCATTCTGTCAATGAAACAACATGCGTACCAGTCGTGATGATCAATTCAAAATTTTCAAAGCTCTACTCAAAATCTAGGTGTAGAGGACGAGCTGATTCATGACTGGTGTGTCAAAGTCAAACGAGTTATCCAGAGCTGATCAAGGGAAGTTCTGCGAAACTATAGAAAGGAGGCAGAGACAATCAGCATGAGTGAAAATTGCATAACTCTGAGCAATAGCTACCTTGATGATGGGACAACTGTAAGAATATCTTACATTTTGTAGACTTAAATAGTAAATTTTATGGCTGCTGAAACTGCAAAAAATTAGATAATGCTAACCTTGTACACCAAATTAGGTGGGGATTAAGACTGTTAAACCACAAAACAATGTGACAAAGTCTGAGCAATTGCGCCAAAAAGAACCACCCTGAGTATATATAATAAAATAGAATTATTAAATAAACATGTGAATTGATAAATGTGTGAGTTAGCATACACTATTACACTTGCAACATTTCCAAATATAGTAAAAACATAATATGACACTTGTGTAGAGAGGTTGTAAAACCTGAGATATAATGGTAGCACAAACACGACTGATGAATGCGCCAACCGCAGCTGAACATTGCTTGAGACTGTTTGCTTCCTTAGGTGCTGCCAGAGTAAACAGACATATAAACTAGAAGCTAAGAACATTCCCATGGAGAAAGTGCATTCAATTAAGAGCATGTGATATTCGATTATTGCTAATATACGATGGGTGACCTCACTAAAAGTGGTGTAACTTTCGTTGTGTTTGAAATATTTTGATGAAATCTGACCATCATGTGTAAATATGAATTGTCTTTAAGACTGTAAAATTTCATTTTGAAATTCTTACTTTTGGCCAAGATATTACCAAAAAACCTAGGGGGGGGGTCTTTTTTGGCGCACCCTGCATATATCAGCACACCACTGAGGCTGAAAAGAGTTAAGCGATGAAACTGAGTTTATGTAAGAGGCCACTGTGGCACACATGCCAATGGTCAGACTGGTCATCAGAGGGATGTCAACTGAGAGATGGAACAGCCACTCGATGTCATTGGGAGAGTCTTAATTGGTGAACTGACAGGCGGAAGAGCCACTGGACTGCAGAAAACTCATATCAAACAACTCACACAGACGGGTGGCAAGCGAGCAGTGCATGTGAGGATGAAAGCCGACAAAAAGAATCACCACAGATGGCAAATACAATTTAAATGAATGACTAAAAAGTCATCATGGTCGGCTTAATAAAGATAATCAACAGCAGAGGCAGTATAAAGATCAGACATTGCACTGAGAGAGGAGAAACAAGCCCATCATTGAAAATACTGTTCAAGTTCAGAGGAAGGATCAAGAATGGACATCATCCAAGACAACTATCTTACCTAAACGGTACTCAGGTAAATTACCACATATCGCAAAAACCTGCAACTTCCCATACAAAACGGTTACAGAATGACACTTTGGTCGACAAATAATTTTCACAAATGCATCTTAAGAAACTCGATATTTTTACTTCCAGTGACAGCTCAAAATATTTGTTTCTGCATGTGCCATTTTCACTTTTAAATTTTATATACATGCCTGTATTTCTTTCTTATTACATACCCTTGTTTCTATTTATATTTTCAGATCATAATTTTCATTGTGCACAAGAATGCAAGACTTTATTCAAAGTAAAACAAAATCGGTAAGAATGCATAAGATCTCTTTGACCAGGCCCTGGTTGGGAGCGCCTCTGAGCAGAGATCTTGAAGGGGCGCTATATAAATTTATGTGATTGATTGATTGATTGATTGATTGATTGAAGATAAAACTCCAGATAATGGGGCATTTTAAATTCATACACAGCAGATTAGCTCCGACAAGCAACGTTGACTTTCCATTGATGCGAATACCAAACGAGCCGTTCCTAAACACCCGAAGAAGTTCAGCAACCGCCGCTGCGTGGAGTCTTGATCGGCAGCTTCACCGCATGAATTAGCCATTCCAGACCAGCCGAGCCGTGGCACGGCCTTGAATCAAAGCCAAATCGATTCAGACAAATGGAATGCAGATCTCTTGTTCCCAAGCACCGCCACGGCAGCAGCTGACACACAAGATACGGACGCAGGCGAGCACGCCGCCTTCGCCGCGCTCGGCGACCAGACTCGCTCGTCGATTATTGACAGTCTACTCCATATGTCGAGAAATTCTCTCTGCTCCATCGTCGATCCGCTGACATTGGAATATTAATTTCCTCCGAAGAAAGAAGCTATATTTGTGTAAAGGCATACTATGCAAACGCCGCGAAAGAACGGAGAACACGACTGAGACGCAATCGATCCGTCATTTCTTGGCAGAAAATTACGACTCACAACTCAATGACTTCTGCAGATTTTGTAGGTCAGTGAGTAAGCAAAACGTTGCTCACTTCTGGATGAAATATCTATGTGTTGTCCACATTTGTGTGTATGAGGAATTTATGTAGCACCACTTTATTAGACATTAGACATTCATTCATTCATTCATTATTAGAATTTATATAGCGCCCCTTCAAGAAACTACTCAGAGGCGCTCCCAGCCCAGCCACAGCAAAAGAAAAAAGATTTAAGGGTTTTAAGAAATAAAGATTGACTGGTCAGGTGGAGGAGATGGAGGTTAGGAGGGAGGTCATTCCAGATTGACGGCCCCACAACCGAGAAGGCTCGGCGCTGTCTGGTAGCTAAGCGAGCCCGTGGAAGGCCCGACGCGCTTCAGTGTCAGAGACTGGGCGACAGAGAACACGCAGGTAAGATGGAGCACAACCAAGGATACAGCGACATTATTTATTGATCCCATTACAATCATACATACATGTAATTAAGTATAAACATAATCAGAATTAAGCAAATTCACTTAAAGAGTAGGCAGAATAACAGAGAGCAATAGGCACACCAAAAGGGACAAGTCCCGCTAAGTAGGGGCCTAAATAACATTGAGAAGTACAATAAGACAATGAACAGTGAGTAGTAAACCCGTAGGGAGCATTAGAATGCATCAAAAAAGATAACTGTTCGGAGGCGCTTCCAACCCAGGCAGAGGGAAAGTCTTGAGTAGTTTTATAAAAGAGTTGGACAAGTCACATTGGCGACTATTACAAACAAAGGCACCCACAATCGATAAAGTTCCATATGTTACGAGTTCTTCAATGTCTTGTAAAAAAACTGGCAGATAAGAACATCTGATGCTAGACACTTCTGATCTCAACCAAAATCTTTTCTGAGCACATCTACCTCTGTAGATGTGTCAACATGTTCGTGTCAGATTCTCATCTGCGCTTTCCACACAACACAACCTAGCATTTAGTTTGTACAATAATCCTGATAAACAGCAATAATCCACTTATGACTTGACTATAATCATGGCACTACAGAAGTATTACATAAAACAGATCAGTTTTCCATTGATGACATGATTCTCATTTCCTGGCAGTAACCTAATGTCAAATGCTAGAATAGATCTATCAGGAGCTCTCACTGATAGAGAGCTCCTGATCAATAACAATGAATATGAGCTACAGCTTTTCAACACAACACTAAAATAATAATAATTAATTTACTCCTCCATACAGCTATATATTATGTACGTATCAATGTGTGTATATTACATGCTCTTGATATTTTCATTTAAGGCGTCTAAGGCAGGGGTTCTCAAACTGTGGTACGCGTACCCCCAGGGGTACGCCAGGCGCCGGTAAGGGGTACGCGAAAAATTCCAGAAATAATTTTTTTGTAGTTTATGAACTTTGTGTCCATCTTGCTTTGATTAGCAATGATTTTTAACGTTGCAACATATAACAGCAGCGTCATTTATTTCTTGCTCAACATATAATTAAACTCACATAGGCCTACAATGCAGTGCATGCAACGTATTTGTGATTAGGTCTATTACTATAATTTTGAAACAAATAATGTATAAATGGTTGAAAGTACCAAACCCAGAATATCTCAGTCTATATAGAGCTCAAATACCGTAGCAGAGAGCTGAATTGGCCAGATGATTAATTTCTGGTCGAGCTTTACATTTTGTGATTCCTTTCAGCACGTCGCGTCATATCTGGGTGAAACTGCTAACTATTCTTGCTATCTAAAGGAAACATGGGGTAAATTTGCATTTGAAATTTACAAAATATTAAACCAGATAGCCTATTTATTGCAAATCTGGGTTAGTCTGAAGAAGCCCACAGCACTGTTAGGTTGGCTCTTTCCTCTTTCTTATAGAGGTTATACAACAATGTTCCCTCTTAAATTTGTTGATAAGACTAGATTTTTCTCCCTATATAGGGGCCTAGGTCTAGACTCGAATAAACGATGTCACCAATGATTAAAAGAACTTTTAGTTGCCACTGCCAGGGATTGGCATTTTTTCTGATCTGATTTTGCTGGGGGTACGCCATCATTCGATTTTTCAACTTGGGGGTACAATAAAAATAAAGTTTGAGAACCCCTGGTCTAAGGGCAGTTCGGCGTTCTGTTTCGTCCTCTGCTTTTACCACTTTGGTCCATACTTTCATTTGCTTCAGAATTGTTGAATACTGTAATTCTCTTCTAATTGGTCTGCCCAAGGAATTAAAATATGATAATCCTTCATTCTCAGACATTCAAGTATGCAACAACCCACAACTGAAAAATTTCCTCTATCCTTTAACAGAACTCCCACACCAACTCATACCTACCCCAAATCTAATCCTCCTCAACCTCATTGAAGCTAGGTAGTGGCCAAGCGGCACTCTCTGTCTCTCTCTGTGTCTCTCTGTCTGTCTTTGTCTCTAGCCTATCCATCCATCCATCCATCCATCCATCCATCCATCCATCCATCCATCCATCCATCCATCCATCCATCCATCCATCCATCCATCCATCCACCCACCCACCCACCCACCCACCCACCCACCCATCACTCTCTATCAGTTCTCTCTGCATATCTCTCTGTTTCTATCTCTGTCCGTCCCTGTCTTTCTTCTCAGGCTGTCTCTCTCGGTTTCTCTTTGTCTCGCTGTGTCTCTCACTGTCTCTGTCTCGATCTGTCTCTAAAAGGATGAACACAGCTCGCATATTAATATTCTGTCGGCCTTTTCAATATTTCCACCGGAGTAAATCAGAAACACAAACACATCAGTCAAGCGGTGCCTTCACCAGCACCACCCTTCCGAGAAGAATATTTCACCAAAGTCCTGGCTGGTAACCGTGTGTGGATGATACACATCTGCCATCCAATGCATCCAAAGCATGCCTAGCATGCTCACATCCCATGATGAACATCCATGCTAGTTGGCCGAATTATCTTTGGAATTTATCCTAAAGATTCTCATGCGATATTGTTACTCTATTCTAGCCTCATGCATTTAAATCTATCCACATGCAAAGCATCAACCAACAGTGCTGGGCATGCGTGCCTTTTGATCACAGCTCCTACATACAGTGAACTTCCTGTGCAAGGCTGAAAACAATCCTCAATTCGTTCTACATTCTGTCAGAAGGGATCGTTGATCTTCCGCTGTCTTAAATCCATTTTTTTCGTACGTTTTTCACACTGGCAGTGCGTCTGATATCGTGCATGGCAAGAGGCGCATTTTAAGGAAATATTCAAATACAATAGAATGCAACACATAATAATAGGTAAACCACCCTCAACAGAGTAGTCACAACATAATACTGGTTTGCCTAACTCCATCATTCTAAACTACTATCTTCAAAATATCTGGCAATTCCTTTCCTTTCTTATTAATAATCCATTCTCTGCTCAGGTCTTTGTTCTAATTTACTTTTCTCTCTACAGTAATGTTCGTTTATTAAATACTTGTTTCCTTTTGTGCCTGTGTTTTAGTTTTTTGGCTGTGTATGCCTTTGCTTATCCAGTTTCATATTTCAACAATCTTCTACATCAATATTTTTCTACTCTCCGTTTGTATATGGTTTCGTTAAAGTCAATGAATCATTTGATCATTTTATAAACAGTATTTCATTCTCTCTACCCAGAGTTCAACTGCGACATGAGTTCAACCCCATCTGCCAACAAAACACTAAACGTTTGTTCTTTACACCGAATTTCCAAGAACTTCCACTATCTCTATTCATCTGGTATGATATCAAAGTACTTCTGATGGGACCATCCAGAGATTTATCTGAATAGTTGACACAGAGCCATTCCTCCCTCTCAACTTCACAACGAGTCTATTTCATTGAATTTCCATTCCGTCAAACCACTAACGAAGAAGTGCAACAGTGTTTTTAAATCTTCTCCAGATGTCCCAACTTGGAAATCTCCAGACCAACTCAGCTCAGATAGTTTCAGACCGGAAGAAAGCCGAACAAGGCTTTGTATCAAACTGCCCCAAAACACATTTCACGCCGACAAGATATATACACTTTGTTTGACAGACACTTCCAAGCAGACAACGATCCAAGAATCACAGCATCGTCTGTGCATGTAGGAGATGCGGCATTGAGAACGGGAAACACACGTTCCGCCAAGATAAATAAACGACGCCATTAAAGCAAACCGTACGCCCGGAGACAATGGCCCGCGGATGCAGATGGATACCGCCATGGTACGGACAGGCTGTCCAGTAATTTGATTCTTCCAAGGCATCAATCTTTTCCGGGGCACAATCCTGCGAGGCATGTGGGAATCCGGCACGGCCGAACACATGAGATTCCGAATCCGCTAAATGTTGCTGCGAATGCTGTCTCGCGAAACGACAGCGCGGGAGAGAATGTACATAGGAGGCTGGCTGGCAACATCTTCTAATCACCAGCACACCAAAGCAGATGGAGTTGTGCAGCATCTGACCGATCACAATGGCCTGCTCCATTATTCTGGTAACACAGGATAAGATAAGGTCCAGCACCCTGAAATGTTATCCTTCAATTAGCGTCCAGACTAATATTAGACTGTTCCAATAGCGGGAAAAAATACAGAATCACAGTCTATTGATACATTATCTGCTCTTAGGAATGATTTAGCGCAGCCATTGGGTGATATCACATCTTAGGAATTATATTAGGCTAAAAAAAGAGTAAAAACAGGCACAGAAGAAAATCACTAAAATTTCTGTCACGATTATTTTTCTTTCATTGCGGCCTGCTGAGGAGTATCACATTCATATTGTTTTCATGTTTATTTTAAATATAGCAAGTGCATACCATCAATAAGACTGGCAAATGCACAGAAAGATGACATTTAACTTAATTTCCTCTCACTTTCACAAACTCACATAACCATAAAAAACCATTGCATCAATTCATCTTGCAGCAATAAAAACTAAGATAATGAGATTAAATGAAACAAACTGGAAAGAGAACACATGTAATTTTTACTGTGTGTTGTCATAAAAGTTATTTTTGGGAATACTAAAAGACCCAAAATGAATTTGCAACATGCACCAAATTTAAAACTGACTTTGAGACAATGGCTAAGAGTAAAGCAATATAGATTTTCATCTAGCTATATTCATAATGATATACAACCATTTCAAGAAAAATCCTAAGTTGTACTTTCAATCCAACTATCACCAAACAAAATGATTTTCACCTCATATGGAACTAATGCAGAAGAAGGCTAAACAGTTTTGTTTCATTCAGAAAAACATGTCTCTTGCTAGCCTTGTATATGTTAAAATTGGAGAGGAAAAATGTGGCTGCCTTTGGTCAAATGGCGAATTCAGTCATTATTTCAAAACTTTTGTTAAAGACTGTCCACCAAAGATAAAATATATGCTCACAACATAAAAAAACTAAAATATATAAAACATATGCTCACTATATGTCCACTAAAATATATGCCCTGGGCTCCTAGCATATATTCGTGACACGTATACATGTGACACTTGTTCAAGATCTGACTGCAATTGAAATAAAGCACCCCATGAACAAGCAGCTCTGTGCTGCATCCATAGAGAATTCATGTCTGTTTTACATTTTGACATCACATTCCACACCGCAATGTTCCATATGGACTTAAATTTAACTGTTCTATTCAGCCGTGGTTGAACTGAGAGTAGATTATCTTAACGGGAAGCTATAGAAAGCTCCTTAACTGGTGCATTTCACTCAACAGGTACAAGAAATGGCTTACCTTCTGTGGGTGATGTAAAAAGCCGCTTGCACAGGTCCAATGTACCGCCATACTGGCTTTGTATCTTCTGATAGGCTTCCTGGCCCCTCAGTTCCATAAGTTCCCGTAACTCCTTTAGCGTGCAGCCAAACTGCACCTGTTGCCCGTCCACCTCCGTCGACGTCATTCGGCGCTTTTCCTGCAAATAGGAACCATTCCATAAACAACTGAGCATTCAAAACAGCATCTTTATTTATTTATTTATTTCAAGTATTTATATAGCGCCTCTTCAAGAAACCTACTCAGAGGCGCTAACTAAAAAAACCTACTTAGAAACCTACTCAGAGGTTCAGCATCACAAGATGGCTGTTTCCCACTTTTTTAATCAATCGCGAAATAAGAAAAACCACAGAGAAAGGTTTAATTTCAACCTTGTCGAATTACGTTAGCATATAGCTGATTTAAAAAGTCTTAGCTATTTTATCACAGCCTTCGTCGGAAACGTGGAGCCAGAGGCACAGCATCAGGACTCGACTCTACGATAATTTAAGTAAGCAATCAAAATACCTTAACCCTTTACCCGTTTGCCCCGAGAATATCCGCTGAAAACATGGGCTTAACGGGAAAAATGAATGGGTAAAGGGTTAACTGATTTGAAGTGACCGAAGCCAAAAACCTTGACTTATCCTTTACAGTTATCTCCATCATAAACGGCCAACTGCACAGTTTCAGTGCACTTTAACTAAGCAAATCCTTGATAAGCAAATCCTTGATAAGCAAATCCTTCGTTCAGCGCAAACCTCGTCCTGTGTTTAACTCAGTTTCATCAGAAGCTATACCATTCCACAAGTCAGCTAGAGTGTTTGTGGTGCTGTTCAAATTTTCTACCTGCCTATGTCAGATTTAGATGGTAATGTAAAAATACTGCAAACTTTTCGAAACTTGCTTTATCTGACAAGTGGGCATATTTAACTAATCTAAGCTGTGTGCGTTCTGCTTCATTCAAGCACATTGAAAGATGTATGTCACTATATACTGTAGGATAGGTGACAGTTTTGCCCATTCAAGATTATGGTCTAATTATGGTGCATCATTGGTTGATGTCCCTGCGCACTAGACACCAGTGCAATCGAATTCACCAATACAATATTGATAATAATGATCAATATTCTGATCATGCTTCATACCAATAAATATTATCATCACATTATCATTGTAGTAGTAGCATTAACGCTAAAGACCATAACAATAAAAATAATTAATTAAACAGTAATGCATTCTGAACATCAAAGAAGATAACATAACCAAGCCTGGATTCGGTTCGTATGTTGCCAATGCCAAAGTTGGAAGTAGTTATCAGTGTTTTGAAAAGGAGCTGCATAAAGTAACTGAACGAATAAATAAGTGAATGAATTAAAGGTGTCTTTCAACGGCAACTGCCGTCTGCATAAAAATTCATTAAGTGGTAATTAAACCCATTACCGGCCGACCAGCATAAAATCGAATATAAAATTGACGACTATAATTGGGATAGTTGGTAAAGGGGTTAAGCAGCTTTTCCTTTAACCAACTTCCTTTGGACTGAAAATACATCTGCAAGCAGGTAATGCTTAGAATTCGAGCTAACAGTTCACAAGTATACAACGCAAAAATGCGTCTATTATTTTTACACACAGTTTTTTTCTTATTGTTGTTCACCAAAAAGGTTCAAGCATAACATGCAAACAGTCACTGTTGTACATTTGGTAACACAATGAACCAAAAGAAACAAAGGTTCCGCTAACATGGTCATCTATTACAAAAAGTCCTTAGACAATAAAATTCTTTTCAATTCATCATTCTATACGACGACATATTCACTTAAAGATACAGGCATATGGTCCATGAATAGAAGACAATGCCACTTGCATGGCAACAGACAAAACAATGCAAGTACATTCTGCTAGAGAGTACAAAAGAAAAGCAATCAACGTTCTGTCATAAAACCATGCAAGGACACAGCTCATCAATAATATTACTCCACCATGCAGTGCAACATGACGAAACTATTGATAAGCAGAAACAAAGACGCGCATGGCACCAGCACCATGGTCGACAATGCACCGGTACAGACATCCATGGCACTGCATTGTTGCCACATCATCACATAATTAATTCACCGCAAACAAGCTCAAAGCATTGCAGTGATCCACTTTTCTGCTGAACGAAGTAATTACTGAAGCATCCGGTCATTACAGGAGACAATGCATGCCCAATAACGGATTGTCCATGAAGCATAACCATTTGCATGCTGTATCCAGTCAAGTCAGGTACAAAGGATTATTAATTTGTCATGCTGAACGGAAAACTAAGGTCGCTGGTTTGAGCCGAGACGGCTGGCTATCTCTCCGTCGTTAATGCCCGACCTTCTGGCTTTTGACGGATCTGCTCGAGTTATGATCGGGAGTTTCATTTGTCACTGGTAGTTATTATCAGGGACACCTTGGGACTCATCTGACATGCAAGCACATGGAAGCTCAAATTCACTTCCTTCCTTCAAAAAGCGGCTAAAAACTTACTACTTCTCCTTGGCGTTCAAGCATATGGATCTTTAATTGCATCTTCCGTTGGCGACTGACTGACTATCTGCGCCTCAGATTCACATTTCGGTGTGACCTTATGCTCGTTACAAATTTATTTAACAATTAATAATAATAATATTTAAAAAAAACTAATAATAATAATAAGTAATATAAATGGATCAAATTAATATAATGCGCATATACAATATAATAGGCCTATGCAGGCATTTTATGGAAATCCTCAGCCAGGTTTCTGAACTAGAATCGTTGACCTATGATCATCAAACGAGATGGTTTTCTTTCTACCTCTCATGAAATGAGGGCATGCAGAAAAGACTGATACATGTGTATCTTCATTCAATGACCATTCAAGACATCCAGGTACATGTTAAGTGAATTGCGAGTTCGTTAGGATCATTGTTTACTATCGTGGAGTTCTCGAGTCATTTGGGAATACATTCCAAAGTGATGCACCCACAGCAGCAAAGGTTCCTGGTTTCACATTGAACCATACACACATGAGTCAAACTATTTTCGTTCCTAGTTCCCTTAAAGCTGGCAAATATTGCAGCGAATCAATGAATATCCAGGTTACTTTTCCTGTGATTTGCGCCAAGATAGTACTGGACTCTCCAACGTTCTTGGTGGCTGGTCCAGTGTTTCAGACATCACTGCACAATGTCTGTTATGCTGTCAATTATCTAATGTTATTCAGAACTCAACTTAAAAACCAGTTTGGTTTCAGCTCGCTCATCTTTCATAGCTTTGTTAATGGTTTCCCCATATACCTTGATTTCTAATTGGTTTCTTCCAGTGACATGACAATGACTTGAATCAAATGTCAATTGACGACCAATGCCTTTCGCATTCAGATAATGGTGCTGTTCAAGTCATTAGATTACAATATATTAGGTTAGACAAGAAACTACAAAATGTGCACATCGAATTTGGTATGAATTTTAAAATGTATGGTTCTTTGATTCACAAGATAGTTATGGACGTTTATCTGAAGAATGCCAGCAGCACAAGATTTAGGGCAAGACATGGTGCTCACAGTAATGAGTAACACCCACACACTATTACAAACTACAATATGAAGGGAAGTGCATTATTCCAGGATGCAAAGACAAGGACATCAGTTTAGCAAACTCAAAGAACTAAAACAATATATACAAGATAGCATGTTCCACATCCAAATTTCTTACTTTACTACCTGCTCACTACTGGTTTGCACCAGAAGAATGATTCAAAAGAGTTAACACGACATGAGCATCAATACCACGTCTGCCCAGACCGGCAATTTTCCATTCCACAATATGCAGGCCTTTCCACTTCAGCCTGCAAAGCAATCCATTTGCATGCCCGTCTCCACATCCCCACACCCATAAGGACCGTAATAATGTTATTTGGAGGTTTTCTGCAAACGGTTGATGCCACATCTTTACCCACGGGATTAATGACACGCTGGTGTTTGGTAAAAACACAGAGTAGGATATTAAACTATTTATTGATTCAGAATCAACACACACATTGTACCTCGGACCAGAGGCCATTACAGCCGAACGCGATCTGGCAACACAGTCGGCAAATGACGCTCAACGGTGCACAATTTTAGGGTCGGCGAATGTCGGAAAAAATGAATGAATAATGAAACGGGAATGAATATGACTAGGCTGAATTATAGATGAACTGTTGGTGAACAAATGACTGTTTTTCGTATAAAAACCGCGCCTAGCCATTAATTGCGTTCAACGACCGTGGCAGAATCGCTGCGAGATATTATATCTCGACAGTATTCACATCATGACGCAAGAAGCTGAACGAGGAAGTCACTTGGTTCATGAGACGTTGGAAAAGTTATGAACTCAACGTCAATAAAAATTGTCGATATGTTATCACATTTATTTTCATGCAGCAATAAATTAACAATAAATGTAATGACTGGTTAAAAAAATTACATGATTTGATTCTTTTAAAATTTGATTTAATGCTGGGAGTAAAAGGAAGAGAGGAAGACTACGAAAGAACTGGAAAGACACTATCAAAGACGACTTGAGATGTCTGGAGATGTCATGGGAGGAGGATGAGGAACTGGCGATGGACAGGGACGAGTGGAGGAGATGCGTTGTCCGATGTGCAGACCTGCACGGGAAGGACTAAGTAACTAAGTAAGCAAGTAATAAATTTAGGTTAAAGAAAAAAACTGATGTTTACTTTGACTGATCAGCAGTAACGATGGTTTTGAATGAGTTCACGTTACAAATTATTAACAAATTATATACTTTAGCAAATGAGTCAAATCAGTCTCTTTAATTAACTCTAAACAGCACGTAATAAACTTTTGACTGAGTTTTGATTTTGACAGAAAGGTAAACTTAGTAGTATGAGACAAATGCAAAAACTCTTTGCAAAACGTTTGAAATAACATTCAATAAACAACATTAACAAGATTACAGCACTGTGTTTTAAAATCAACAATGCCATTTGCTGTTAAGTTCAACAGCTAAACTGAATGTGCAAAAATTACAGATTGTGAAGATACGCTAGCAGCTGAAAATGAAGTTTAGTATGAGTTTGAAAGAATCATTGACATTTTCAATAATGATGCTATTCAAATAACAATGCCATACGCTCGGAAGAGAAAACTAAAAAATTCTTACCCTTGTGACCAATTAGACAATCCAAATAAGTGCCTTATATCCACGTAACACTTCACAATCCTAAAAATCCCACACACCACCCCGAACTTTCTTCAGCAAAGCAAAGTCAACATGAAGTGGTTCGCCAAAAGCACCAGCTTAGAATCGAACAACTAAGGAGAGCAGTTCACCGACATCAAACAGCAGTAGTAGCAGGACACTCGAAGCAAGTATGCGTCACTGCCTTCCATACTCTCCACCATGTAATTTCCATCCACATCCACATGGTACCCTATCAATGACACCGGTTCCATCAGCGTTGGCCCCGGCAGCGTCCGATCAATACCAGCAAAATTACAGTGAAACTCCGCCTGGATTTGGTGAGCAAGCGAGCGAGCGAGCGCGGAATACGTGCTGCAGTTCTGCGACGGACACAAAGCCCCTATGATGATGATGATGCGGCGGATGCTGTGGCCGGTTGCGGGGGATGATGACGACGATGCACAGTCAGCAGACGGGATGAAAACAGTCCACACTTGATTGCACACGGCTGCTGATGATACCATATTGTCTGCTGCATCGAAACCAAGCGCAATTGTTAACCACGGGTATCATGGCACCTCCTGACCAGATGCCCCAGAAACACTTCAGCGAACACTTCTACACTTTCACACTTCCAGTTGCAGTTCATGGTCAAAGTTTTTTTTTTAAAGTATCAAGAGATTCCAAATGTTGCAAAAAATTAATATTATTTTCTGAGTAATAAGTCAGGTCAAGGAACATTGTGTGAGAAATCTCTGACAGTTTACAGTTTAACTGTCAGCAAAATATTCAATTATTAGTGTAAAAAGTGGCAATAACACAAAATAAAAGCACCTTTGAGCACTCCACTACTGTCTAACATAGCCAGCAATCTGTGAAACGATGGCTTTCCAATATACATTACTCGTGGTGCTACTACCGATAGTTTCTGCTGGCTGTAATTCCAGTATTAAGCTCCACACATCAACACTACCATAAATCAATAAGGAAATCAGTTTCTACGCAGACACCGAGTCTTGACCAGAGCCTTTTTTAGCATAGGCTTATGAGTAAGGTTTGATCACCGATCCATAGAACCATAGAATAGTCATTGGAGAAGACCAGCCGGCGATGAATGTCTGACTCTGTTCTATGTCCACCCTGCAGTTCATGGAATAGCCGGATCTGCGTCATCGTCCACCAATGGGGGGACTGCCGGGCAGTGACATCATCGCCGGCGACTCGGCTGTAAAGTGTGCACTACTGCCTTTTGTGGCTCTACACTTTCGATGCAGTCTGGTCTCTGAAGACTGAACATGAACAGTCTAAACAGTCTGAACAGTCTGGTCTCTGAACATGAACAGTCTAAACAGTCTGGACTTGGGGCATGAACAGTCGGGACTCTGGGCATGAACAGTCTGAACAGTTGCACAGTCTGGACTCTGAACAGGAAACTAAACTTTGGATGTCTTCATTGGTTTAGCTCCATACATGTCTAGTGAGCCTACCTCTGGTGACTCTCATGGTATTCTGCGCATTGATTTACATGTAGGCCTACCTACAAAGTTTCTGTTCATAAGGACATGATTTAAAATTATTCAAAAATGCAAATGGTTTCACAATAGAATCAGAAAATTCACCTGCCCAAAATTATTATCATTAACTTTTTTGAAAGCAAACGTTTCCCTTGGGAGAGACTATTTCAATGAAGAAGAGATATTTCCTCCAGAGACATTATCTAAGAATGTAGACTCGACGGGTGAATTTATTCTCGAATAATACCACCGAGGAATAATCAGTTCTGGAATAGATTCACTGGGAAGATCCTGCTTCGAAATAGATTCTACAAGCAAGACCTTAGGGGGGACTCTGCTTTGGGATACCAGCATGCATTTCTCAGTGAGTTGGCATCTAGCATTCATGCCTAGCAAACAGCAAACCAGCCTTCATTTTTGGTTACAAAACAAAACCAGAAGAGATATTTAAATAATATCTGTAAACAGCCTTTAAATCTAT
Source organism: Lumbricus terrestris (assembly GCA_949752735.1). Classification (NCBI taxonomy): domain Eukaryota; kingdom Metazoa; phylum Annelida; class Clitellata; order Crassiclitellata; family Lumbricidae; genus Lumbricus; species Lumbricus terrestris. The sequence continues at coordinate 19,754,964 of OX457045.1, read as the reverse complement.
TATAAGATCATATCAATTAGGACAAGTACATTAGTACAATGCAAACACTTCTACTGTAGTGACAGACTGTAGTAATAACTATGGCTTTCATCAGCTTTCAGTGTTCCTTCATCCATATGTGATTCAAATAATAATAATAAGACTTCTCAACCCATAGATCTAACAACTATTCGGAATTTCACTTTTTGCAAATAATAGCAATGATACTTATGAATGTCCAGTGATGGCTAGTTACTTTTTAAAAGTAATCAGTTACAGTAACTAGTTACTGGACTGCGAAAAGTAACTAGTTACTGTAACTGATTACTTTTCCAAAAAAGTAACTAGTTACTGATTACAGTTACTTTTCAAAGTAACTATAGCTACTTTTAGTTACCACAGGTCCAATTTCATTGATTGGGTCTTTCAGCATGTAGTCGCCAGAGTAGTGGTCTGTATCGCAAATATAAGTAACTACACACCACGTTTAGCTGCTCACAGTGTTCACTGTCATTAATGAAGATGATTTAGTTGCAAAGTTGCCAATTTTGCTACTGTCACTTAGCTAACAACTAAAAAATTAGTTCACTTTTTAGTTTAGCTAAAAGTTGAAATTTTAGTCAAACTTTTGCCCATCGTTGACCAGTGATATAGTCCGAGTCCACCTGAGCCGAGTCCGAGTCCAGCTAAGTTTTATTCGATAATCTAGAGCAATGGAATGGATACAATTCTTCCACCGCCAAACACAAGTTCAACACTCGCATCTTGTGAAGTCTCTTACGTTGAGATTTGCGGCCAAAACTGCCACCCATCAGCAATGCCTCTACTTTTAAAGTAAATATTCTGAATCTGTGGTTTGGGAAGATGGGGGTCTATCCACTATAATAATATCATGATCATCTGCCCTCCAATACTCAAGCATAGAACAAACTAAGTGCTACGACTCTGCCTGTACACCTGTTGCAATCCGTATATTGTGGAGTATCTGATCTATTAATGGAAATATATAGACCTCTGCCGCTCGGCGCCCGGTTCCAAGATCACAAGCCACAAATAGACATGTCCAACCCTATCCTCGTTTGTTTTATCCATAAACGTCTAGATAGATTAAAAGTATAATTATGTCCTATCGGCCTATTCGTGTTAAGTCTTATTAAGGTGTCAAAATATCGAACTCGATTTCAACTGTACGAGTGCCATGAGTGGCACCTGGTTATGTTTGTGTATCTACATGTATACTTATAGGCTCATGTTCAAATAATGTTCACACTCGCCCATCCCGTAACCCAACACCGACCATACATCAAATACGCTTACACAGGTCTGTAATTAACTTCGATCGCTCTGTGGTCAGTGGTGCCCAGTCATCCGTCACATTACTTCAATGTCAGGTTGTTTAATTAACGGAGGATCCAGTGTCTTAAACCCGTAGGCTAAAAGGGCTCCTTTGTCTGAGCTGAGTGACCAAGAAAGCAGACGAAATGTTTGAATTGGTTGTGGCAATAAACAATGGCCTGTTCCACGGAGAGTAACGAAAAGTAACTTGTTGTTTTAGTTATTGTTACCTGGTAAAAGTAATCAGTTACTGTAACTAGTTACTTTTTCAGAAAAGTAACTAGTTACTGTAATAGTTACCTCAAAAAAGTAATTAGTTACTAGTAACGCGTTACTAGTAACGAGTAACGCACAACACTGTGAATGTCGATCATTTTATATACATAATTAGAAGCTTTAATACTTAGAGTTAAACACGATTTCTCATTAGACTACACTACTGCCTTGGATGGTGGTGGCATTTGCAGTTTAACGTCACTGTGCGGTATCAAAAACCATTAGCGACGCCCTCCTCCTTTATCCAGGCTTGAGACTAGCACTGGCAGAGTGCAACCAGTGGCGGAGTTGCCTTGGATGCATTTTCAGTAGCTGCTTGACTGATTGACAGGTTGTCACTTTTTAAAATCTGGTCATTATTGTTCATGTCTTCCAGATGTGTAAATGAGATAGCAATGGGGAAAACATTTAAAAAAGGTAAATGCAAATGTTTGTCTAGGTATTATAATGATCTTGACCCTACTGAAATTGCAATGCAAAAATATCTGTGGATGCCCATGTAGCCAGCAGCCTTGGAAGAGTGTCACCATGTAAAATTACTTGAAGTAGTACTAGTCTATGCTGGAAAGTGGCTTCAAGAAAAGTCAAGTACCTTGCACATATTCGCGACCAGCAAGTTGGTTGCAAAGAACATCTCAATGGATCGCCAATTTTTTCAGAAAATCACAATTTTTTTTACTGTTAAATAGTTAGTAACATGAGCGTAATCCACAATGTTTAAAATTTAACATAATCCCATGTATTGACTTAGGCTACTTCTGACCAGAATGCAAGTGCATCCATCACACTGAGATTTGATGTCACATTTAAACAATGAAAGTGAGAGTTTTCAAAGTATTTTTCTTACATTCTGTCATTTTCCTTCTGCATTAGTACAATTGCAAAGCTTAATTATATGGGCCACAGTGGTCTGAAATCTGAATATTTAGTCACAAAAATTGTGACAAAATGATGGTTCCCTTTAATTTGAGAGAGGTGGGTCCCATTGGCATTCGGATGTTGCAAAGTGGGTCGGGATGTAACAAAGGCTGAGAACCACTGCTCTAGAAGATCTCCTTCTGAAATAAGCACATCCTTTTTAAGAGTTATTCTGATATTCCGAAATAGGTCAGATAATTATAACTTGCTAATTAATTGTTAAGTGCTACCCTGCTTTACACTGAAAGTTCTCTGGCAGGTCTAATGAAATTTGTTACAACTTGAAAAATACACTTGAAAATTAAAATATTTATAATTATGATAATAAATGTTTTCGATTTCATTTTAGTGTGCCCAAATGCATCTGGCTATTCCAACATTTTGAACGTGGTTCCAGAATATTAACATTGATTTGGAAGAGAGGGAACCCAACACCGTGCAGTAAAAGTCTTGTAACTTACAACTGACATACCTAAACAACACTTTGCACAGCTCTGAGCATTGGGCCTAAATTTTTCCCCATCACCTCACCAGGCATTTTTCTCAATTATCCTCAATTATATTTAGCTGCACAGTTTAAGTGAAAAAAAGCAGCCGAAGATGCAGTGATTTCGATAAAAGCTAAAGTTTGTTAGTCAGCAGTAAATCTAGTGTGCTTCTGACAAGAATACTTTGAGCTAAAGGTTCAGTATGCGTGATGGCAATGCAGCTTCTACAGGACAAAACCACAACTCAGCACACAGTTCATCACATTCAGCCCACACAAGAGAACAGCCAGAAATATTTTTCCCCCAGTGAAACTAAACGCCTGATTGCATCTTCTTTACTTACTTCTCCGTTCTTACAGTGCAGCGTGTGCTGTGCTTAGCTGTCCGTCTGGTCTATACATCTGTCTGTCTATCGATCTCTGCTGCCAGTCCTTCTGCTATGCTGGTCTGTCTGTCTGCTGCTACGTACACAGGAAGCACAGGTCCCAACAGAATGCAGTTATCATCGAAGAGGGGGAACGGATATTCAACCCTGGTAGAACATATTGCGTATAAGTAGTATCCTAAGTACGCGAGTTGGATTGATGAAGAGAATTATCGCTAAATGGAAGCCGGATTTATACAATTTTTTTTACATAAATGGAAGCTGGATTGCTGAAAAGGTTCTTGATTAAATTGGAGCTTGCCTTGCCTCGCCTTCAACCTTCCTTGACACAAGGGTTGGTCGCACTTTGAACAGTTCTTCTCCATCCTCTCCTGTCTTCAGTTGCTCTCAACAGTTCCTCTGTTGATAATCCCGTCCATTCACACATGTTGTGTGAGCTGATTGATGAAAATGTTCTTGCTTAACTTGGAGCTGGATTGATGAAAATGTTCCTGCCTAAATTGGAGCCGGATTGATGAAATAGTTGTAATTTAAATAGAAGTTGGATTGGAGACAATTGTTGCTATTTAAATAGAAGCTAGACTGATTGAAACGAATTTTTGCCTAAATTTAAGCTGGATTGATGACAAGGATTCGTGCTGTCCTAAATAACACCAAAAAGGTATTATTCTATATCCGAATGACTGAGTGACACTAACAAGTTATAAAGTCACACCTGAATACAGGTGTTTACCACTATGACACTAGCTAGTTGACACAGCGCCGCCGCGAACTGGACAATTAGCCTAAGTATGATCAATTATACTACAGAAAAAGACTATAATGCACAATAAAGGGGGTTAATGTCCGGGTGGGGTTAATGTCCTAGGCTAAATCGGGAAGGGGATTTGTCTGGGGGCTGGTCCGGGGAGGGGTTTATCCGGGGGGAGTTTGTCCAGGGGAGTTAATGTCCTACACTAATCGAAGAGAAAGGCTTGACAGAGGACTGCAGAACTCAATGATGCATTCGGGAAGATTTAGAATTTCATCATGTCCTCCTCAACTGGAATTCAGTGCAGTGGACCGTGCTTAAAATTTTTCAATTAAGAGTTCTGCCATGTTGGAGACAATTCCATCTGCATAGTGGAGCATGAACTAAAGGTGACATGTCTTGAACCACGGCAGGTGTGCAACCATGGTATTACATCCATTGAAATGAATGGATGTTTCTGAGTCAAGCACAAAATGCAATTTAAGGAATGCTGACCAAGCCCTGTAAGTCATCAAGTTATTATTATTATTAATGAGTTTTTTACATAGATGTAAAAAACGATGGAAACGGAATAAAAAACGGAAAAAAAGTCGTTTTTTTCGAAAAAATAAAAAACGACAAAAAACAATAAAAAACGGAAACGGAAAATAATTTGACTTTGCTACATCTAAAACCGCATTTTAACCCTGAAAACATTTATTAGGAACCTACTACATGCAGGCTATCTCTTAAATGATGATGTTAAATGATAAATAATGACTTCAGTTAGCTGAATCCTTGAGAGTTGTCGGAAAACATAAGGAATATCAGAAAAAATTAAAATTAAGGAAGATAATAACAGAAAAGTAAATGAATAAATAAAGTTAAAGAAAAAATAAAAAACGATAAAACGATGGGGAAAATAAAAAACGAAAACACGACGTTTTTTGGGAGAGAATAACAAATGGAAAAAACCGTTTTTTACAACTATGCTTTTTTACATAGCGGACCTTGAACGTAAATGACTCAGAAGCGCAACCAGTCCAACCCCGGGCAAAATAAGGCAGTTTTTAAGTGCGAAAGTCTTTCTTTATCATCAAAATTTTTCCCACTGATCATTACAACAGAATTTGATGCGGTGTATCATGACATCTCATCCACTTTTAATTCCAAAGATGATGTCAATGAGTTCAATTAAGTTCTTGGTGCATTTCTGCAATGCCTTTGTTGGCTGAAGAAGAATACTTGTCAGTTGGTCAAAAGCGCACCATCACTTGGCCATCAATCAACAAGCCTGGATGGAATCAGGAGGTCATCAGGAACAAATCTCTAAACATACCTTCCTGCTTAAGCTTACTGAGAAAGCTGCAGCTCTCTTGAACCTGAAAAGCGAAACCTAAAGTCTAAGCTTCAAAACTTTCAAAAGACCATTCGTAGAAGCAACATCGATCTGGTGTTGCAATCGCAATCACAGATTTACACAGAAGTAGTCATCAGAACCAGTGAGCGCACATGACCAGAATGGTTCTGCTGAGCTTACAGATAGTGGTACAGAGAGGATTGCTCATTTGAATAATGGCGATCTAATTGAAATGCTGATCTAATCACACTGAAGCTCCTATACCGCACCACGAAAGATCAGGACAGTGGGTCAGCCAGGCAAACTCTCGTGTGGCAGATTGCAGGCATCAACAATAGTGATATATGGTTTAATCAGTCAGCTTGTTCTCTCAAGTGGGTCCACTGGCCGTTTCGTAAAATTCCATGCGCAAAACTGAGCAATTCTAAACAACTGATGATTGTAGACATAATATTATAACCTCAATGGCCTCACTGCACCAGCGGACCACAAGGTTGCTCTGTTGAGATGCAACTAACAAAGCGTGCATCTGTTATGCTGCCAGCAGAGCTCAGCATCATTACAACAGAATTTGATGCGGTGTATCATGACATACCGGTATCTCATCCACCTCCTACAAAGTTCTTAGGAGGTCTATGTCTTTCATCGCATAGCACTCTTGAGTTCGATTCCCAAAGCCCTTGTACATAGGATAGACATGCTTTATAGGTTGCGATAGTATCGTTGTGTTACAGGCTATGAGAGTTTAAGCCCTATGAATGGAATATTTTTATTAATTTATTAATTAAATTAAATATTCAATATTCGTTTATGTCTGCAGGCTAATTGATTTCACTTTTAAAATAGAACCGATGACTAAGTCCAATCATAATTTCGTTTGTAAACGTGTTTTCGTCTCCCAGGTAAGAAAATTATTAGCCACTTTAGTCGTGCAGATGCTGAATACACAACAATGAATCCGACACAAAGGCTACGTTCAGAATAAAACAAGATGCTTAAGAACCCGTGTACTGCATTGTTGTTTGGTTTTTGAAGCCACAAACAGACCTGCCTGCATCTGGTGAACAGGGTCTTCGCCTGTGTAATATTGCAGATGGTCATTTCATTGGTTTTCTATGTATCTCGGTACATTTCTTATTTCTAACCAGCTGCCTCTATCTCACTTCTTTCCGCTTTTATTCTCTCAGTTGCACCTGCAGATGTGTTACACTACATGGCTTTGTATTTTACCTGTCTGTCTCAACAGCTCTGTCTCTCCTATCACTCTTCTCTTCTTCAAAGATTCAGAGCCAGTTTCTGAAGAAGTTAAAGCTCAATAATATAGAGATGCTGAGGATCTCAAGCCACAGCTCCTGCTGTGGAAGATGGTTCCAGATAGCAGGGGGGGCGAAAAAAGTAAGTATTCTGAATTGGACAATAGCAACTCGTATGCAGGAATCAACCAGAAAGTCACTGGTTGATTAGAGAGGGGAGAGACCACGGAATTAGGATACCAGGGCAGGCCTACACAGGGGGCTTAACTAGTTAACCCAGCCAGAGGGTTGCGCGTAAGTGTCAGAATTGTTTTGAACTGAATGTAACCGTAATCTCCAAACTTCTAAAGTGTTACTCGAAAGCCAAGCGTGGGGCACCAGCTTATTCACGAGCGCTACATCAAATCAAAAGGGTTGTCCGTAAGAGTAGTCCAAAGGTGGTCCGGGTCGAGTTACCATAGAATGTGGTGGGGCACAGGAAGCCAGTGAGGTTCCCGAATGAAGGTACCGTAGATATGTGAGCAAACTTCGGGAGACCAATAATAAGGCTGGCAGCTATGATTAAACATTGACTAAAGCTAGATTGGCTCGGTGAAGAGATATCAGCATAGATTGAGAGCTGTAGATGAAGTCAACCCTTGCACAGTCAGTGCATGCATGGACAAAGAAGAGATGGAGACCATGTGAGGAGAGAGAGAGAGAGAGAGAGAGAGCAAACCATCTGCCTCCTACTTCTCTCCTCTGCTTCCTCCTCCACAACATGGCTATCATGGCTCCCAATTCTCATTTTCCTCCTCCACCTCCTCCTCCTCTCTACATTTCCTCCTCGCCAACTCCCTTCCTGTTCCTTCTTCCGTTGGCCTGTCGGATATTGACTGGGCTACTTCCTGTTTTTCCATTCTCACTGCACTGACTGTTATGTGGCTACCGTCCGTCTACCACTCTCTCCAGATGCCTAACCAAACCTACAGTATCATAGTGCTTCAGATTATATGATGGGCACATAATACATATATGTATATATGTATATACTATATACATACATATACTTGACATGTGTAAATTTATGTGATTGATTGATTGATCGATCGATCGATCGATGTAATACATACAAGTGTGAAAAGGTGGCATCTGAATATAGAAATATTCGGGTCATTTTAAAGTGTTTCTTAACTTTGAACGTAAGTGCAAATTGATCCAACATCGATTCAGCGACCGATATCTAAACACTAAGGCTGATTGACTCAACGACTCATTCAGAAACGAGACTTGCACCTCAGACTCCGATTTAAAGGTAGACATGCTATAGTAACCATTCCCCCATATAAACCTACAACGATTCAATGATGTGCTACGGAGCTTTGCAGACTTTTTTCAAACCTGACAGATGCCATCGAGATATACAACAAAAAGAACAAAAACCTAATGCCTGAACAAATGCAGAATTCATTTGGCCGTGGTTTAACAAAGAGTTGGATTCGTAAAACTCAAATCACAGGCAAAAAAGTCAACACCTGCCGCCTGTTATGGTACCAAGATTTGTAAATGTAACTGAACATTTATAAAGCACCGCTCACAGATTCAGTAGCGCTCCCGACCCAAATTAGCTCCGCTAACAAATAGTATAGTCTTCAGGCGTTTACGAAACAGGGGAAGAGAAAGACCAATGAGCTCAAGACGTAGCTTGTGAGGAAGACGATTGCCCGTCTATTGACACCTAGCAGCAATTACATCCCCAACTCTAGAATTCACAACTGACAAACTAAATATGGAAATTAAATTTTACATAAATATGTTTGATCCTCTATTCATTTCATTATTTCTGTAATGCTGCATTAATCTCATGATAGAAACACGTTAACTCTTCTAGCAGCCAAATTAGTGACCAGCCTAAATTAAGGGAGCACAACATATATGCCACCAGTGACTGCAACACGGCACCTTATCTTCTATATCCCAGCTCTTCCCATTTTTTGAACACCTTATCGCAGCCAGATGGCGATAATCTGGGTAAACCTCCAACATGAAAGTTTATGTCCCAAAAACGGAACAGTGAACCGAGCAGCCATGGTGATGATGCTGCCACACTCATCCAAACGCTGCCAGAGCTGATAAAGTTGAACTAAGTGCAAGGATAATGATATCGGAAGCCATAAGGATTCTCTCGAATGTGCAGATCTTTGCCGAACGATCGCTCGCTCGCACGCTCGTGTCTGACGATCATAAAATTCGAGTTAATCCGGCTGCAGGCTGTGCCAGCGTGCCACGGCAAATCGACACAATGATTCAGTCATTTGCTGCTTTGCTCTCATTTGATCCGAATCGTTTGTTTGCTTTTCGCTGAGGTGCTGAATTCTTTTCTTCAAGTATTCACTTCACGGTGTTTCTTACTGTGTTTATATGTTGTTTCTATAAAAGAGAGACCCTGCTTGTGTTTCCTGAATGCTAACAACAGTGCTGCCTGCACAGAGGAAAGTACATGGGCCGTCTAACAGCACGGTTCAACTAAAACTGCCATTTTGTTAAGCCAAACGTCCCTTTTCAAGAGACCGAGTGTGAAGAAACTCTGGGTTTGTCACAGCAGGTAAACCCACCTCAATTTTTGTAAACTAGCCTACGTGCATTGGTATAGGATGTGGTGGTTTAACGGTATGTTCTGTGCCTTGTGACCGGAGGGTTGCAGGTTCGAATCTATCTCAAGCCACTGCTCACCCAAACTGTCTGTGAGAAAGACAACGGGAAACCCTTCACCTATCTCATTCCAAGGTGGTTTTAAAGCCATGGACTAATTGGACCTTTGGGCAGAGAACTCATGAAAAATAGTAATTTCCAATTATTCATACTGGTGATTGGTGAATAAAACAAGTACATCTAATACTGCATACTGAAATTTAAAACTTTACGACCTGTCAGATAATTATCTTTGGAAGACAAATAGCATAAGATCCTGAAACTCATGTACACAACGATAATCACATGCAAAAAAGTGTAATAATAGCTCGTCAAACCTACTTTGACAGACTGCCCCATCTCCAGAAAAGCTTTGTACCTTTCATCCTCTAAATCATCCCTGTCATTTCCCTTCAATCTACTGTCTCCATCTCCTAACACACGTCGAAATTACTTTGTTCTTGCTTCATTTGCCAGAATCTGATGTTGCCCATTCTAAATTCTAATGCACTCAATACATTACGGTACATGCCTAAACTCTATGATGCAGATAAAAAGTTACACACAGGGATATTCACAGGTGGTATAACACCTTTAAAACTAAAGCAGTGCCATAAACTCTTGGAAATAGTGCTGTAAACACTTTAAAATAGTGCTATAAACACTTAACAGTGACAACCATAAAGCAAGCTCAATGACGGTTTGGGTCCACTATTCCGAGGGTACACTATTCCGAGCACTAACCCTAAAACTAACCCTAAACCTAACCCTAAAACTAACCCTAAACCAAACTATAACCCTAATTCACCCCAACCCTAACCATAGCCCTTACCCTAACCCTCCCCAACCCTAACCATAACCCTACACTTAACTAACCCACCCAACCCTAACCCACCATATACCCAAACACTAACCCTAACCCACTGTAACCTTAACCACCAAGGATAACGAACAAAATATAGCGGATATTCGGAATAGTGGACCCTCGGAATAGCGGGCCGTTACCCTCAATGAAAGCCAGGCATAAAATCAGCATTAATTCAAAATGTCCAAGTGATGAGAAACGTATTTAAGCGAATAAATTTGTGACAAACCTGAGGATTCGTCGTCATTTTCGTCCTTTGCTGAATATCTGTATACTTTAGAACTGCTCACATCGATGATTTCACCATTTGACAAAAGCAAAAAGCAAAATTCTGAAATTAAAAAAATAAATTTTTTGCAAATGTTTTGCAGCAAGATAAACAATTTAATAGCCAAAACAAGTGGGTCAATACCGACTTACCGAGTCAGTATATATGCATATACAATATATAATACTATATCAATTAATTATATATATATTTATATCTGTATATACACACACACTCAATGACCCAGGAGCCACAGAACCCATGAGTGTCATAACCAAACTCTGGGGGTCCTTTGGCAGAACAATTTTTCCTTTCACAACAGCACTCTTCCTGCATAATTTATATGCAAGAAGATTATGATGGTCATCTTCTGAAAGCAACACACACTGTTGTCAGAAAGAGTTGCTCCAAACCAAGAAAAAGAAACAATTGCTCATAGCCAACAAAGCAAAATTCTATAGGAAGGCGTTATTACATCTCTCCATACACTGCATGCAGTGACCAACTTGGCATGACAACCTGCAGTTTAGTTTCACGACGGGCACAAAACAAATCTCAAGCTTAATGGCCTGTGATATCGTATCGGTTTTCAACAGCTGCGGTAATGGCATTTTCCAATTCAACTTTTCCAGCGTACCATGAACACAGAATGTCTCCTCAAGCTTCCACTTGGATCGTCAAGAAGCAGCGATTGGCAGCGAGGCAACCCACGGAGTAATTATTTATCGATCGACCGTCGCATGAAATATGGCGACACCGCAGACACCTACAGCGTTACCACTCTAAAACATGAAAAAACCCAAGTTGGAGGGCCGAAAAAACCCAAGAAACCCAAGCTCAGCAAAGCTTTCGAAAATGTAGAGAATTTTCTGAATTTCCCGTCCGAAAATCTCAAATCTTTCGAAAATGTTCACAATTTTCCGTCCAAAATTTGACCTTCTTTAGTCATCCCCACACAAATCGTAAAAATGTCAAAATTTTTCCCGAAAATGTTAAAATTTTTCCAAAAATGTCAACAATTTATCAAAAATGTCAAAAAATTTTCCGATTTTTCCGTAAAAAACCCAAGCAAAAACCCAAATTCTTTTCGAAAAAAACCCATTTCCCAAGTTCGGATTGAAAAACCCAAGATCTTGTGAAAAAACCCAAGGAGTGGCAACGCTGGACTACTCTTCCCAAAACTAACGAACAGCTTTCCACGATACTGCTCACTTTTCCACCCACCCACCTCCGTTGCTTAGTAAAAAATTTCTTGTGTGAACCGATGATTTTATCGACCCTGATAACTAACAGCAGCCTCGCCAACCTGTGTTTGCAAAGTCTCTTGGCTACTTGTATAGATCTTCATCATCTATTTTTATCGATCATTGATGTTTGGGAGGAAAAATCAGGATTAAAATTAACAATCATCAGAGGAATCAATGCATATTAATCATGGCACGAAGCACAGCAAGGGCGACACGCATCTGAAAAACTGCTAAAAATAGCAGCATCATATTTTTAAAACTGTATGCCATGAAACATTGTGTTGATATAGAGCCCGGCATTCAATAGCTGCATATTGAATTGCATTTCTTCATATACCATGATACGAGCCTAAACAATTCCAAGATATACGGCAGACTGTTTGTTTTTATCAAAGAGTATTATTTACGCTGGTTCCAAATCTTCAGATATTTATTTCTGTCGGGTACAATGACTCTTCTCCAACACTCATGGGATCATTCATTCATTTATTCAGTGAGTCAGCAGCTGTTGTTTTCAGACAAATATTCATAGCACAGTCTGAAATGCAATTATTCAGGGAAGCTCCTTTTGCGGGCTAGGGCGTAAACAACTAAACACCAATGAGGAAAAGCCAAAAAAAATTGTTTGATTTTGAAAACTATTTAAGACTTAAGACATTGATAAATCTTATTTCATCAGTAATTTCTTACTAGTGACCTTATCACATACTATATCAGACCATTTTAACAATCGATCCTCATTCTTCTCATCATCATCATCGTCTTCGTCACCACCACCACCACCACCACCACCACCACCACCACCACCACCACCACCACCACCACCACCACCACCACCACCACCACCACCACCACCACCACCACCACCACCACCACCACCACCACCACCACCACCACCACCACCACCACCACCACCACCACCACCACCACCACCACCACCACCACCACCACCACCACCACCACCACCACCACCACCACCACCACCACCACCACCACCACCACCACCACCACCACCACCACCACCACCACCACCACCACCACCACCACCACCACCACCACCACCACCACCACCACCACCACCACCACCACCACCACCACCACCACCACCACCACCACCACCACCACCACCACCACCACCACCACCACCACCACCACCACCACCAACCTGTGTACCTTTCAGGAGCATTGTCTTTTCTACAATTCCCTGTCAATTGTCCAGATCATGGTACTGTTCCCAAGTTGTGTATAATGCAAAGCACTGAATGGGCAGAGATCTTACTACTGTCTGGGTACCCATAAGCCTTTTTTGATCTAACCAGTTCATTCCAATTCACTTGGGGCCAGAAATTAAGGCTCATAACTACCCTAGCATGGCCCAGCAACAACTCAAGATTCAGAAATCAAAATTCAGATTCCCCTGCTCTTAGTCAATGCTCATGCACCTGAAAATTCCAGCAATATTGATGTTCACAGAATATAATATATAATTGACAACATGAATCTTGGATGCAACCGCTGGAAAGCATCCAGTTTCTCCTCTAAAGCCTACTTCTGGGGCCGTATGCATATGACTAGGCATAGACTAATCCCGGTGTAGAGCCTACACCCAACATAGCTTGTTAGCTTGTCCCAACATAGCCCTTGGAAATCGTCCGTATGCATGGAAATAGAATAGTAAGAGACATAGTTAATCTGGACATTCCTTGCACCCGATGATGCACGATGTTTGCTCTTCCCCAAATTAATCAGTTATAGCTGAGCATGCATGCGTAAAAGATATTTATATGTGGTCATTGCCAGGGTGGCGAAAACAAGACGGGCCAGAGGGCAATAACGACAGGCGCCCATTGTTCATGCTATCCAGCTAAAGTCCATTGTTCATGATGGGAATAGCCGGCCTACTCCTACCTCAGAGTTGGAATAACGTTATACCTAGCAAAACTCGCTAATCTCAACCCATGCATACGGAATTAACATACTACACCCGCATAGGCCAGATTTAAGCTAGGAGTAAGAGTCAAACCCGCTTATGTATATGGCCATTGATGCATTACGCAAAGCATGGTTCTCATCAAGTGATTTCATATACAATGAGGTTTCGAGAAAAAGCTGAAAAAGTCCTAAAAATATCCTCTCTTCTTCCATCATAAATCCTGTCTCAGATAAGATGGGGGTTCATGCTAGAATCATAATAAAAATAGAATACTTCATCATAGTTTAGTAGACCTTGCATTTCAAGTGATTTCTACAAGATGAGAGTCACATGTATCGTCTAAATCTAAAAGGGATTGAATATTTTTCAGATTGCTATATTGAACTACACCTGTTCCTAGATCACTCTCTGACACGTTCTATAAGCACTTGAAAACTGTTCTTTTTGGCCGTGCTAGAGTTGGGAGTACCTCTGAGTAGATTCCTCTGAAGAGATGCTATATATATATATAATATATATATATATATAATAATTATATACTTGAATGAATGAATGAATTGTGCACAAACCAGTCTCAATATTATTGATCATATGTGAAGGGCGTAATGAATACATGCGCAAATGAATGTCACCAACAAAACCACTCAGTTTCTTCCGTGCACCATGAAACAGTAGGTCTACATGAGTTGCCGTATGGATATACCAGGAAGCAGACTCTGAAGCACAATACAACTATTAAAAATTTAATGCACTTTATATCATTTCCAAAGCATGAAAACAATTGCTTTCTGTAGTTGAACCAAGAAGGTGGCTCGACTGTTGTGCTGTAACATGTGATGGGTGAATTTGGAATGTTATTCGAAATGTTATTCGAAATGCGTCAAGCTATATTCCTGCTGCAATACGAAACCAAATCCCCCTGATAGAATATCATTTGCAAAAAACTCCTTGATGGGATTCGCCTCATACATAAGAGTGTGAATGTAAATCCAATACACATTACACAAAGTAGAGAGAACTGTAGCTTAAGGTTGATGCACAATTTCTTGGACATAACTTACTGGCTTTATTCATGATGTTTCAAATTCACTCAGCATATACATCGTATAGAGAAAGCCTCAATGTGCACTATTTAAATGTATTACACTTAACAACTAAAATTCACATAAAAGTCTGTATATATAATATATATGCATTAATTGTTGAATCAAAGGCTAATCGATGTTGGTCAAACATATAGAAAAACAATGTTACAGTGCAGAACCTGGGAGTAACAGCAAGAACATCATTAGAACAAATTCCATAGAGAAACCAATTTACAAACATGAACAAAGAGGCAGCAGTATTGAGAACTGTAACAGGCAGAGTTCTGCTGCGCTTCGTTCACCGCAGATTTCTTCACCCACCGCTCTAACTTCAAAAGTTCGGGGTCTGTTTACTCGCTTCAACTGTTAACTTCCTATTTACAGCGAGCAGTACATAAGCTTGCCTTTCATGCATCCTATGAGACCATACGTTAACACAGGAAGAGACAGAAGTCTGGGGCGAAGTAATTGCACTCCAGCGGTTTAGAATATGGCTTTTAATCAAACGGAACGAAAAGGTTGATTCAAATTCCAACGAACAGAGAATGGCGTAACCATGGACAACTGGGCACTGCCTCCCCCCACACCCCTACCCCCCCTGACATCCATCGATTTCCCTGAGAGCAGAGCACACCAATGGAAAAACCAGCGAGCGACAGCCCATTAAACGGCCCCCACAATCTGCGGCGGCAAGATGCCACGAAATAACTGATAGCATTGTATTCATAAAATCTTTAGCTCATGATTGCAGCCGGGATTATTTCTGATCAAGGTGGTCTACCCTTTTTCTTGCATCAGTGCGCACTCAACGTTGAAGCATATTAATTTTCATACTATCTGTCTCGCTGAAAATAAGTGCAAAAGAAAGATCGCACTAAATTATTCTTATGTTGTAGTTTATTAACATTACAATCTCAACAAATTCCCAGATTTCCATGAAAATAAGTATGAAGCAGGCTCGTTACTTGTAAATTTCAAGTGAGTAAAATTACTACTCGTCCGTTTATTCATAATTTAGCCATCGTCGATAATTGTTGCTTTTAACTCCAACCTCAATCACAATTGCATCCAGATTTATATAGATCCTCTTTCATAGCGTGACCACGCAGAGGCACTTGTTTGATGACGTAAAACCATGATGAACATAATCGTTTTTAAGTGCTTTAATGGAATACGCTGAGCACTGTCATTTTGCTGTTTCTATGATTGTCCCATTTGGAAATTATGTTATTGTGCAAAATGCACCAGTCTTGGATGTAAATCTTGGATTGTACATCCGTTTTGCAATCATCAGGAAACTACAACCAGAGGTAGGATGGTGGGACATAAGATTTCTTTAGTCACTCATAAAACCTACAGCAACAGGATTGTGGGGCGTGGTGGTGCAGTGGTGGCGTCGCTGCCTTGAAGCCGGAAGGTTCGAGGTTTGAATCCACCTCAAGTCGCCACGTAGGAACCTTGGGCAAGTCCTTCACTCGCAATTGCTCAGCGCTTCGGCGTGAAACTCCGATGCAGTGTCCGCTCTGCAGTCGGGAGCGCCTCTGAGTAGAGTGCTTGAAGGGGCGCTACAACAAGTGCACATACAAATAAACAACACCACTACCAACACTATCCTCATCATTGTGGCCACCATCATATCTATATCACAATTACCATCTGGACTACAATAGCATCATTATGCTCAAAACAATAATGCAATGATCCATTTTGTATCACTCCTGTGATGACAATAATAATAATCCATCTGTCATCACTGTTGTCATCTATATGTCATCATCATCACACCTAATGTGTTTGTCATCACAGTTACCATTTATATTGTCATCTTCCAAATGTCCCTGGCTTGACCTTCCCAGATTCAAACCTGACACTCGAATGGACAGAGCAGCCAGGCTATTGCAGACTTGATTTGACATAGTGCAGATGAATAAGCTAAGTGGTGTTCATGTAGGCCCTATACCGCATGTACTTCACGGTTTGTGGGTGCTGAGAAATTTTTCAGATTTACATTACATTACATACTCCACAGACCAACCTATGAACGTTAATCAATCAATCAGTCGTAATTTATATAGCGCCCCTTCAAGGTACCTACTCAGAGGCGCTCCATTAATAACCAGGCACGAGTCGGTCAGCAATTGCAGTGAGTGTACGTGTGATGTAATGTATCGCACCGCAAGGCCACGACCGATTTACACACAAATCTGAAACAGCACTAGAATCTAAAGCCCAGTTAAGTCCCGTTCTAATGCGACTGCTATGCAAATGAACCACGAGTCGCCGTTAAACCCAAAAATAAACGCCACAGGAGACGTCCATATATTAGACGTTCAAGACATCCAAATTTTATGCTCAGCCTCGCAACTCTCTCTTCTTCTTCGTCGCCTGATATCAAAGGCAGAATGAGAGCGGAAGGAAGTCCCACTGGAGCGAAACGCCGCTGCCGAACGACAACAAGGAGACTGTGTGTGTGTGTGTGTGTGCGTGTGTGTGCGTGTGTGTATGTATGTGTGTGTGTGTGCTTGTATGTGTGTGTGCGTGTGTGTGTGTGCGTGTGTGCGCGTGTGTGTGTATGTATGTGTGTGTGCTTGTATGTATGTATGTGTGCGTGTGCGTGTGTGTGTCTGTGTGCGTGTGTGTGTATGTATGTGTGTGTGCTTGTATGTATGTGTGTGTGTGTGTGTGTGCGTGTGTGTGTGTGTGTGCACTCAGGCAAATCATTCGCAGAAGCATGACATAAATTTCTTATTACATTACATCAAGTCGCATCTGGTGCATTGTTTCACATGGAAAATGTATCCGTCCAAGCGATTACTAGCTGGGTCAGATATGATTGCCACAGTACGTCGTGGTTGTCATCATCATCGTCGTCCCAATTGTCGTCGTCGTCATCATCGTCATCATTATAATCATCATCATCAACAATAACAACAATCATCATGATCATCATCATCATGATCATCGTGATCATCATATCATGATCATGATCATCATCATCATGATCATCATGATTATCATGATTATCATGATCATCATCATCATCATCATCGTCATTATCACCATCATCATCACCATCATCAATCTTCATCATCATATCTTCTTTGTCGCTAGCATTTATTGTCATTTATTATCACAAGCAAACTGTATTCGTAAAGATCTTCATACAGCAAAGAAATCATTATCATGCTCAGCTTTATTATCGCCCTATGCCTCCTCCTCTATCTCCACTTTCCTCAAACAGCTCTTACACTTTTTCTTGACTACTCCTCCTCCTCCTTATCATCATTGTAAACTACAATCAAAAATCCTACCAACACCACTTACCAACACCCCCTAGCATTACCCTCACACCCTACACCACCACTAAAAGATTACAATTACGATTAAGTCTATTCAAATATTTCTGCTTACAAGCAACCAAAAGCTGAGTGCAGTTTCGGTGCCTTTCTGAAGACTATCTACCACTTCAAAATTAAAACCAGTCTCAATCGAAGATAACCCAATCCTTCCAAATATGAACGATATAAAAAAATAATCAGTGCTTAGCTTTCGCAAAAAACGTTTGCAATTAAGATGTGTTCATTCGTTCCGTTTCAACAGATATTTTTACGAAATTGAATTTCCAAAACTGACAAAAACGCTATTAATACTGCAGCTTCATTAAACATAACTCTACAGATTTCCTGAAAATAATTATTGCAAGCAGATTTTGAGAGTTGAAAGAAACATTCAGAGTGCAATGTAATGGATAACTATGAAATATCGTTCTCCAGGAAATTAAAAATGCTCACTTCTCATGCTAAAAAAATAAGATAAATCTTGCAGTTCAAGACGAATAGTAATCTAGTAATCAGGATCATGTCACGATTCATACCGTGCCCAAGCAAAGCAAAGTGGCAGGGACCAGCTTCCTACTTCCTCCCCCCCCCCCCACCCAAGGCAAGGCACTCTTGTGCCAGAAGTCAATTTAGTCAAAAACAGAACCTTACTTTCATGTCATTTAATTTTTTTAATTTTTTTAATTTCATTTATTTTAATGATCTTCCCAGTTATACCACCACAATGCAATCACTATTCCTACGGACCATTAAGTTTAAAACAGTCACAGGCTAACGAGCAACACCAGTGAAAATCAATAGCTTTTCACAGTTTTTATAGGAAGCATAACATTAATATTATCCGGTCTGTCAGGTGTGCAAGTGGCACTTTTTGGATGGCATGGCACCCTCCAGGCTGGAAAATAATGGTCTTGCACAAACTGATAGCGAAATAAGATGATCATGGCACACAAGGGCAGCAAGGCAAGTAGAAATGTGTATGTGTGCATTTGCGGGTGTGTGTGCGTGCATGCGTGCATGTGTGTTGTTGTGAAAAGATTTAAGCAGTTCCGAAAAAACTACAACCAATCATGTAGCAGCTGTTTGTAAGATATTAGGTTCACTGCACGCTGTCAAACTGCGGCATTTATGTTGTTTATCGTTTGCAATGATTACAGAGACGGTTTACAAGAGTTCTGCTCTGGAAAAACAAAGGTCAAATGTCAAGTTGGAAAAGGAATCTATAGGAAAAGTTTGCAGGAAACCAATTATTACCCACGAAGAACTGGAATTATTATATTTAGAAACAGTGACTGAATAAAAAAGATACATGTAGGAGCAATTAATAGAAGGGAAGAAAAACGCAGAACATGGCTGCAGAGTGCTGGATCAGATTTGAGATTTCTGCAATCACATGTATCTAATGAAGTGGGTGGTCAAACCACTAAAACCTCATAATTACGTCAATGCATCTATAGGCAGCATTATCAAATCAGGGCATTTTAATGTGCAGTTCTATACAAAGATGGCAGTTATAAATAAATTCCTGCAGCCGTCAAATAATTCTTGTGCAGTTAAAAATAGTTTTTAAATGTTAATTTTCATCCGACTGCGAATAATTTACCATGAAGGATGGAATGATACATACATGCATACATACATTCATACATACATACACACATGCATACCCACATACATACATACATACATACATACATACATACATACATACATACATACATACATACATACATACATACATACATACATACATAATTCTTTAAAAGAAGTCCCGTGTCAAATCAATAGGAAAATGCATTAACCAATGATACTTACAATGATACGATGATAATTGTGACAACAGTCTACTCGCTTACTGTTTGATCATATGTACTGTCATGCAGAATCATGCAAACTCTCATAGAAATCCTTAACAGCAAATAAAAAGTCATGGCAAGTCATATGATGTTGGTAATAAAATCAGAATAAAACCTCATAGTTCTTCACTGAAGAAAGATGCAAAACGTACATGTAAATAATCATTATCAAACCTGCAGGTTTAGAGTATGCTATAACACACTGTCTGCCAAACATTTCAAACACTGGAACTATGCACAGCGCGCCGCGCTATACTGCAAAACAGGAAAGAGAAAATTTTCCGCATCACGGAGACTAAATAACCGAATGCCAGTCACGCAGTCGTCAATATGAAATCCGATCAAGACTTCTCTGACAATGGAAACTGACCAGACAACCGAAACCGATTGCCCGACCGTGTGCTGTCCAAACGACAGGCCACAACCAAACTGGAACCATTTCCGGTTGGCTCCACCAGCAGCCGTGGACACACTAGCCGCCCGACGAGCCTCAGCAATTTCCGAAATTTACGCAAGATTTAATACGCAAATCTCTAATTTCGCCGCTTTCCGTCAACTTGGAAAAGCACGGAGACCAATAGACTGGGCCGCTTGATTTCAGCCACCCTTCTTGCTCACTGTTTACTCAGACCGAAGTCGTGGCAAAGCGGTGCAGACCCGACTGGACTCAATGTCACCGCCTAGTCTGATGGAAATGCTCTCGTAATCGTATTCTCCAAATTCTAAAGAGCCACTTGAGAGTTGAGAAACATCCATTATTAAAAGCACAGGGCACCAATTTATTCACGAGTGCGCTGTGTCTAGTCAGAGGAGTCGTCCAAAAGAGTAGTCCGAAGCATGGGTGCCCGCACATAGGGGCAAGAGGAGACACTTGCCCACCCCCCCCGGAAAGTTGAAACCTTTTTTCCAACTGCCACTTTTTGGTTGATAACAAATTTCTCTGCATTAAAGAAACTATATTCGTAATAAAAATTATAAAACATGAAACTGAGAAATTTACATTAAGAAACCTCCGTGAAAAAAATCAATGTATGTTCTTAATTTCCTGTTTTGCATGTTCAACCTCTTGCTGCAAAAAAACTTTAACTGTGACCATCGAGTTTTGCCCCTAATGCTAAAATTTCTGCGGGCGCCCATGGTCCAAAGGAAGGCGTAGTCCAGTTACCAAAGCATCAGTGGTGCTCACATGTAATACCGCCATGCTTTGAATGAAAACCACAACATACCTGGAATAAATCAAATTTAATTGAACCATCCTAGAACCATCCATCCTCAACTCCACCACAGGACACCTCTTGGGGTATCCTGTGCCTGTCCCAAGCCAGGATAAAGGAGGAGGGTTCTGCGATGGGCCTGCAACCCACCCAGGTAAAAAACTTGTGCAACAGAAACAACTGGATGGAGACTATTCGAGAGGATTTGCAGGGTCTAGATGATGTGGAACGATGCTGTCGAAGTGGTGAGGAACAATGAGTGGAATGGAGAAACTGCATTGCCTGATGTTCAGAGCTGCATGCGCAGGACTAAGGTCTAAGGTAGGGCCTAATCCTAGATTCTGGAAATAAAAAATAAGTAAGTAGTGCTGCTGTTGCGTTGATGACTTTTGAATCTGAGTGATCTTCTGAAGTCTGTTAAGTTCCAATCACCAAATTCATATTCGGCAGCGCATAGCACAGAATACCATGATGATGAATCGGACCATACAGCGCAAGCCTTGTTCAAGGATGCAAGTTTACTTTGCAAGCGCTCAAACTGAGAAACATCCATTATTAAAAATCAGAATGTTAAGTGTTCACAGTTCACATAGGACTTGGTAAAAAATTTCGCCCAAACAGAACCAACTTTGAAAAAACCTCAATATCGCGCCGATATTAACATGCATGTACATACGCAAAGTCTGACTTATTATGGCCATAGGGTAAGATGCCCCAAGACATGATTCGCCAAGATGGATATTGGATAACTAACAAAACATCTGTACATAGTATTGTATCTGAAGATTTCTATAGATACCAATCAATCAATCAATCGTAATTTATATAGCGCCCCTTAGTGTTGTGAGGCGGAAACTTTCCTCGGAAAGTTTCATATCTTTCCGGAAAGTTTCGGAAACTTTCCGACGAATCTTTCCGGAAACTTTCCGACATATTTTTCGACCAATAAAATATTATTAAATACATACTCAATTCTAATGAGTCCGAAATTTTCTTTCAATATAATGTTACTAAATACATCAATCACTATCAGAAGTTAGTGTTGTGAGGTGGAAAAATTGTCCAGAAAGTTTCATATTTTTCCGGAAACTTTCCGACATATTTTTCCACCAATAAAATATTATTAAATACATACTCAATTCTAATGAGTCCGAATTTTCTTTCAATATAATGTTACTAAATACATCAATCACTATCAGAAGTTGGTGTTGTGAGGTGGAAAAATTGTCCAGAAAGTTTCATATTTTTCGGAAACTTTCCGACATACTTTTCCGCCAATGAAATATTATTAAATACATACTCAATTCTAAGGAGTCCGAAATTTTCTTTCAATATAATGTTACTAAATACATCCATCACTATAAGCAGTCTTAGGTGGTTATAAGTAATAGTTTATTCAATAGATGGCACTGCTAGTGTTAGTGATAATTGTTCACACAGCCCAAAAATACCGGTACATTTAGGAATTAAATGCAATTAAACTTTGCTGTAAATTTAGAGAAAATATTTTTATCATTCAGTCACCTTCATATTTGTGAGTTATGAAAATATAAGACAGAAACACAAATTGCTGCTGTATTACTTCATGTTTATATCAGTTGTTTTTTTACACATTTCCTGCAACAGAGATGACTGCAGACATGCAAGCAACTAGTTTTCTATAGGCCACTCTAGTCTGAAATGCTAATGAATAGTGTTTATTGCTCATATTAATTATTTTTAAGTTCAACATTGTTTGCATTGACAGAAGTACTGTAAATAAAAGGAGTTTAAACTATAAGAAAAATTTCTGAGAGTGAAATTCTTATATTTTCTGGGTTTAATGTATTTTCCGGTTCTTCGGAAAGTTTCTGGAAACTTTCCGGAAACTTTCCGGAAAGTTTCCGGAAACTTTCCGTCAAAATACTTTTCCGGAAAAGCTACATCACTAGCGCCCCTTCTAGGTACCAACTCAGAGGCGCTCCCGGCCGAGATCAAGCGAAAAAAACAGTCTTCAACAGTTTGTGAAATTGAGAAGAGCTTGGGAGATGTCGCATAGTCAAGGGAAGTCCATTCCAGGTTGATGGACCAACCACAGAGAACGAACGCCTCTGCATTGTTGCAAGCACCTCTCCTAGAATGACTGTTCAGAGGTGTTCTCAGTAAGGAACCTCTGGTGGAACACCTCTTGTGGAACATCTCTGGTGGAAAAGAAATGCCACAACAGAATGAAAGACTGATAAGGAAAACGAGTCAATATCGTAATCGTAATCGTAATCTCCTAATTTCTAAAGCGCCACTGGAAAGCCAAGCGCGGGGCACCGGCTTATTCACGAGCGCTGCGTTGAGTTAGAAGGGTTGTCCGTGAGAGTAGTCCGTGGTGGTCCGGGTCGAGTTACCATAGGATCATGATCAAATGCATTGAGTCAAAAGGGTTGTCCGTAAGAGTAGTCCATGGTGGTCCGGGTCGAGGTACCGTATGATCAGAGATGTGGAACAGCTACTAAGGTGGGTGTCGTCTGAGCCGGGAATTGGAGGGTGGGGGATCAGGTCAAACAGGATAAGAGTTCTTGAACAGGAGTGTCTTTAGTTTCGAGTGAAAGGCCCGAGGTGTGATGGATAGAGGAGCCTGAGGAAGGTGATGGTGTGTGATTAGTAATGATGGAGGAGGAACTGAAAAGGATCGGAACTCAGCAGGCAGATCATTCCAAAGGCGTGGTGATGAGTTGGATATGGCTCGGTTGGAGAACTTGAGATGACTTGTGACCGCCGGCGGTCGAGAGAGTGTAAGGCAGGCAGATGATCGGGTAGTTTAGCCCTCAGTGAAGATCATTCTCACCAACCACAGGAAACATCCGATGGCGGGCAAGAGTCGTCCTGGGAACAAAAAGATAAAAGCAAAGCGCAATCTGTGCAAGACGATGATTAAAATAATGACTTGATACATATAGCCTGAGTGTCACTTAGGGGTAATTCCCATCTGGGCTTTAGAGACCAGAAGTAGGATCTTGAAGTGGATGCAAGAGCAATGGTAAGAAGCCAGAACAAGACTTCAAGCATATATTATGTAGAGATATGGACATTGACGCAGAGGAGACAAACAATTTTCTTCTCCTATTACAGGTAGGGGTAATTGAAATCAGCATTGTTGATAAACTTCTGCATATTTCACATGTCATTGTGGCTTTGCTTTTTAATTAATGTTTGTCCTTTGAGGGGAAATGTTTTCCGACAGAAATTTTTTAATCAAATTCCAAGGGGCTGCACTTTCAGCACCAGCAGCATTTCTGGCATTAGACTACGGTAATAGTCTTGTAACCCAAATGTTTCCTGCATGGTCTCAGTATCATCAACTATGAAAAACAATTGTCTCCCACTTGGAATCAGTCAGGAGTATCTTGCAGTAGAGTCTTGAAGGAATGTCATATGCCATACAAGTTTTTTTATTGATTAGCGGTTGCATTTTCAAATGCCTAGGCAGTTCATTCTTTTATAAAACAAGTCAGTGTATTGCATTTTCTAATGCATACTATTTGCATTGGCCAGGCAGTTTATTCTTTTTTTAAACAAGTCAGTGTAAGAAATTCAGTGTAGGCCAAATGCATAGAATTTCAAGCAAGTTCACTGAGTGGACAGATAAATAGAACTCTGTATCTGGGTGAGCAACAGCAACTAATGAAAATACCAGACCTGAAATGAATTAAACACGAGGAGGAATGGACCAATTGATAGACCAAGCAGCATTGCATGAGAAAGGAATCCATTGCTATGCCAACACAGAAACTGTTCTTGAAATGAATCTCTTGAACAGCAGTACAACTTCTAACACAAGCCTTTAACAAAATATTACATTGCACTGCTAAGGTACTACAATCTACCCGTTGAAGACAGACTAATCGTAATCTCCACATTTTCAAAGCGCCACTCGAAAGCTAGGCGCGGGTCACCAGCTTATTCACGAGCAACTATAGAGTATGATTCATTTTATTTATTGACTTTTTTATATAGCGCACCTTCAAGGTAATCTACTCAGAAGCGCCCCAAGTCCAACAACGGCTAAATAAGGCAGTTTTTAAGTGAGAAAGAAACATAGTGGTGTGACCTCTAGGCACCAGGTGGAGAGCAACAGGGAGCCCATTCGAGGTTCTAGGGCCAGCTACTGAGAAAGAGCGTCACTGCATTATAACAGTTCGAGAACGAGGGTCAAGAAAACCCTGAAAGGGAAGTATCTGTAACAAGAAATCTAGAATCTGACCAGATCTAGCTAAGACACTAGTGTGACAAGTCAGCAAGAGATGAGCATGATGAAGAGTTGGATATTAGTCCTACTGAATTCTAATCTGTCTTGAATCCACCACTGATCTTGATGGGTCACTATTGGTTTTGCTACGCTGCCACTCCCATTAAAACACAAACCATGACATATAAAATGCAGTTGGGCACAGCGATCAATAAATTATTTCAGCAAAATAAATTAACCAAATGTTAGCACATCATCTTCGTATAATGCAGCTCTTCATATGGCTTCCACAGATAGAGTTACAACAGACAAATCTTCAGTGTATGTGCAGAGTACAAGAAGCAATTTGCAACTTGAGTAAAGAAATCTCTGACTAATTCTTTAACTAAATAATTATGTCTGAGATTGACTGCTGAGAATCCTGCCAAGTTTTACATGTATGTATGTGCACTTGTTAGAGCGCCCCTTCAAGATTCCTACTCAGAAGTGCTCCCGACAACAGCGTGAACAGTGAATCGGAGTTTCAGGCCGAAACGCTGAGCAATTGCGAATGACGGACTTGCCCAAGGTTCCTATGTAGCAGCTTGAGGTGAATTTGAACCTGAAACCCTCCAGTTGCAAGGCAACAAACATACCTACTACACCACTGTGCCTACAATAATATACAGAACTGACCTCCCTAACCTTTCTACTGTGCAACATAATATTCTATTCACTGACAATACAAACGTTTTCCTATCCCATGCCTCTTGTGACCAATTCTTTGAGTTAGCTAATGAAGAATTAAAGGCTATAAATCCCTGGTTCAAAGCAAATAAGTTGCCACTAAATCTCAGCAAGACCAATTTTATATTATTTAGAACTATTAAAAAGCAAATACCCTCATACACAAAAGGTATCTAGTCATTTATGGCACAACTATTCCTCAAGTTGTGACATCTAAACTTCTTGGCATTCAAGTAAGTAAGTAAGTAAGTAAGTAAGTAAGTAAGTAAGTAAGTAAGTAAGTAAGTAAGTAAGTAAGTAAGTAAGTAAGTAAGTAAGTAAGTAAGTAAGTAAGTAAGTAAGTAAGTATTTTCTTTATTTCTTTTGCACAATGGGACACAGAACATCATTATAATACATCGAAGTAATAATAGGTAATAAAAACGTGCAATATGGACCAATACCTAAAATATAATATACATAATGTTTTAAACAACTATGCTGAGAATCTTGCCAAGTTCTACATGTTGCAGCAATATTTCAGAAGAGTTTCATTGATTGCAATAACAACTGATTCTCATATCATTCCGCTTGCAAATGTTCTGATATTTCTTCCACAGTGAAATCCATAATACTCGTCTCTCCTTCTGTCCGTGACATCGGTCTCTCCAATCTCCGTGGGTCGTTCTATCTCCGCTCCAATATCTGCTGAGCCCGCTGTTTGCTTAGATTCTCCTCTGAAACCAACTCATGATTTATTCACACGTAATTTCGACCAATTCTGGACTGTAAATGTCAAATGCACCCTGGAACAATATTGACCAGTCAGACGGCAGGGAGATATTCCCTGCGGTATGTTATTACTTCACGTATTTCATCACAGCCATGGCAAAATTACAAAAAAAAAAACACACAGTCACTACTACACAAAAAATTTCTACATAAAAATGTACAGACACTATTGTTTGCAGTTGAAAGCAGATTTAAAAAAGCAAAAAATCGTGCAGCAATTTTCCCGTTTGCCAAATATAGACGTGGATGGTTTTTCAAAGGTCTCATATCGATATAACAGACACAGAAAACTAGGTTAAAATCACAGCGAGGACAACTGAGTAAAGTGATACAGTCGTTTAATAATGAAACGTTTCTGCTGTGCCACAATTGACGTCATTGGACTCGGACAAGCCCTCAGGCTGCAGGATCATTAGACTTGAAATGCACAGAGTGCAGACAAATAACAAAAAGAGAGGCTAGATTTTTGTTTTAGGCTAGATTTTGGTTTTAGGCTAAAAAAAAATTTTGAATCAACGGCTAGGACTGAGCAGAATAGTATCAAACACATGGGGTCAATGGTTGTAAAACTCAGTGGAAAGGGACTACAACTTATCCACCACATTTGATATGACATGGTTGGACTGGAGCACCTCTGAGTGGGCTCCTCGAGGAAGCGCTATATAAGTTCCTGAAATAAATGAACGAATCAATATAATCCTCTTCAAGCTTGGATTCTATCAATTAAAGTTTTACTACGTGATGCTGTGCAGTGAAATGGTCTGTTGTGGTGTGGTGCGCATCAAAACGCCATCAGTATTATGACAGAATAAAATTTCATATTAAAGAGATTGGAAAGAACAGTGACCATAAGCATAGAGTGGCATAGACAGGGGGGTTTCGGGGGTTAAAACTTAAAACATTGGCCTAGGAAAAAAGTTTTTAAAGGTTAGTTATCCACTTAAATAAGAAAAACGAAACAATTGCTTGTAGTAACAATTGTTTTTGTTACTTTATTTCCTTTTTATTTACTGTAATACTGTTCGGTTGGTGTCAGAAGGGGCATCCAGCCAGGCCATAAAAAACCCAAAAACCCTCCCTCATCAAAAATTCACGGCTACGCCACTGTAAGCATATATAAACACAAGTGCAGTTAGTGCACGTACATACAGATATACATGAAAGGTTCAATTTCTAGAACCATCCTGACCAAACTGGCAAAAACAGAAGTTAGATGTCAGACCTAACACCCTATCACTTAGCAATTCAGAATTCCAACCCAAGGAATGTGATTCCCTGAAAGCATGCCTACATGGAGCTCTCATAACATACGAACCATATTCCCATTATGAGACCTGTATTGGATCCATATGGATCACATCTATAATTGCCAATGGAAACGCTGGCAGGATTAGCGGAATTGGGGCGAGACGCTCAGCGTAGGGGACAGGGTCCTGAGCAAGGACGATGGTTGACTGAATTCTTTATTAGATGAACAAGCCCGTCATGTGTGCACTGATTGCAGCACAGAATCAATACCACAAAGACGGCAACGAAAAAAAAAGGACTAAACCAAATGTTGATCCAGGAGAATGTGCACAGCAGAACTTTTCACTGCACTGCATAGCAAACATTTGGTAGCACTGCACACCGCTAACCAGAAATGGTGGATCTGCCCTGCGATAGAAGTCCTTCAATTTAACGATTTACGATTTACCGAAATAGGCTGACAATGCTATCGGGAGAGGGCAATGCCCTGCGGCACAAGACATGGTTGCCTAGGCTCATAAAACATCTTTCTGGATCAGATCAATAGCTATGAATACACTCGTAAAGCCAGTCCAAGAGCTGGCAGGTCCAACGAAAGTACATGTAGAAAACAATGGAGACCACAGAGACAGAAAATCTGACCATTCCACAAAGGATTGGAAATACAAATGCAACTACCTCTGATGAAAAGAATGCAAAGAGTAAGAAGAAGAAAGCAAAGGAGAAGAAGAATGCAAAGATTGTGACGAATGAAAAGAATGCAAAAAGGAAGAAGAAGAAGAGAAGGAAGGGGAAGGTGAAAAGGAAGAAGAAAAGGAGGAAGAGGAAGAGGATGAGGAAGAGGAAGAAGAAAAGAGGAAGATGAAGGGGAAGAGGAAGGGGATGAAGAAGAAAAAGACAAAGAAGAACATGAAGAAGAAGAAGAAGAATATGAAGAAGAAGAAGAAGAAGAAGAAGAAGAAGAAGAAGAAGAAGAAGAAGTAGAAGAAGAAGAAGAAGAAGAAGAAGAAGAAGAAGTAGAAGAAGAAGAGGAAGAAGAAGAAGGAGGAGGAGGAGGAGAAGGAAAAGGCAAAAAGAAGAATGCAAGGCTTGCGATGAATGCAAAGAATGCAAAGACCAAAAGCAGAAGAGGAAGAAAAAAGAAGAAATTCAGAAGAAGGAGAGCAGTTTTCAAAGCAAAACCCTAAGGCAGCCATGGCTATGAAGTGTTAGTCACTTCATCCTGTCAATCCTCTCCTTATCTGACTGATCATCCCACTGACAGCGTACAGTCCTCATAGCTTAGAATCAGCCAAAACTGGCAAGGAAACAAAAAAAGTAAATAAGTATATTCATTAATGGCAAATTGACAAATTTTGCACTTTGGTGGAAAGACGTTTGATATTATATAAGCACTTAAAACAGTATATAGCATCTGAACAACTGGTACTGCTATGCATATGCCCTGTGTTCAGGACCTTGTAATAAGAAAGGAATAAAACTACTTTACCTAGTCTAAAAATCTAAACTCATAATAACCGTGTATGGTAAGAAAGTAATTCCCTGGAACCACAAAATGACCAATACATGATCAGCAACACTAGAACCAAACTGCAGCACTTTAAACAGAAAAGAAGCCAAAGGTAAAGACATGTGAGAAAGCAAACAAATTCAGGATATATACAGTCTGTAATTGTAATCGTAAATGTATATATTTATAAAACAATCTTCTGTTAATAGCACCATTTCAAGAGCAAGTCCACAGAGACTTAGTGATGTGGAAAAGAGAAAAGCAAGTAAACAGCAAGTAAAAAGCAGGTAAAAGTCATAAAGAAACCAAGACAGCACAAGAAACAGGCACGAACACGGAAACTACAAGAAACCGACATTCACATCATAATAAAAGCCATATGTTATGTTTATACACCATGCTTTGCATTGGCAAAACATAATGTTTACCAACGCAAGCAAAGATGGAACCACCAAGAAACACAGACAGCACGAAACCATGCAAAATTTTTAATTCACTCTTTTTCATATATAGAGCATAACACTAATACATTACATGTTGTCCTTGCGCAGTTACATTACATCACAGCACATCACAGATCCAGTGCTTTGAGTAGTATCAGTTGAAGAGCTGCTGCTACTTCATATATTTCAAACCAAAAGGAATCACACAACTCATTGCCTACAGCAGCTGACAGAAGGCCAAACACGTTAAGTACCGTAGCTACGGATGTTATCTATATGGTTAGGCAGATGTTGGCCAACAGTTCTCAAAGCCGCTTCCACGCTGCACCGCAGCAACGTCAGATGCAAAGAAATAGTTCTTGACTGCACCTCCCCCATCGTTCGTTCGCTCGTTCGTTCTTTTGCACTCTCTTGAAAAGCAGCGCTATGCCACTCGATCGATACATCACCATCATCCCACCGAGAGTGGAAAATGCTGATCGTCGTCGGCACCGAGACTGACAGGTATGGAAGGCTGCCTATTCCCAATGCTCGGGCCTGTCGACGAGGAACGCCTAAGCCGGAACGTGCGGAAGAAGATATTCCCCTATCAGCACTACAAGACTACGGCTGCCATCGGTCAAGGCTAAGCCATGCACTGCAGACAGGGATAGTCGGGCGAACTGGTTCTCGCTTGGCCCTCTCAATAGACATTTTGAAGAGAGACTTTATTTATATTGATTGATTGATTGATTGATTGATCGAAGGTAGTGAAGTGCATGGTGACAGCCTTCAGTCAGTAAGGGTGGCAAATCAACCTATTATACAAGACCTGACTCCCATCATCAAAGACAACGCAGCTCAATATTGAAATCGGTTTATTGCACGTTCAACTCTGGTTACACAATCATGAACGACTAAGTGCAGTACAAATGCAATTAGGAGCCAGTAAAAGCTAGTAGCTTATATTTTCCTGACCCCTCTTCCCAATTAATAATCATGAATGATTTCATAAGATAGGTATAACTTAACTAGGACTTAATTAAGAAAGCAACAGTGAAATTAGGTGACAGCTGAAACAACAGACGAAGTTGTAAACAGATAAGACTGTCTGAAATGGTTTGGTTGCAAGACAACAATAGTTAAAGATAAACTGAATATCTACCATTGTCTGGTATGCATTTGACACATGAGGCTCTGCTGACACACTGTTTAAATCAGGCAACCAAATTTTTGAGTTTTTTTTACAAACTTGCTGACATTATGATTTATTGTTGATGACTATTGAAACAACTTGAAACATCTGCATACATACAAATTTGAGCAATTTTCAACTTCACTTATTTCAGTTTGTGTCTGAACATGTAATGTTGATACATGTCAATGGAATGCAACACAATGTTAATGTAACATGGATGCTAAAGTAATGCTGAATTGTTGACGCTAATGTAATGTTGATAACTAGCATATCCGCAAACATACTAGTTAGTGTGCATGTAATTTCAGCTGAATTCTCGATTATCTCAGTTATATCTGGGCATCAGTAAGTTTTATTAAATAAAGAATAAAAAGATAAAACCCTAGATTAAAACAACAAAAAGCATTTTTTCAGGCACCTTCAACAACTAAACCCATCAACCAAAGATTTCTGAACAAAAAAGACATGAAAAAACTGACAATATTTCTAAAATGTTAACATTTTAGGCATCTTAAATTGATGCTTAGTTTACCCTCAATCATCTTAAATTGATTCACTGAGTCATTAATTGCAAGAGTTTCATCATTACTCCTCCAACTTGAAAACAATGCAAATGTAAATGTAGTCGGATTTTTATATAGCGGCTGTCTTATGGCCTCGACCCTGAGGGTGAGATCCTTCACCACCGCTCGCCCGTTTGAATGGACGCCACGCCATTTAGGTCCCCGTGGACGGACCGTGCTAGCCCGAGATTTTGAATCTCTGAAATAGCCACCTTCGCAAGCAAGGGGCAACCTACAACTCCTACCAATCGGAAATGATGCATATCTAGCAACACATAATAAGCCAAGAAATATGTAGAAATTGAACATTTTATATGTCTGCTTTTTCTAGATTTGCCCACAATTCACTGGTACATACATACCAAGTGCTTGATGGGTGTAAAACAGACAAACTTAAATGCTGTGATTCATAAGTTCAAACATAATATATACAACGCAGAATACATGCTCTTACTGAAGCATATTTTCTTCAACTCAGACTGCTCTTTTACCATCCTAGAGTTGGGAGCGATTTCGAGAAACCACCCTTTGAAAAGGTGCTAAAGAAATTCCTGCATGAATGAAAGATGCAAGCAGGCTCATATACATGTACATAAATTCAAATTTGCAACGGTCATACGTCATCAACCATTTATAAGTCAATCCATCAACTGGGCGAGACTGGCGTTGGGTGACAAACAGACTTCAGTTGGGAATCCCCTACCATGGGAAATCCAGCGGCATGGAGAAAAGAATGCAGCATCCATACCACTACGAAAAACAAAGCCACCACTGTTGCTTCAGAAGGGACAACCGCTTGGCATACACGGCATCCTTCAGGTACATACATACCAAACTGCAGTGCAAGCAAGACGTACACAACACACGACGTACAGAACTTGTAATCCGCCTAAAGCTTCTTTTCAGAGTTGTAGAACACTAGAACACGAGTGGCACTCCTAAACAATACTGATGGGCTGCAACAGCCTTTAGACAGGTAGGCTGTGGCAAGACCTGTCTGAGGCACCTATGAGGTATTTGGCTGCGGGCGGCAGAAAGTTAAAGGACTTGGCATTTCCAGGAACAGCCGGCGGCTACACTATGAACTGCGTTAGGTAGACAAGTGTTACAACTGCAGCCTTGCATCACAGCAGAGCTTGGTCTTTCTGCTTCATTTCTCACTGTTCTTGAAACTGTTTTATTCAACAGGGGTTCGACTAGGAGCGCTCCTGAGTGGTTAAACTTGAAGGAACGCGCTATATCAAATTGCTAGTAAATAAATAAATAAATATAGGGCTATATGTCTCTCTACATTAGCCACACTGCATAAAAAAGTGGTTAATCTTGTAAATTGTATAAAAAGTTTCAAAAACCACAAATTTGAGGTGCTATTTTTATAATAGGCCAAACAAAAACTGCCAAAACTTGAATGGACAAAAGCAAAAACTTCAATCTATAAATTAAATTCAATTTATTACTGTCTTCGTGCAATAAAGTTGTGATCTGTCAACTTAATTTTCTTGACTAAACGAAACAAATAACTTAGTTTTAACATTTGAATCTATAAGCTTAGCTGTAGATCAATCATATCATTAGCTTTCTTAAAACTAAAAACAATATAAAGAATGAACAAATGACGGCTGTAAAAGAATAGGTAAAGTGATATACTACGGTATGGCATGCAGTTATTACACAGTAAATAATTGAGGCAGTATTACACTGTATTAGAGCCGAAGGGCAGCTCTACGAGGGCAGGGACAATTCGGTCATGGTCTATACAAAATTTAAAGTGAACCAAGGCCTTTTAAAAAGTTGTAGGCTAATAATAACAAACACAAATTATTCATGAAGAAATTTTGTGTAGAAATGATTTTAACTATGTAAATGTCTCATCTCCACGATAAAGGGCTTCACTCCTTATTAAGCTTTGATGCAGACCCATTACTGGTTCCCACAATCCGCAAACAGCCCATTATTTCCTTGCCTTCCTGACTTCCCATGTGGCAGGTCCTCCTATTTTCATTATGGATTGACATCTCTGGAAAAACTCATATTTTATGGTGTTCAGCTCAAATGACATCAAATTTCTTAAAGATATTTTATGGTCTCATTTTCGTGAATGTCTGGCTGTTATTTGCAGCAATCTACGTGTCTGTTGCATTACCACAAACTCAATTCCTTTTCTTTGCCTTTGGGCATAATAAAGAGCTTGCACAATATAATGCAATATTACGTAATCAGTCAGCCTCTTTATCATCTCTATAACAATACTATCAAATGCAATAGCTGATGCATGGAAACCGCTATACATCATCATCCTAAAAAAGCATCTTTGTCATCAATATAGGCCTATTCAATTAACATAACGAATTCAACTGGTATTGGAAAAGTTCTCCTATAAATGCTGTATAAGGGTCCACATAGCTACTAACAAATCATTAATGATTACTAACAAATCATTAATGATTACCAACAAATCATTATTCATTCATTCATTCAAGAATTTATATAGCGCTTCTTCAAGTGGACTACTCAGAAGCGCTCCCGACTCTAGCACGACAAAAAAGAACAGTTTTGAGTTTAATAAAAAATGTTCCAGTAATAACCCCAGCAATTATTGATTACTAACAAATCATTAATGATCACTAACAAATCATTAATGATTACTAACAAATCATTAATGATTACTAACAAATCATTAATGATTACTGATGTAACCAGAAATAAACCTTAAAATCTGCTTTTGCAGATGTCGTTAACACGTTTTCCTCACACCAAAGCATCTTGTAAGACCTCTTCGACCTGGAGACATATTATGCGGACCATAATTGGAAAACGGCATTCGTCGGATTATCCGATTATCTGGAGATGGAATCAGGCGTCGCGGGGATCTGCACGTTTCTCTTAATTACCCGTTATCGACAGTCAATGCTGCCATCCGTTATCGACTGTGGACCAATACATCTCGAACAAAGACAGGCAGAAACTCAAGGATAGAAAAAGGAGACCAGATAGAAACTAAAGGATAGAAAAAGAAGAAGTCCAGACAGAAACTAAAGGATAGAAAAAGAAGAAGTCCAGACAGAAACTCAAGGATAGAAAAGGCAGGAGACAAGGCAGAAACTAAAGGATAGAAAAAGCAGGAGTCCAGACAGAAACTCAAGAATAGAAAAAGCAGGAGACAAGGCAGAAACTGAAGGATAGAAAAAGCAAGAGACCAGACAGAAACTAAAGGATAGAAAAGGCAGGACATCAGAGAGAAACTCAAGGACAGAAAAAGAAGAAGACCTCTTGCACTTCGCGTCTATGCTCTTCAGAAGTAGTACAAACAGTAGAATAGCAGCTGCACTGCAGTGCAAATGTACACATCTCCAACAGCAACCATGCAACCTCAACTCTGCTTGTGTTTCAAAGAATTGATTGGGAGATATCCTTCACCACCCAACATTGCCCATTTGAAAGAGTACCATGAAATGAGAGGCTTTTTTAAACTGGACAAATTTATATCGCATCTTTAAAACATCGGTTTGTGACGATTTTAGTTTTATTTTATAACCAGTACTTAAAGTGTGGAAAAATAAGTGCCTGGACGTGCGTTACTTTTCCAAAAGAAGTGCATGGACACCCCTTACCTTTCCAGGCTGTGCTGGCCAATAAGTGGCAGGACGGCGGTCAGATTTTAAAATAAGTGCATGGACGCCGTCCATGACCGTCCAGGCACACTTTAAGTCATGTTTATAACTAACACACTTTAAACTGATTTGCAACTGCTAATGCATAATGTATGCATACAAATGTCTACTCAGTTAGTTTCTCTAGTCAACAGCTATGTAACTTGCTGGAGAAGAAGCCCAATTGAAAGTTAAATGATCAGAGAAACAAGAAGCCAAACAGCAGTGATTAAGCAAAGACCAAACAATATCTCACATAACATAACGTAATAATAATAATAATAATAATTACGACAATTTATATGGCGCAGTAACACAGCCATGCCTCTACAAGGGCGCCTTACAAAGCAGCTACACGGGATAAACCCTAGCGAACAAGTATGATTTTAGCATGGATTTAAAAGAGTCGTAAGATGTAGTAAAATTGTGGCTTAGGTGGTTCAGGCATTTAGTCTGTATTAAAATCTCTACAAATTAACCTATAGCTCACAATTAACCTATACTTCTCTTATTAGTATCATTATCATTAATTATTATTATTATTATTATTATTATTATTAATATTGTTATGACAAATCTATAATCTTAAACTGAAAATTATCTGTCCTTATGTTTCATTCTGTTTCTCAAATACCCGAGTCACCTCAAAGGTGATACGCTAAAACGTGTATCACAGCCTTTCCAGTGATAATTTCATAAGCCATAATTAGATCTCCTGTGCACCTTCAATGTCGTTAGCTGACACCTTTTCAACGCTTATGCATAGCTCAAATCATTAAAGCCTCAAATTATTTTTGCAGCTCTTGTTTACAAAGTCAACATTCAAACAAGTGACTCAATGCATATACAATATACATGTGCATAAGCACATATGTATAATGTACATACATATCTACCGTAGTTACATACATAGATAAATAATATATATACATGCATGCATAAATTTAAAATGCGACTGTCTTCAAAATAAGATGCAAAACGAAATCAGAAATTACAAAGATGTGAGTCCAACAAAATCTCGTCCGCCCCATGATGTTCCGAACAACTCCAAGTTCACTGCTTGCATTTTCCCACGCCGCTCACAAGCATCATTTTCTGCAGTTGTATAGACATGCATGCCGACAGCCCCGACTTGCTTCCCTTAAATATGCGTGCACGCAAGTTGTCAAGACGTATGTAAACAGGAGGCCATATGGTTGCGATTTATATTCCACGTCGGTGACACTCCGAAGAGCCGCGGCCGCCAAGAATCGAAGAGAAAAGTAAAGGTCAGCGAGATTCAGAGCAGCAACGACTTCTCATCTAGCCGACTTGATTCACCGACTCATTCAAAGATGAACGCAAACAAAAACACCGAATGCTAGGCAAATAGAGTCTTGCAATGCCGTCGTTGATTTATGAGAAGATGCAGCATACATGTACCAGTAGGTTCAAATGACAAAAGCTTTCTCGATGCGTAACATGAAGATTTCTTCATCGGTTCTCATTTTCTGGCTTGATAAAATATTGCAAGGTAAAATTGGAGTTGACATACTGTAGCCGAAGGTGCCTTCCATTGGCATCCTCGTGTAATGTTCAATTCAATGAATATGAATGGAGTAATTGTAATGCAACATTGAAATAAATTGTAATGCAACATCGAAATTCTATTTCCAAGTTCCTGAGCTTGGCAAGCAATTCTAAAGTGACAATATGGTTGTCATGTAGAAAACTGCGAACATTTACTTTCATGTTTAGGCTTGGCTTTTCGTTCAACTTAAAGCCAAGTTTTCCATGTCTTCAACTTCACAACAACTCTAGCAGGTTTGATGAGCCTTCTGGAAAAGTTCTGTCCTGTTAATTGAACCTAACATTCATACATGGAGTCAATTTGCCAATTTTTGACAAATTACAAAACTGTCTTGGTTACTAACTGTAACATTTCCATAAAGAGATGCTGTCTCTATAAGAAACTTCAAAGAGAAACACAAGGTGCACTCAGGTGACTTGTCCACAGCAGCATAAATAATCATCTTTCGCTGGTCCCACATCGACTTAGTGTCACCAAAGAAAGGTCTGCTCTTAGTCCGATGGAGCACAAAAGGATTCATTTAATAAACTATACCAACATCAGATATTTTGAATAGCACTCCAACTCTTGTAAACCATGATCGCGAATTCAAACTGTTAAAACTGCAACAAGACCAACCCTCAACTAACTCTTAATGATAAAATTATTATGCGACATCGATGCAGAACAGAAAGTTGCAGAGCAGACACAAATAGAATCAGATTTTCAAAACATAGAAGCTGACAAGGACCTTTAATCAACCAATTATCTAAAAGCCATTATCTATTAGCTGTTGATGTAGTGATTGTACTGCAATTTGGGCCATTGTTCTGCAGATCACTGTAACAACCTCTGAAATTTACATCACAGTGGAGATAGGCACTGATTAACTATCGGCTTTTTTATGCTGGTCTATTAAATGTAGACTATCTATAAACTTAACTACCTTTAGTAATGAGCTTGCAACTAATAATAACCTAGCTCAGCATAAACATTTGTACTTTACACGCTTAGGTAAGAATGTCTTGAGTGGAAATGGGACATTACTACAGTGACTTTCTTTAGACTGACTACTTCTCAAGCAGCTCTAATGATCTTATCTACTCTAATGACTGCATTGACCTTCTTTTCTAACGTATACAAGACCCTGGTTCCTAGTTAACCTACCGCAGTCTCCATCACACACACACACACAAAATCATTGCAATTCAACTCCCAGAAATCCGGTCGGGAAAATTAGGAAATGGCGTATTTACCCTTGATCATACTCGTGGCATCTATAGGGTAATTTTAAGTGGCTTTGTTCAAAAGCAGGACTGGTCTATATGCCACTTCTCCAACAACAAATGAAAGATGATAGAAAAATAGGATATGGCTTTCCTCAATTTATTTATTAGGAGCACTTATATAGCGCCAATTAAGGGCTATCTACTCAGAAGCGCTCCCGACCCAAACTTGGCTGAAATGCTACAATTGTTGTTAGACAATGCCATGTAATCATAGTGCAATCAGAGGGCATTGTTCATCACAGATGTTTTTAAACTTCATCTTTGTTGTACCACCAGGCAAAAAAAATCGAATTGTTGGCGTACCACCAACAAAGGTCAGAGCAAAACAGCAGGCAAATGTGAAGTACCTTTATAATCAATTATAAGGGGAATCATTGTAAGCTCTCTTGCAAGGTCCGGGGCAGGATTCAAAGCCATAGGCAGACATATTTCAACAATTAATGTAACATAACAGGGAATCAACAAGAGTAGACGAGCATATACACATTGAAAATTTAAACAAAGAAACACACGGTAAACATAGAATAGCAAATAATAGAAAGATTGGCATAAATGCATGATGATGACGAGTTCTCTGCCCGAAGGCAGGTTCATTGGCTTTAAACCCTGGGGATGAGATGAGTGAGGTGGTTTCACATTGCCTTCCTCACAGACAATTGTGGCAGAGCAACTTGTTCAAGGTTGCTACATAGTGGCTTGAGGTAGATTTGAAGCTGTGACCTTTCGGTCACAAGGCGCTGTATTTACCACTTTGCCACCACGTCTCACCATAAACGCATAGAACATTTAAATTCTTTTTTATACCACTCAGCAACCCCTGGTGCATCAGTAGTCTCTACTGGTCAAAATTCACTGGTCTATCAGATACTGAAGTCATATTTATTTTGAAAAGTCATTTGAGAATATGTCGAATTTCGACCGAAGTCTCGA
This sequence comes from Lumbricus terrestris, assembly GCA_949752735.1. Classification (NCBI taxonomy): domain Eukaryota; kingdom Metazoa; phylum Annelida; class Clitellata; order Crassiclitellata; family Lumbricidae; genus Lumbricus; species Lumbricus terrestris. The sequence goes on along the minus strand of OX457045.1, from coordinate 19,715,689 downwards.
CAGTGAGTCACTTGCAAATTGTGAGTAGAATTTGCATACAGGCCATTCATTCATTGATGACAGCCAACACAATGAATCACGACATTTCATTCGGAGTCTGAGTCATGACCATATCTGATTTCCAGTCTGCCTTCCTCAGTATTGAGAGAAATGAAATACTCAGGCAGAAACAGCAATTCATTTCAAAACAACATTCCAAATGGAAATGGGTTTCTTGTGTTTCTTCGAACAAGTAGCTTGTAACGCGAAAGCATAACAACTACTGTACCCGGAGAATTTGTTTTCATTCTACGAATTTCTGACTTTTTTGCCTGCTTAGAATTCATTTGAGAACAAAGGGCTTTCTTGTGGCACTTGGGTCTCGCCCTTGACGAGTGAGCAACCCTTCCAAGATCTGTGGATGCCCAGACAATTCCTCAAGCTTCCCAGCGGGCAGCCCTGCTCCAATTAATTACAAAACAACAGCTCTAATCTTCGGCCACATGCTGACCAACTCTCTATTCAATGGAACCCGGGCAGCAGGCAAGTCGGCCAGCTAATCCAATTTCGGTGGGCATCCCTTTGTCAGGCGTCTTTCCTAACTTGTTCCACGATTCAGGCCGATCATCATCGTCGTCTCCTAACCATGTTTCGTCCATTACGCACTGGTCGGTCCAGAGATCTGTCTGCGTCTCCGCTCACAAATCAATGTCCGTCTCTGACTGCGTCGTTGGTCAGCAGCACCCGGGTACTGACCGACGCAGCCGCCGCCGCCGCCTGCGGCAACGCAGCGTCCGATTCCTGTCCGTTTAAGCTGATGCGCAGCGGCGCCGCAGTATTTGCGCAATGACAACGGGGCCCGAATTCACATTGGTCAGTCAGGCGGTCGGTCAGGCCGCTCGGGCAACGCTTGGCCCTGGACGGTGTCTGGCTCTGACGGCGGAGGCTCTGGCGTCACCGGTACACAGCAGCAGCAGCACCTTGCATATGATAATGAGTAGCCGACCAATCGATCGAGCGAGCGAGCGAGCGGCAGCGTGTTCGGTTCGATCGCCAGTTCTGTCGTCCGGGGAGGTAACGCCGATCATTGGCGATTCTCGATCGTGCCTTGCACTGCGCACTCGTCAATGATTGATCGCCACTCGGAGTTATTAGTGAAAGAACGCAGCCAAGGAAAGGCCGAGACATGCTTTGCAAACAGTCCGCGGATAATCGACCACGACGCTCCGTCCGACCGTCCGTTCGTCCGTCCGCCGGGCTTAGCGGCGCTCCCGCACCATCCAGCTTCGCGTTTTGGTCACTGCTTTTTCTGCTGCCCCCAGTTTATAATCTAATCCAGTGTCTCTAACCGACTATAATCTAATCGCGTTCATAAATCTAATTTAGTTTAAGCCGATATAATCCGATCCAGACTCAATTCATTTCTTAGCCCGATCCACATCATATTTGTTCTTCAAATCGATGGCTAATAGCCTGTACATGAGAAACCTCTTCCTTCTAGTCCTCACATTTTTCACTCCAGTTCCACCCATAAACTTTCTGCACTGCAGTTTTTCTGTAGTGCCGGAAAAGGAGACGAACTCTTCATTTTGAATCATCTGCACCATTCGGCAAACACTTTAAGTCACTGTATAACTTGTAAGTGCAGCTCTTAGGTGAAAGATAAATTCTGCAAAATCAACTATTCATAAACACAGTCAGTTCTTCCTAGCCATTCTAATTATCTAAAGTTAAGCAACTGCACTGAATAAAAGAATTCTGATAATTATTTGATTAGGCCCATAGTTAAATCACAGCTGTTACATTACAGTAATATGTACCGGTAGTTACAATCGTGATCACACTCCATAATAATCCTGATCAATTCACGATCCATATTCTGATTGTACCATATTTACAAGCATGATTAGTCCACCAGCATAATGCTATAATGTCAAGTGTCAAGCTTTGTAATGCCTTTATCAACAAGAAACAAATACACACATAGGCCTACACACAACACCCAACAAACAAACACACACACAAGCACGCATACTCACACAAACAGTCACACAAACACTCAAGAGAGCACATGATAAATAGCCCTTATGAAAATTGTTCTAACGTTGGCGTCTGCATTATCTTTATTGGCACCGCCATCATTACAGGCAGAATCAATACCAGCAGCAGAAAATCAATACTGCCGATGAAGACTACTTCTCAGAGTGGACAAAACAGACATTTAATTACTTTAATCTAAATAAAGCTCTTCGTTTTACCTTGTACAATTAATTATGCAGTTGACCCAGAAAACTGAATTATATGTTGACACATCTGCGAGAACATGAACCATAACGACAATCTAGGTCAGGAATTGCAAACCAAAAGTACCGGTAAGTTAATAAAAAAAATTCCAAGCACATTTCTACATTCTATAGGTCAGGAAATTGATTCCCAAATAAAAAATACAAGATATTTTCAAGCATGTTTGCTAACTATAATGCGTCAGTGACTGAAGTTAACTTTTAAATTTACTAATATTATCATTGCACTTGTTGAAGTTATAGCATTTTTCAAGTGCAGGCAGAATGCAAACTGGGAAATGTTGCCATACAGTACTTCATTTGGTTGGGAGCATCTCTTAAGAAGAGGTGCTATATAAATTTGTGTATTTACAGTTACACCTGTTCCGGAAGATCAGGGCTATCTCTCAAAAATGCTAAAAAATATCTTTTAACTGTGTTACTGAAATGCATATAATTATCCTGAAAGCAATCACAATTTTAACCCTTTACCTGTTTATTTTTACATTTTAAGCCCATTTTCAGCGGTTATTCTCGGGGCAAACGGGTAAAGGATTAAAGGCTTTGGCTACCCCCCTATTTTCCCTTAACTAGCATTCATATGCCACTCTCTTCATCATAATATTCACTGTCTTCCACTTGACATACAAATACACATACATTATTGATTGTTGATGCTTCACCTATTATCATTATCGCCATCAGCAGAAGCTGATGCACATTCAGGACAACTCAGGAATAAATTTATGGTCATCTCAAATTTAAATCTTTTGATTACCATTAGAGCATTGTCTCAAAGTCTTTAAACGGCTCCTTAATGGACTCATAAATATATCTCTCTATTTATATTTTGTACAGGCATACATAGTACTTACATATATACATGGATATTAAAGTACAGTCAATCATACATACACACAATCATACATACATACATACATACATACATACATACATACATACATACATACATACATACATACATACAAAGTCGTACATACATATACAAATACATACATACATATGTGACCCACCATGACAAAGTAGGCTTTTGTCGTCAGAAATCAAAATTTATTCTTTCACAAGATTCTCCTATGTGAGACCTTTCAAATGACGTATTTTTTAATTTATTTATGATTTTCCTAACAGGATTTGTGCGCTTTTTAAGTTTAGCCATGACAGAAACAACATCTGGGGAAAATGCGTTCACAAGCCGTCATGTGATGCGCTTGACAACGTAAAATGCTTTTTTTCACGGTTCCTAATTATTCATCCTTTCTAGGTTAATTTGTTTTATACCAATCCCGAGGATGGTTTCACTATATAGAGCAGATTTTGACCTTTCCAAGCATATATAATATTGATGGCTTCCCACGAGTCACTCTAAATGCTACCCTTTGAAAAACGGTCAACGGTTCATTTGTGCTACTCTTAAACGTAATGGTCATTAAAAGTCTGTCATTAGTCGCTAAATAATTAATTTTAGGGTTTTTCTTGGTACCTATTATATTTTAAAGAGATTTTTACGTTTGAATTTGATGAAAACGAAATTTGCGTATACACATGTAAGAGTCAATATTTGCAGTTTTTGTTTATTTCTTGTAAATTAACGTTCCCAAGAAACGCCTAGTTTTGGGATGGTGAGTCACATATGTGCATGCACAGTTGCATACATACATGCACATATGCCCAAATACATATATACATAAAAACATTACAACAATGACATAAATACATACATACATACAAACACACACACACACATGCATACATGCACATTCAAATGAATGTGTTCTTTAAAAAGTTATCAACTTACCGGTATGCCCTCCAGTTATTTAACGAAAGGAGTTTGTAAGACGACACATTGTGCATAACCTGAAATGACCCCAGTTCTTTACAAGACGAATATTTCTACATGTCTTCTTCTCATAATAATTACCTACAAGCTCACTTTGGTATATTGCAAGCAACAAACTGAGGAATGCATGGATCCATCATCTTGAAATGACTTCATGATGTTTAATGATAATCCACAAAAGCTAGTTGACACACCAGAAAAAACCACGCGCTGCACCTAGAAATATTGAATATTCTTCATCTAATTATGCATGACATCGAACCACCAATCAGATTTTGTCTTACATGCTAACAATTTCACAAGGAACTGCCCGTAGTTATAAAATGCGAGTTTTCAATAAAAAAGTGCATCAAACTGGCAGCTTGTATACATCAACTCCAACCCTAACCCAGCATGTAGTCGCCTGATCATAGACCCCGAGACATATATGGCCATCATCCACCCACCCACACACATACACACACCACACTCATGCGCACCTCCACACAAGGGTGGATACAGAAACTTTGGGAGATGCGGGGGCAAAATTTTGGGTCCTGGGACAGGGAAGAAATATCGTCTTGGTCACCAAAAAATTTGATGACTTTTTCAGTCATTCCCAACAAAAAGATACCATTTTATCCGCCAAAGAAGTTCACGGCGTTTTTTAGTCGTGCAGTGTTCTTAACCCCTGCACGGACCTCATGTATGGACCTCGTGGGGAGGCCTACGAATGCGCTCATGGGGGGGGCATCAACTAGATCCACCCCTGCCTACACACGCACGCATGCACACACCCAAACACACATACACACGCAACCATGATCCATGCACACAGACACACACCCATACACACATCATCGTCCTCCTCCTCCTCCTCCACATATATATCCAAGAACAACAGAAGAAACACTGCTGCTGCTGCACTGCATCTGCTGCTGCAGCCCATATGCGCTTAGCCATTCAGGACGAGCTGCCTCCTCATAGCAGTCGTCGTCGTCGGCTTTATCGATCAGTTCAGCAGTGGACAGCGAAATGCCAAAAGTCGTCGGGAACAAATCCAACGAAATGGTAAACGACGACGCTCGATCGAAGAGCCACCCCTCACCCCCACCAGATTCATTTGGCTGTTCTTTCTCTTCTGGCAGCAGACGGCGGCCGAGGGGCGGCGGGTGGACGGGCGGGCGGGCGGCAAGGGTAGCAGCATCAGCGGCGGCGGCATCAGAGGTGACGATGACGTGGTGTTAACCAGGCAGAACACTCAACCTTATCTCTAGTTCATGCCGCCGCCGTCGTTGCCGAAAATACCCGAAATAGATTGATTCTGTAATGACGCATTCTCACTAAATGTCGTTGTATATGATTATTATAATTATGCGCATAATATTATTATTATTATCTCTTGAGCATCGTTATGAGTCATCACATTGATTATTGCGATGACATACCGATTACAGACCATTAAAAACTTCAGTAGGTAAAAGAAAAAAGCATCTGTAAACATAGTGATAATAACAGAAGCAAAAACAACAGCAATAATAAATAAATAATATAGCAATAATTATAATACTAAAACCAATACTACTGATACTACTGCTACTACTACTGCTGCTACAACTGATACTACTAAAAAGTACTAATAACAACAAGAACAACAATAATAATACCACAAAAAAAATAATAATAATCTTTCTTTTTCAACGTTGTCCATTAGTATCCAACATTACAACCCGCTTTCAAAGGAAGGCTACTTTTACCTTACACCCTGAAGACAAGGCCTGACTCACCAACTGCTCATTCCACAAATAACAATAATCTTTAAGTACCTGGGGGAATGAAGTACCTCAGGGCAAAAGAAATAATAATAATAATAATAAATAATAATAATAATACCAGTGGCATGGATCTTATCAAAGAGCTGGGGAAATGATTTACTCTAATTACCACAGAGCCTCACAAGGTGCTATCTCTTCCAGCACCTCTGAATCACCAATCAGCGCTTTCATGCCATTGCCTTCACAGGAACTTTTAATCAACTACATCTTAACAAAGGGGAAGCCGTTCCAGAGTAGCATCATTACCATCTCAGGATATAGCTTGGAACACCCGAGGGATCATGAATACCTCCAGGGTAAGAACATTTAAACAATAAAGAAAAAAAAAATTTCCCGAAGCAAGGGTGGATACAGAAATTTTTGAAGGGGGGGGCCAAAATTTTAGGTCTTTTTGGTGGGACAGGGGAAAATTTTTGTCTTATTCGTCGCCGAAAAAACTGATGACCTTAGATCAGCGGTTCCCAACCCGTGGCCCGCGGGCCAAAAGTGGCCCGCCTGGCCTACAAAAATGGCCCGCAGCATCTCAATGAATTAAGAAAAATATATGTAAAAATTGACAATTTGGAACATGATAGAATCTATAATTCTTTTCTATTACAAATTAATTTATTTGGACGCTAATAAATAGCATCAAACATTCTTTTTTGATTCAATTGTAACAATTTTATATCCCTTTAGTTAATTAAATTTTAGCCCTGTGGCCCCTATAATGTCCTTCAACTAAGAAAAGTGGCCCTCGTGTCCTTCAACTTAGAAAAAGTGGCCCAACGGTCAAAAAAGGTTGGGAACCACTGCCTTAGATACATAGTCGGAAGGTCGGGAGTATGGTAAATCAAATGGGTGTTCACGTCCCATGCGATTTTCTAATGGGGGGCCTGGTATCCTGTTTTTCTCTCCCGCTGCATTTATTTAATGGCTTGTTGAAACCAAATGGGGGGCACGTCCCATGCAATTTTTTAATGGGGGCCATGGCCATTTTGGCCCCCCTGGATCTGCCCCTGTCCCGAAGCTTCTTTAGGTTTCAGGAATCACATGCACCTCAGGCAAAAAAAACTACTAATAACATAGTGTAACAAATAACATAGTGTAACAAATTAATTAGCATTCAGATCCTCAAGTCTCAAGATATCATAACATGTACTTTAAAGCACAAATAAATTCTATAGGCATACAACATGAATAATAATAATAATATTGTAATAAAACTAGCATTTGCAGATCAAACAGTGATTTAAAGAATCTTTATGCCATCATTTTACGTAATCATTCCGTTAACACTTAATGATTGAAGTCACTATACATGTAATAGATAATTGCAACAACTCCCAAAGGTACTTAGATTACAGGGAGAGATTCCTACAGTTCCTGAGAATCTCTGCACATTTTCTCAGCATCAGTGCAAACCTATTTTCATCAGTACTAATAAGTCTGGCGTCACTTTTCCAAATGTCAGCACCATTGACTGTCTCCTCCAAGTCTTCAAGTGCTTCAGAAACATTACCCGTTCACAACGTCTGAGAATCTGAAGAGTTTCTGAGCCAATTAGAGATAATTAATTAAATTTTCATCAAATCCAAGTCAGTGCTCGTTTTCAAAGGTCACACTGAATAATAAATTAGGCAGCCTAATTAGGTCTAAGGGGTATAATTGTTGAGTGGAGAATCATTAATTATGAGACAATTAAAACTTCATCAGAGCAGGACTAAATCTGGTTTAATTAGCACTTGATTCAGAAAATCAGTTGCAATGTTTAAATCATCAATCTAAATAATTAAGTCTTGAAGGCCCAATTGTGCTGCGGAGAATCGACCTCGTTCCACAATAGCTGGAACTAAACAAAGGAGAGGCTTTCACCGTCCAAGAATAAAGAATACTCATGAATAATTAACGCGTTGACAGTGTCTGCCTAAACGTCAGCATTTACCGACTAGGGACTTGACCAAAAAAACAGCCACACAATTAGTTACGTGCGGAAGAATGCACCCAAATACGCACATCTTTTCATATACACATGTTCAATGTTCATGCTCAAACAAAAAGACTTACACACATGCCTGTATGCTTGTGTGTCTGCAAACACATATACACGCAAACCTAAACAATCATACTTAAACAATCATACTTAAACTCATACAATAAGACCTACACGCACAAAGCAAATATTCATGTATTAGTACTGGTATCTGTGTACTGGTACATATGTACCAGTATGCATATACGCATAATGACACCTAATGCACCTTTTTAAACACCCTACAAGTATGTAGGTTGATATATTATAGTCATTCACACAGACAAACACCAGCATAACCAGACATACATACATGCATACACACATACATTTACACATAATTCATTATACCAACCCTTAATGTCTAAGGGTGCCTACGCAGTCATGTGTATGCCTTCAGAAACAATTCTGGTGCAGAATCTGCAGCCCTAAACCCTTCCAGATTGTGAAACGAGCAATTCAGATAGCTGGCGAATATGGTAGGCCTACAGAGCGTGAAGATAACCGAAATGACGTCACTTAAGTATTTTTATTCGTGCACATTATTGGATGGAGATAAGCAAGGAGTCGATGGACGGCTTTCAGAAGCATCGGCCACTCATTCATCACTAATTCTGACGCCTCTGCTCATCTTGAGGTAACGGCCCGCTATTCCGAGGGTCCACTATTCCGAAGGTCCACTATTCTGAATATCCGCTATATTTTGTTCGTTATCCTTGTGGTTAGGGCTACAGTGGGTTAGGGTTGGGGTTAGGGTTGGGTGGGTTAGAATTAGGTTTAGGGCTATGGTTAGGGTTAGAGTTGGGAGGGTTAGGGTTATGGTTGGGGTGGGTTAGGGCTAGGTTTAGGGTTATGGTTAGGGTTGGGGTGGGTTAGGTTTAGGGTTATGGTTAGGGTTGGGGTGAGTTAGGGTTTTAGTTAGGTTTAGGGTTAGGTTTAGGGTTCGAAATAGTGGACCTTCGGAATAGTGGACCCTCGGAATAGTGGACCCAAACCCATCTTGAAGCCTTGAACCACCAATTCGAACCCTTTGAGACGTTCAGTCTGATTCCTGAACCACTCGTTTTGAATGACTCCTTCAACCAACCACTCACCTGGACTCCTGAAACCAATAATAGTAATGATAGAGTATCTACAGTGCCGAACCACAATGCAAATCTGGAAAGACGTTGAATCACGCAGGATGGACAGATATGGACATTTACTGTGCAATCAAATGTAGCACCTAATCTTTTGACCGTCATGAATATGATGGTGGGCTGCCCAGCAAAATGTATTATTATGTTCACTGGACTACAGATTAGAAACCAGTACAATTCCCAAATTACGAGCCAAAGTAAGAGTCGCGTTTTATAGCTAAACTGTCCACAAGCAGAAACGTAAGCATTTAAGGCTTTTCAATGACTGCCTGGTATGAAAAAGTAGGAACTTCATTTTGGATTGGTTTAAGAGCAGTCCATTTTCTCCTAGCCAAGAATGCACAAGATCAAAAACCTCAGATATAGCAGAGGAGTAAGGGTACCGGGAGATTAGAAATTATCAAAAATAAAAAATAATAAAATAATACAGTATCAGAAGAGTGAAGGTTATGCTTGAGGCCATTCTGATTTAATAACGTACTTAGCGAAATGGTGCGCAAGAATAAAAGCACGGAACCAGGAACTGAGCCCGAAGGATGCCGCAAGTGAGTGGCAATGGGCCGATATGGAACCTTCAATAAAGGCAGATTAAATACGGGAGTAAGACATGACTGGAACCAGCTGAGGACCAGACAGGTTACTACAAACCGCTGGTGCTCAAGGCAATAACTCAAGATTGTGTAGTCGACATTGTTGAGCACAGCAGATAATTCGAGCAGAATACGATACAGTTACTTTACTATTGTCAGGGTTTAAAGTGGGTGGGAAGGCATGGAACAGTGTTCCCAATGCTCTTGAGTTTCTTCGCTTGCGTTCCCACTGCTCACCATGCATGGAACCCTGGAAACATGGGCGTTCTCAATAAAACTTCATCAGCGTTCCCACTGCTCACAGATGGTGTTCCCACAGATCACAGTTGGCATTCCCACTGCTCACTCAAACCACTTTAACCACGGACTATTGTCCATAAAGCAGATAATATCATTGAGAAGGGGAGAGAGAGCTCTTTCAGTACAGTAAAATATATGATACGCTAATTGGATAGCTAGATGAAACGAGTATCAAGAAAAATGCGTCCGCATTCGGAATTATACACTCTCGAAAAGTTTATAAATAAAATGGCTTTAAGGTTGAAATTGGACAATTAATTTAGATGGTGCCAACACAAAGAGTCGTCGTTCACAATAAAGGTTAGATGAGTGCTTTGGAGAAAAACGTGAAGAAAAGGTAGCGGACGCATATCGACCGAGTGCATCAAAGCAGCTTCTGAGCACATGAGTAGGAATTGCATCAAGGAGACATTGTCTGCGAGGAGAAGAAAAAACAATTGCATGGATTTTCTTCCAAAGATGCAGAGGCAAGGGGAGGCAAAGAGGGTGAGGAGTGAGAAATTCAAATGTCATTTGTGGAATTCCAGATAACATCAATCCAATATTTGATATCGAGCTTCCTTGATGCAATCCTCTGTCTGAGCTAATGGTGAGTTAAACCTTGAGCACTGGAGTGTATAATAATGCTTCCTATGAAATATCTTCCTGAGGGACTTCTGAGGAGAAGTAGCAAGATGAGTTTTTGTGAGATGAGATTTGCAAGAATTTGACCTTGATTTTGCACTGTTTCTTGGAATAATCATGATAAAAGGAACTGAACCATGCATTTGAATCCTTGAACCAATCACTTGAACTGTTTGAACCGTTGATTTAAACTCATAAGATCATTTATCCAAGCTCTTTGCTGATCTTAACTCCTTGAACAGTTCATCTAAACTCTTTGAACTGTTCATTTTGAAATTTTGAACCATTCACTTGGGCTCCTTGAACCTTTCATCTTAATTCCTTGAACTGTCAATTTTGACTCCTTGAACTATTTATATAAACTCGCTGAACCACAGGACTTAAAGTGTGGCTGAAAGGTCATGGACGGCGTCCACTCACTTATTTTCAAATCTGAACGCCGTCCTGCCTCTTATTTTACCCGCAAAGCAAATACTGGAAAGTTAAGGAGCGTCCAGGCATTTATTTTTTACACTTTAAGCACTGCTGAACCACTCATCTGGATTCCTTGAACTATGCATTTTGACCCCTTGAACCTTTCGACTGAACTCTGCACTGTTCAATGTGCTCATTCTGTGTCTTCACTCCTGCTTTAATACATGCACACATATATAATATTTATTCTTGATACCAACTGAAAAGTTTGGGCTGATGAAGAATTTATGATTTACTAAATTAGAATTGACTACTTTTCATATTTAAAAAAAATCATGAAACAAATGTTCTCCAAATTAAATATTTAAAACATAAAGTGACATGAGCTAAGAAAATGAGTACATGCGCAGCACTTGAAAAACGTAAATAAAAAACAATTAGTGAAAGAAAGCTCAAAGGTTATCAGAGGGGCATTCACACGCTCTGTCACTCTTCTGATAGACTTGATGTGGCAATCCCATCCAGAGGATTGTTCGGCATTGGACATAACATCCCCAAACTCAGACCAACACTTGTAAGAGCCATCAAGTTAGGTGCATTCAAGAAATAAATTTCCGCACTTTAATAGTCTCTGGAGGAAATTAAAGCCATAAATAACAAACGGCAGTCACCTGACTATTAGCAAGTGACAGCCATCAAAGTAGTATAGATGCGAAAATTACCCTCTCCCCATTCCCGGAAGGTCAGACGACAAATTCGTCTAGACCCATTAAATAACGTCTCTTCTTTCAAGTCACTAATCGTTACTTAAGCGAAGAAATACTAAACATTTCAATACTATACAGAATCAAGCAAACATGTTAAATTAGTATCTATGATAAAGTAAATCAATAAAATAGTAAATGCTATTAAAAAAGTAAGTACAATAAAATCGTAAATATAATTCAAGAACACAGCAACATGAGGCATTCTACACTGCAATTTTAGGACAATACAACTGAACCTGATGGCCATCATGGGCACACTTATTAATATAAATTGCAACATGAAATGGTTATCACTTGTACTCCGCCTTACCTTATATGGTGTCAATAGAAAGCATTAATAGCCTAACACATAAAAGAAACAGTGGTAATGCTGGGAGTACTCTTATATGCTCACAAACGATTTTAGCCACTATAAGGAAACCTCTGTGTTTCCCAGATGTCTGTACACTAATCAGCAATTAGTTTGTAGAGAACTTACTTAGTTACTCTTACCTCTTTTCATTGTTATTATTGATATTGTAATTACAACACTTTGCATAATAATATTGTCAATAGAAAGCTATTTCGAGCATGCTATTGACTGTTTATATCTATCTGAATAAACAAGCTGACTGTTAACTGTCACAGCAACTGTCATGGGTTACAAAGCAAGAACGTTTTAGAATATTTCTTTAAAGCATCAAAGTTTTACTTTTTAGTCTCCTGAATAGGTAGGCTACATGTTCCAGTCATATGGGCCAGTGACCCGTAAGGCCATGGAACTTCATGGACAGCACATAGCCCAGCACTGGACTCAATCACATCAGCACTTGTAGTCTAAATCCGCATCATTTGGCTTGGGAGCACTTCTGAGTGGGTATCTTGATGGGGCGCTATACAAAATTTTTAAATGAACGAATGATGAATAAAGCAGCACAAAGACTTGATGACACAAGCAGTTGTCGGGTTCTAAAAATCCACGCAATTTAACGATTTCTCAGAGTCAACACACTTCATAAATCAATGTACTCAAAGGTTGGCACACCATCAGCCCTAGGCCAACTTTAGACTGTCAACTGAATATTGATATACTGAACCAGTGATGTGTGCGTGTGACAGATAAACCTGTCACATTCTTCATGCCAATATCGCATCCTATTTGAAAGCCTTTTCTGCAAGCACGTCAATATTTTTGCCCTTTCTGATAACCTGTTGATATTTGTAACTGTCACTTGATATTTGTAACTGTCATCAGGAAATATACGGTACCCAGAAAAATTTCTCAGTGTGCAAACGTCAATTGCCAATATTGTATAGTTACAGAAAAATTCTGAATATCATAAATATCTTAGGCAAAAATCGTGTTAAACTGGTTAGCAAAAGCTACTTTCAGACATTCACATGCAAGCACATTATCGGTTATCACCAGTGGCAACGCCATGGGGGTGGTGTGAACCACCCAACTCTGAAAAATATGACCCACACAATTTCTTCAAATCCGCTATTAAAGGTTTATTTTGAGTAGAGGGGAAGGGGGCGAGTTATAGTGACTTAGACTCCTAGTCATTAAATTTTCTTTCATATTACAACACCCGACTTTCTAAGGGCTGGCTACATCCCTGGTTATCATAACACAATAAAAATTGCCCTGACTCAAATACTTTCTCATGTATCCAGCATATCTATCAGAAAGGTTCAAACACAAACAAAATAAAGACTAGAAAAAATTATCAAATAACAAAGATTCCTAGTCCAAGTTTTGCAACAACAATAGAGTATAGGCGTATTCTACATTGACTATGATACAAGTAACATACCACTTGAAACATTTCCAAAAGACTTCAAAAAGCATAGATTCATTCGGTGTCTGTCATAATACTGAGTTATGTTCTGCTGGATGAACAAAGAAGCTAGCAATGGAAAAGGGAGCAAGGAGTTGGTTGAGTGGTAAAATGTTGAGACAAAGATCAGAAGGATGCTGGTTCGATAGCTGATAGCCCCATAAGGTTGACTCAGCCTTCCACTCCATAGGGGCAGCTGTAATATGAGCATTGAGCAGTGGGACAAATAGATGCTTTGCAGGCTACCATAAAAGTTATGTTTGTTACTATTTCTTTGCTGCTGTCTTCAGTGACCCTGGGCATGTTCTCCATGATATTCCCCCCATCAGAACGAGCATCAAAGGCTGAGCTCATATACTCTAGACATCTTTCATGCTGTGATTTATTGACTGGTATTAAAAGTGAATTATCATCAGAATCTCTGAATTAATAGTCATTTGTTATTACCGATTATCACATTGATGTTTTATAGTGATGCTTTATGCCCCATTGCATGTTTGAAAATGAAGTAATAACGAATATACGTACTTACTCACTTACTTTATCTGTTATCATGCTAATCATGCAATGTTCCTGTACAATGGTCACTTTAATTTTTTTTAAATAAAAACATGTCGCAAGCAAGTAATAACCATCTCGCATAGAGCCACTCTAAACCCATGCCTTCCGACTCATATTCGCAGTTCCGTTTAAATGGTTTGGGATTTTAAATCAAGATAACGATTACATACAGTTCGCATGTTACATCTTCGATGAATCAAAACACGATCTGTTCTGTATACTTCAACTAATATAAAACCAAAGAACCAGTATAGTAACATAACTTGCATGGCATAGGATTAAGAAGATGGTATTGCTCCTAAATCTTCAACAAACAAGACACTGCATGCTTCATTTTTTCCCAACCCGCAAAAAGAGATTTAGGCTATTCAAGATTCTTACAGAGTGTTCAATATCACAAGACGGAGCCCTTGAAACTGATTTTTGTGCCATGAAGTAAACAGAATTAATTCATAACAAATTGCAGATCGTCTTATTTTTCTACAGCACAAATCTGCTTGTCTGTGGACCTAAAGTAGGCCTACACGAACTTATAGTACACCAGAAGACAACTGGCAGTGTCTAGTTGTATGTATCATGATTCATGTACGTAGTGAGAGCACTAGTCCTACATCAGAAGCGACACAAAGAGAAATAAACTAGCAGACAAAGAGGCTAAACAACAGAAGGTTTAAACAATCAGAAGTGGTGGCTGAAGAAGAGAAAGATAAGAGACCAATGTGTAACGCATCACATAACAATTTGTACCAAAATAATCGGAGTCGAACCAAAGGCGAATCGTTCTGCGCTTCAAATAACTTCAGAATCTTGACTGATGCCCCCATGTGCAATCTGCATACCCGATTTTGGTAGATCACTTTCAATCAATATGTATACACTGAATTGAATGCGCATACTCGATTTTGGTAGATTACTTTAATTCAATCTGTATACACTGAATTGAATCCTTGAATCCGCAAATGATGCTAAGTCAAACTCCAGGAGGTAACTACATTGGAAATGAGAGATTGCTTCATGGGCACCCGCACATAGGAACAAGAGTGGGCACTTGCCCCCGCACCCCGGGAAAATTGACACCTCTTTTTCTAACTACTACTTTATGTTTTTTAACAAATTTCCTCGCTTAATAAAGGACTAATGATACGAATAATACACACGGTGAAAGTCAGAAATATAAGATTAGAAATCTCTATAGAAGTAAACATGCGCTTAATTTTCTACCTTGCATTTTTCACGATCTTGCTAAAACTGTAACAATGACCATTGGCTTTTAACCAAGGACATTTGCTTTTAACCCTCCTGGGGGCAACCAAGCAAATAGTAGGCCCATCGATTATAGCATAGGTCTCCTTGATTTTTCGTTTATTTATTCATTCATTCATTCTATGGACTTTTACAGCGCCCCTTCAGGAACCTAGCTACTTTTTAACATGAACTTTCTTATTTTTAGCAAGGTTTTTTGCACTAAGGAAACTATTCCTATTAAAAATGATGCACACAATGAAAATGAGAAATTTGCATTAAGAAACCTCTTTAAAAATATCCGGGTTCTTAAATCCAGCTTTACATTTTCAAGTGCTTGTCACTGCTTGCTACCAACAAAAGTAGCCGTGACCATCATGAAAATTTTGCCCCCTCAGACCAAATTTTCTGTGGGCGCCCATGGATTGTTCGTTGTCAGTCAAGGGCGTCGTAGCTGATTGGCTATGGTACTTGGCTTGTAACCTGGAAAGCTTGGGATCAAGCTGTCAAAGTGCGTTCATCAATAATTGCTCATTGTCATCCATATTCTTTCTATTGCATGTTTATGTGGGTAGGCTACCTCTGAATCATGCAATAATGGCAATATGAAGTCATTGTATTATTATGTATTGCATTGCTCCTGAATAAAATGAAATTGAACAAGATTACCAATGAAACAAAATTATTGTGGCTGTGTGTGTGCGCATCATATGAATGAGAAATTCAATGCAGCCAAAATTCGAAATTTTTCTTCTTCTGTGCATAGCTCTATCTTGCATCTCACAGTTGCTATTAATAATTATAATTTATAGTTGTTGATTTGTAATGCCGAATTTTTTAGTTTCAGCTCTCACAGAGACAACCATTGTCCACGGACCTTTGAATAACTCTTCAGAATGCAGGAATGCCTTGTCAAATCAACTGATAACTTGTTACTAAATTGCAGCAATGTATTATTATTAAACACACTAAATAACAATAATAAAATGCAACAACTGCATAAAGGAAGTCTCAAACAAGTTTTATTTTTATGAGAATATTGTATTACTCTGCAAATATATTTTTATTACTCATTTCTTCTTAAAATTCAACTATGCAATTGCTGGTTGTTTAATCAGAAATATACTGTGCTTTCTTCTGTACTTTACATGCATCCAGCACATGTCTCAATATATTTGTATTTTCTGTTGACTTCCTTGCTTGCCAGAGCTGACGAGAGAAATCCCGGGCTCTCAGGTAGAGTACTCACAGGCCCCTAATCTATCTTAAGTCTTAATAAGAAACAAATTTCTTAGAAGCAAATTGAAGTAATAAAAGTGCAGATATGACTTACGATTTCATATTATTTATAAATTATGATTTAATTCAGTTGCGAACTTGAAGTTTAAATTGTAGTCAATTATTCTCTGTAATATTGAACAGATTTAAAAAGGCATACATCATAAATTTTCTATTATATAATTTTCTATTATACCTAGCCCAGGTCCTAAAAGTCACTGGGCCCCTGTGCACTTGTCCCCCTCAACCTCCATCTTGGCAACCTTATTGCTTGCACAAGTTTTTCATCAGTCTGTATCGTATTATGTTATGTCTAAGACCTGAGCCACTGAACATCCTAGAACTGGTTTCAATGCCCGTGATGGTAACAGTATATATGGAAAAACAAAACTCGATATAGTGCATCACTCAAAAAAATTAAATCGAAGATGAAAGTCACAACAAATGTCATCTCTTGAAGTGGAATTCAAAAACAAAGTAAACACCTTTTCGGATGTAATGGCCAAGTTTTATTCTATGAAACTCAAAGAGGAACATTTATGAGCCATTTAGAACAAAAGTTTAAGACTCCATAGCCCTGCATGTTACTGGCATAAAAACTCCATGCATATTCGTAAACTGATTCTTGATAAGAACTCAAATAAAAAAGGAGCATGATCTCTTTGACAAGCAAAGACCGGATTTAAAAAAACAAGCATAGCAAACAAAAGACAGGAAGTATGTACCGGTAGTTGATAATGTAGACAAAGTGGATCAGTGCACAAAAAACAAACTGATCAAATAAGACATCAAAAAAATCTAAATATGAAAATCATTCTGCAATTCACTAAGTTGACATAAAAATCTACTAGTTTTAGAAGATTTCTTAACAAGTTCACCAACTACAGTAAGTATAGTTGGGAAGTGTCACCACAGTAATTCTACATCAATTACTGGCATAGTTAATGCTACATTGTCTACTTGTGTCCATAATACTATTCTTTTATTAGGCAACTAATATGCTACATTGTCTACTTGTGTCCATAATACTATTCTTTTATTAGGCAACTAATATGCTACATTGTCTACTTGTGTCCATAATACTATTCTTTTATTAGGCAACTAATATGCTACATTGTCTACTTGTGTCCATAATACTATTCTTTTATTAGGCAACTACAGTGTGTTGAAAATTATTTTTTTATTTATGCATAACTATTGTCTCCTAAATACAAGATTACATGCTGCTTCCTCATCCAAATTATCAATCCACACATAATTATACATTCAAACTTACAAGCAAACATAACTACATACACGCATGTTCAGATCCATCATTGCAATAACACTGAAACACTGTCTTGTTTGGAAATCCTATTTGATTATACATCAATAATTGTCCATAATTATCATTTGAAGCACTTATTATATGAGCAAAATGACATCATGTACCAAGGAGGGTGGGAGTCACACGTTTTTGACAAAATGTGACTAGGCCTATATAATATGAATTTGAGGAGGAGCCGGTAAAAAAATCGCCCTAATTTGCATGACGTCAGTTATGGACGGCCCCTAAGTACAACTTAACGTGAGGCATAGATGGATGTTCACGGGCACCAAGATAGTCTGTCATGCAAAGGCCGGAGTAAAATATTTATTATATATCTGGGTCCTTAGAAGTGGCGCGAATGTTGAGCAAAATGACATCATGCACCAAGGAGCGTTGACCTTAAGCGATAACTCCAATAACTGGTTGTTGTTATCAAACGGGAAAAACATTCCTATTAGAAGGTTACATCAAAAAGAATGGCAGGCAGTTCATGTACGAAAATATGTACAGTGCCAACCGGCATGACATTTCGAACCAAGAAAAAAAACAGTCAAAGCCTAAAAAATATAATGAAACACGTCGGTCGGTCGAAGACCGCAGAGAAGTAGGCATGCAGAAAACAACAGGTGGTGAAGTAGGGCCTTGACGTTGACGCACAACGATGTTGGATGACGCGATCAAAGACGAGGAAGAAGAAGAAGAAGAAGAAGAAGAAGAAGAAGAGAAACGAGAGCATAGGAAGACTTACTGTTATGTAGCGCTATAGTCCGAGAATAGCGGGCCCCAGATGGCGCTGGGTCGACTGTCGACTGACTGCCGCCGGATGAGGATCAAACCCGACGCCGGCGAACTAGACGGCGGCGGCGGCAGCAGCGGCGGCTCACCACTCTCCCAACAGCGGATCGATGCGCATCGGCAAATGCCAAGCGGAGTGATTCCATTCACGTCTGCCCGACGACGCACGCACGCACACACGGCAGCGCCACCACAAGCAGCAGTAGCACCAGGACCAGCACTAGCAGAAGCAGACGCAGCACCAACAGGAGCCGAATGACTGTAGTCTATGCTGCAACGGAGTTATTACAGACGGGGAGACGACGCTACACAGCGCTTCGTTATAAGGAAAGGTCAGTGCTGGTGGTGGTGGTGGTGCCCGCTCACTCGCTTACTCACTCACAAGGCAGTCGAGGCTGGCTAGCAGTGCAACGCCCGCTGCACACAGCAGCAGCAGCAGCAGCAGCAGCACCAGCAGTATTGCCAGTAGCAGACAGCAGCAGTGCCAGTAGCAGCAATAGCAGCAGCAGCAGTAGCTGCAGCAGTAGAGGGCATTGATGTATTAACACACGGGCCTCCATCCTTCCGAGTTCTGTCCGCGGCGCGCGGCGATGATGATGCCCGAGTGTAAAACGGACGGATGGAGATAAAGGAAGAGTCCAGCGAGAGGAGAGAGAGAGAGAGAGAGAGAGAGAGAGAGAGAGAGAGAGAGAGAGAGAGAGAGAGAGAGAGAGAGAGAGAGAGAGAGAGGCAGGGAAATTCACATGACTGGCGATGATAATAACATGCAAACGCCACAGACGTAAAGCAACAACAGTCATATAAAACTTGTACCGCGTCGGTCGCTAACCCGATCAACTCTTGCAACCGTTTCGATGCCACGGTCTCGATCACTGTCTGTCTGACAGTGTCTGTCTGGCTGTCTTCTGTCTGTCTGTCTCTCCCCAGCCAGTCTTCCATACCCTTCCCACTACGCGTCCCGTATTCTCGCACAGTATACCTAACGAACCTACAGCCGGGTCTTAAAGTTAACGGTGAGACAACTGACCATTGGGGAGACCTGCATTCATCAGGAGGGACTGGCCTCTTAAGGTCAAGATGGATCATAGGTCACCGTCCCCGTCAGTCCCACACTTCATATCGAAGATCTGATCATGATGCTGACCTAATGACGATAATGCCACGATGATACTTCTTATCGCAAATTAGTTGAAGTGATTAAAAACGTCCAACTCTGACGGCCATAGACCTATTCCACATATAGTATATTAATATAATATATAATTAATATTATATATATATATATATATATATATATATATTATGTGCCTATTCTATGCGCGACCAGTGACCGTCGCAGTCAGAGTAGAAGGGCCTACTGCAACAATTCAACATCTATGGTGCCATTACTGTTCCATGCCTTAGTTTTTGAGCATTTAAATAAACAACACTACTACCGGTACTTCATACTTTCACAGTGTTGTCGCACCTGGTATTTTTTTTATTTGATCTGTGTTTTTGGCCTTTGTCTGGGTACTTGGGTAAGTGTGTATGTTCTGGAAGAATCTGCGTATATTTTGACCAGGCATTTACAGCACATCAGTGCTCCATATCCGTATAGACTTCAAACAGATCTTCACCAGTTCTCTAATCCCTGCCCCTTTCCTTATCCTTCGAGTATTTCAGTCAAACCTTAAAATATTTAAACTGACACCACACCAGTCAGAATTGGTTTTTCCGTGTTAAAGTGACTATCTCCCCATCTCCATCCTGCGTAAACATCTCGTCCAAACAAGCACAGTAGAGATTAAAATCTAAGGCTTGAATAATTCCCGCATGACAACCTTAAACGGAATGGCATCCATTTAAAATGGGGAAAAGTATTCGATGAATTCATTGAACAATCAACAGACTCTGCCCCAAATACTCACAGCAGAAAAACATGCAATGGTACATTAATATTTATTAGGCCTACCTATAATTATTAATGGTCACATTTATATGTACTATGTCTATTGGCATGCAGTCAAAGTCTCTGATTCTCAGACCTGTGCAAGGTCTAACAGTCACTCAGAATAACAGCTATTCATCACAATACTGATGATACCATCACAATCCTTTACATTTAGAATTCCTCACCCATTATCATCAAACAAAACTAACAACGAACAATTCCTCACTCAATAAATCACTGTGCGTTCCGTCATCTGAAAAATGTCTTTCATGAACCTTGCGACTGGCAACTAAGCTAAACTCACCAGCTTTTAAAAAGTTGTTCAAATACTACTTTTTTTAGCTCTGGCTGGGATGTGTATGCCTCTGAGTATATAAGTATTTTTAAGAAGCACTATAAAAATTCTCGGAATGAATAAATGAATGAATAACAATCCATCAAGGCATCAACATAACTTCCCAACCCACAATCTCTTTCCTTTTTAACACACCATCTGATTATTGTCCCTTCATCACATAATTATACCTCAACATCCTATATCTACTTCAGCCCCTGATCTCTGTCTCTGATTATTTCCATGGCATCAGATAAACAAACACCGGGTCTTCATTGGGATACCTCCCTTTTCAGACAAATGTTTAAATGCTTCCCCCTTCTTCCCATCGTAGCCTTCTATCTTCAGGCAACATCTTTCTCGCTCCCACTCCTGCTCTCATTATAACAATCCTTGGTACTATTCGTAGCCTGAAGCCACAAATCTTCAAGCAGCTACGTGGACACCTTGAGCACACTTCATTCTCAATCCCTCTCTAGCCTTCTATCTTCAGGCAACATCTTTCTCGCTCCCACTCCTGCTCTCATTATAACAATCCTTGGTACTATTCGTAGCCTGAAGCCACAAATCTTCAAGCAGCTACGTGGACACCTTGAGCACACTTCATTCTCAATCCCTCTCTGCCATAAATAGAAATCATCCTTCTGGCCTCCACTACAAAGAGATCGTCGTGCTCCTTATTAATTCATTCAAAATCTTTCTTCCCAAGTTTTCCTCCCAATTCCTTCAACGGAACCCCTCCAGGCAGCTTCCAACTTCTCTTCCATCTTTTCAATAACAGGAGTCATTCTGTTCTTCTCTCTTCAGGCAATATCATTATACATTCCATTTTCCACATCAATTATAAATTTCTTTCCAAACCGCATGACTATCTCCCCCATCTCAATCCTATGTTAACGTCTCGTCCAAACAAGCACAGCAATCTTCATCTTGTATGCATATTTTATATTGAAATACATTGAATGCAATGCAAATTCTAAATACCATCCATGCATGGTTGTGAAATACTATAGCTGCCTGATTTGATCTGACTGCTAGTCTACCAAGCCGGTGTCACGAAATAGAGTATCCCCCGTATTAATTGTATCCCTCAAATTAAAAAAAGTAGAAGAAACCGCTTCCGCATGTCTTTTTTTGCAATTTAATTTTCATCTGCTTTTTTTGAACAATTACACAAACAGGTATGTTTATTCCTACTATATAATTTGTTTTGCCTTGTTTTTAGAGCACTTAAAATATTTAAAGCACTTAAGAACACTCAGAGTCCCTAAATAAATATTCGAGTTGCCTTTATCTGAGCATTGCTTAGGACACTTAAAACAATTAGAGTCACTTTAAATTTTGATTACAGCATAAATTTTTGTATTATGCACATTTTTCAAAAAGGGGATAGAATGGTTCCCCCCCCCCCCCCAGATAGTATAGTCCGGTTAATTCCATCCGGGGGGATAGATTAATTCATCCCCCCGGATAGCTTTCAGGGGGGATACTCCATTTCGTGTCACCGGCCCTTGGATCCATAGCTTGGAAATGAATCTGAGCTATGTATACATCCCGATGCTTTGTTTTATGGAGCGCTTTGATTAAGCTGGTTCCCCGCGATTTAGTTTCTCTGGACCCTACTGAATATTCCTGATTATGGTCACGATAGAACTTATTGAAGCTGATGCAAAGAACGAACGAACTTCCCAACACCGTTCAAATGACAGATCAACTTAGAATAGAAGAACTCTCATAGTACATTCGAGAGGATACTGAAGGAGACGGAGGACAGGAAAAAAGTGGGGAAAGCATGTCCATGAAGCGACCAACCCTCGAATCAAGAATGGTTAAAGACAAAACAAGACATAGTACTCCACAGTATATACGCTGTATATTGGATAGGCTGTACCGAATTTCATATTATAATATTTAAGACACTTTCTTAACGAGATGGAGACGGTATTATCTGACCCCCTTAAACGAACGGCCTCCAGCAGTTTGGTAAGCGAGCGGGTTATCTCAAATTACGGCTGCTGCTATTTTTGGAAGCATTGACGCAAAACGCCAGCCAGTGGAGACGAGAGGCCAACCGACAACAGGCGACCGACTGTCAACTAGTGCGAGGATCAACATGGTTGTTCTGCCAACCAGGAACGATTGACCTACGTGAAGTAATACAAGCTATAAGCTGAGGCCGTGTGAGCACCCTCGGCAAGTTGTACCCACACACTTGTCTCTGAAATCAAGCACGGTAATTTTTTATTCGATTGATCTGAGAAACAATGGGCTTGTCCCCACCCCTACCGTCACTACGCCCCGTCCCGTGTCAATGGCTTCAAGAGGATTTTGTCCATTTCCGGTTCAAAAGCCGAAAAGCAGGAAATAAGACATTTAATATGGGACGTGGGAGTTTTCCTATAGCCTATAACCATCAATGGGAAGTTAAGGGCCATGGTTAAACCCAGATCATTTCTCTGGCTCAATCCCGATCATTTGCCTGCATTGGTCCCTCCCTATGGAATGGGCTTCCCCATCAGTTCGCTCTGCCATCCTCTCTGGTAGTGTATCCTCTTCTTTCTCTCGTCTGAAAACTTGCCTTTTTCCTCGGAGTTAAACGCACTGGAAGCGCTTCTGAAAGGCTCTTGCTGCGAGATAAGATAAGATAAGAGCCAAGAAATTCAAGAACACGTGCTGAATTCACTGCTCAACGCTTCTTAACCTTGGAAGAGATGACCTATAGGACCTAGGCACCTGAAAGGTCCAAGCTCCATCAGAGAGGATCCGGAACTCCGCCACTAGCTCTGTCAGTGCCAGTCCCAAGCCTGGATATATGAGGAGGGCGACACTAATCATCTTTGATATGGCAGTGTCGTTACACATGTAACAAGTTAGAGAGGATCCGAGAGTGATTTCAATAGGCATCGTCATAGGCGTACGGGAGATTTCAGCAGTGGGGGGGCAAAGGTTTAGCTTATGCCCAAAAAAATCCTGAAGTCTCGTGGAAAATAAAACTTTCTCCGGGAAAAAGTTGATGACCTTTTTTTAGTTATTTCCCGGTCTGCTTGCCTGAAAAACAGAAAAACACACACTTGCCCGAAAAGTTGATGACCTTTTTCTTCTTTTTTTTAGTCATTTCCCAGGTCTGCTTGCCCAAAAACCAGTTTTGTCCGAAATTTGAGGGGTCATTTGCCCCTCTGGACCCCTGCCTCGTACGCCTATGGGCATCATGCTCAGGGAGTAGTTTGTGTGTGACATTCTATACACAATACTTAGCGCTTCCCTGATTCTGGAACCGGTCTGTATGCTTCCTACAACTGCATGATCCTGGGAAACCAAATAGGCATTGCTGTTCGCAACCCACATATTTTTAGCCCTTTCTTGCATGTGGGCTGAATCACAGCATTCAATTTTCGAATTTCCTAACCAATAAAAGCATTAAGGAACAAATTCATGTAGGCGCAATGTGCATGTTCCTACGTAACCACAAATGTGCACAACTCATGTAACCATAAACATTAATTTAATGGGTCAATTTAAGTAAAAAAATAACATATCGTCATACTTAGAGCAAGCAATCTGTTGGTCATTAAAGGAACCCAGAAGTGACAGCAGAGTCCTGCTGATTAGGGTCACTTAAACAAATAGTCTGGTACTAGATGGTTAACACAGGTTACCTTTAGATTCATTCATATTCTAAGTACCTAAGAAAATGTTCTCGCACATTCTAAGCACCTTAACACATATGCAATTATAAATATCTTGTGTAAAACATCAAACCTTACATGTATTATGTACACATATGTTTACATGTGTAGACCCATAGATCAATACATGAATAATAATTAACATTCGTATTAAATCAGTGACTTTTATAGTGACAATGTATAGCAAGACGTAAAATAGTGGCATATCAAACCAAAGTCAGGAGAACAGATCATACAGACATTACATCCATCACATTTTGTATAGAAAGTCACTTTATGACCATTAATGATGACAATTTGACAGATTGTCTAATTTCATTAGCCTAGTATATAAACATAGAATCATTCTTTTTGTAATTTCTATCATTTTTTACACTCATCCTAATATAAATCCAATAAACATGGGTAGAGACATTGTTAGGTATTATATTCCATATGATCAACTGCTTTTATTATACCTGACGTGTCTGTGTGTACTTGTTTCTGCATGCAAGTAAATATATCCAAGCATGTATATTAAAGGATGAATGCAAGCATATATGTATGATGCAAGCATGCATGCATGTATTCATGTATAATTGTATATATGCATGAATGTTTGTATATACCGGTATTTATGTATGCATGTATGCGTGACGTATGTACGCATGCATGCAAGTGCGATTGTCAGATGCAAAAAAGGCTACTTACTTACTTACTTAGTATGCATAATATATATATATATATATATATATGCTCAAGAACAATTGCGAGTGAAGGACTTGCTCGGGGTCTCTATTATGTGGCAGCCTGAGGCAGATTCGAACTCACAACCTCCCGGTTCCAAGGCCCCAGATGTACCCCTATCATGTGACTTTTCCTCAGTTTAAAATGTCATAGATCTTTAAAAGGCAATACATTAATTTAAAGAAACTGAGGACTAAACTCAGTGCCTAAAGTGTTGAAAAATAAGTGCCTAGACGCCTCTTAACTCTTCAAAAGAAGTGCCTGGACGCCCCTTACCTTTCCAGTCTGTGCTCCCCAATAAGTGGCTGGACGGCGTTCAGATTTTAAAACAAGTGCATGGACGCCGTCCATGACCGTCCAGGCACACTTTAAGCTCTGACTAAACTATGTGCACTTTAATCCTATCGCACATAGAGTGCACTCAAATGTGACTGGGAGACCAATGTCGCCACCAACAGAGAATAAAAGATAAATCCATTTACAGAAACCGAGCAACATGGAGACGACATACCAACAATGTCCACCATTCCCCATATTCATGAACATCAACATAGTACATTACAGTACACTATGCTGCAACACATGCATAGGCGGTGTTGGGCACCTGCACATCGGAGCAAGAGGGAGCACTTGCCCCTCCCCATGGAAAATTGACACCTATTTCAACTAGTTTGTTTTAGTTTCTTAACAAATTTCTTTGCTCTAGAGCAGTGATGATGCGAATGATACATAAAGTAAAGCTGATCAATTTACATTGAGAAACCTCTATGAAACATATCCATGGATGTTTCTTGTTTTGCATTTTTCAAGCACTTGAGAAAACCACATTTTTAATGCAAACATAGTGTTTTGCCCCGCCTACCAAAATTTCTCCATGTACCCATGAACACTTAATGCAAAATGAAACTACATTACAAGACAGAATCCGGGAAGAAATTGAACTAGTGCAGTAAGGGGTTTAGGTATTGACAGCCTTCAAATAGCACAGTCAAATAAATATCCTCCTCAAAGCAGAAGAACTTCATGAAGTCCTTACCTCCTGTGGACTGGCCACAGAGCGGCCCGAAGCACAGGCAGAATGGCAGCAATATAGTAAATCACGAAAGAAATATACCTCCCACAGATGCGAAATTCCAGGCATCGCGTTTCTCCGTTGGCGCTGCACCTCTGCAACTGTCAGTAGCAGCAGGAGCAGCAGATAACTGACAGGGTGCAAAACAAGGCAGCAAAAAGATCTGGTTCTGGCTGCGTTGTGTGGACAAGGCTGTTCCTGCACTGCTGCTTCTTCCTTCCTTCCATCGCTCGTTGTTTTCTAAATGTCAGATGCCGTAAACGAAACCATACATCATTCAATGGCGTCCGCCAAATGACCAGCCAGCAGAAGAGCCGTGCCTTCCATCCCCCGACCCCCCTCTGCGTAAAGAGCTTGGCAAAATTACAAGTAAACCCTGTATCATGGCACAAGGTTCTTTTCGCAACATGCAATGTTGGCAAGTTGTTTCATCACCAATCAGCTATTCGGAGCAGTTCTCAAGTGCGGGTAGCTCAATCTCACTGTAGAGCATGCAGGCACTAATTTCCAAATTACTACTCTTGGCAGTCTTCAACCACTCAAGGTTTTTTGGGTAGATTTTAGAGGTTGCAGAAGTCACCGAGGACATGCCAGCAGTATTGGCATGCTGCAGCATGGTACAGAATCCATACCTGAAACATAGAAAGAACAACTAGATAGGGTAGAAAAGAAGATACAAAAAATGATTTTTGGTCAAAAGTATTTGATTTGTGAAGAAAGGGAAAGTGGGCTAAAACATTGGAAACATTGAAGAAGGAGTCCAAGAGATTCATTTTAAGAATAAAGGATTATTAATGGAAAGAAGGCAGCACAGTAGAAAAGGTTCTTTGAATTAGTGTTAAACAAGGTGCTCCAAGCCAAACGTAAATGTAAATTATAATTTATTTAAAAAACCAAAAAGAAAATTAGGATAGAAATTCTTCAGTGTATGTAAGAGGTACAGACCTGGAACGAATTGGAAGATATTACTTAAGTGGACACTATAACAGCTGTTTAAAGAAACAAATAATGATGGGTTGTAGCTCATTCGAACACTTACAAGTTACAAACTAGTAATGCTTTGGCATCTTATGTCATGGCATGTTATATTAAACGCCATATTTTCTATACATTGTACAGGGTGGGCAAAACAAACAATGGTTTTTGCCAATATGCTGGCCAGAAGTAAGAATTTTTAAATAAAATTACACCGGTCTATCGACAATGGCCAAATTTAAAAAAACATATTCAAACAGAACAAAAAATTATATCACTTTTAGTGAGTTCATCGACTATTTTTTTTGATCGATTAAAAAACATATTAACGCAATGAAAAGCGTAAAAAAGCGACGTTATTAAGTTTCATCTTAAATAGAACTTTGTTAAAGACAAAGTATTGGCAACTGGCAATTGGGTAACATTGCTAATGAGTCTCTAATCACATGTCCCGCTTTTAAGTCAGCAGCATATCATATTTGCTGGTGGTCTATTAAAGAATATTCTTACTTACTTACTTACTTAACAAAGTTCTTTATTTGCATTTCTGCAAACCTCAAAAACCAGTCTATACACAAAGTCAAGGCTTTTTAAATTTTTTTGTATTTAGTCATACTTTTGCCAAACACATAATTTGAAAATTGTTAATTTCAACTAGTGCTAGTGAAATTTCAGCAGCAAAGCTTCAGTGGTCAGCCATTGTGTAGCACTCTAATGATGAGAGTGAACCAAGAGCGACCAAGAGTGAAACCAATGCAATTTGTCACACAAGCATGATGCGAATAATGTGTTGTGATACATCATTTGATGTGATTTTATGCAATGTTGTAATACACACCGAGTATATCTACAACATATAAATTTGAGTATTATTCAACCTAATAGATATATTCCCTTCAGGACCTGTGGTCCATATATGGGGATTAAAAAATGCTTTACATTTGCATTTATATGATTTTAAAAAAATTCACTTAATGATTGCTGTCATTTTTTATCCCATTCTGTAGTTCTTAAGTTTAGACTCCTCTGAGGTAGAGTGCATGTACATAGAATGGGAAAAAAACATTATCCTGCAGTTTTTGGATTGCGGTTATATATATACATGTTTTAATGCAACAACATAGTACTCCATGTCTCATAGCAGGAAGTAGAAGAGGTTTATATTTTTATGGACTAAATGTCACGATTGCTGATGCTGGGCAGGAATTCTTATTATATTGTTTGCACATACTTTTGGAGAGTGGGTTATATGAAAGTGGCTAGCATGCACCAACAGCAACCCATGAATCAGTGGTTCAAACCCTGGTCAGGGCAGACAGCTGTTTCAAAAAATTCTGCACCAATTGCAAACCTTATATCTGGCCAGCATTAGACACCACTAGACATTACGGACCAGAGCAAGGCCAACATTTTTGGAACAAGAGTGGGCTTGCAGGGTGAGGAGTTTCTGTGTTCCGATGTCACCTATTTGCACTATTCTAAGTTACATTAAATACTATTTATGGCAAAATCTTATATCAAAAATTCTTTTCTGATGCGCATCAAATAAATTACATACGCTCCAATCTACAATATTTCGCTACATTTACTTACAGATGATTCAACGAGACAATCAATCATTTCCATAAAATCTTTCAGATCAATATCGCACTGCCTCGTTGCTCTGTGATCTCTGTCAAAATCTAGAGCTACAAGAATGAATGATATCCAGAAGATCACTTCTCTGGAAATGACATACTGTGCAGACTGACACCAGAGAGTAAATTTCGCGAAAGAGATAAAAACCGTTTAACAGCCACAGTAACTCAGGCATGTGAGGAAAATTTATGATGACTTGATGTTCTTAAGAAATTGATTGCAGTGAAAATGCACACATGACCAGAAATGTGCAGACACACATAAAGTAGGTCTAATGGCAGTTAGTGATGTAGTTTTTCCGAAAAAGTATTTTGCCAGAAAGTTTCCGGAAAGTTTCTGAAGAACCGGAAAAATACATTTAACTCAGAAAACATCAGAATTTCACTCTCAGAAATTTTTATTATTGCTTGAACTCCTTTTATTTACAGTAAGATATGAAACTTTCCGGAGAAAGTTTCCGCCTCACAACACTAATGACAGTACAGTAGGACAGTCAGCATATCTGACTTGAGTAGTATGTTTCATCCTTTGCTTCCCCAAGGAGTAAAGGTACGCTCAACAATTAAATGCCTGATTTAATTATGTTGCAACAGAGCAGGTGTACAGACTCGCAGGGAAAACAAGCGAGTTGCTGGGTCAGACTAAATCCTGCAGGCTGCAAGTTACATTATTTTGGGCATACATGTGATGAGACAAGAATGGGACAGCAAAAAGATCAGCATGAATGATGACGGGTCTGGTAGAGGGAAACAGAGGCCGAGGCAGAGCAAGAATCTGCTGAATGGACAATATCGAGGCATGAAATGGGTTATCAGAGGTCAATCTGCTTCACACTGCACGAGACAGACAGCATTGGGCAGTTAACCATCGCTAAGCGACAATGACCGAATGACATGACATGAATTATGTACCTAGTCCAGCAAAAAAACAGCTCATTTTTCGAATTCTTAGAGTTGAAAAGATTAACGACAAGCAAGCATGTGTTAAAAGTGAACAGGAAGTCAATGAGGCTCACCATTAGTGTCGAGTCAATGGGGCATTCACGTGATCGAGTATAATTTCTATATCTCCTATAATCTCGACGCTTCATTTTTCTGTTTTTTTCATCTGGTGACATAACTGTCTAGGATATCTCTTACGCTTTCACCTTGGCGAAGAAATTCTGGCATCTGAAAATGGACAATTTTCTCGAGATTTTGGCCAGATGACAAAAAGAGGTCGTCAGAAATTTTGGCGACCGAAAATGGAAAATTTTCTCCCTGCAGATTCAGCTCCCAAAACTGAAATCCTGGCAACACCACTAATTGTAAAGCCTGAGAAAGCAATTCTTTAAGAATATTCATCTTTCATTTCAGAACAGAGACAGTCACTTTATTTTGCAGTTATCGCCACTGCTGCTACACATGACAATCCAAGCATTATTTTTGCTTGTGAAAACACAGTTAGGCCTACATAGGTCTTTGATTGAATTAGGCTATTGCAACATACAAGAACTTGCAAACCAACTCCTATTTTAAAACAGGTAAACAAATCACAAGTTTTATAGGATCAGTTTCATATCAATTAACAAAAGTCATTTATTCAAACTTTATTTTGCATTCCAAATAGACCATGACAGCAAAAATTATATTACAAAAAGCAGCTCTATGGCCTTATAATTAATTTTGATTAGGCTTAAATGCTACTAAACTCTTCTGCTGACCAGATATGCATACAAGGATACAAAATTTAATGTGGACACGTGCATTGCTATAGCCTAAATTTATAGGCCCTATGTCCATTTAAAATGAAATACCTGCTGAATTGGAACTTGAAATGTTCAGATAGATTGACTCGAAGTTGATGGATAGATTTGAAATAGAATAACAGAGTCAGTTGATTATTATTATTATTATTATTATTATTATTATTATCATTATTATTATAATTATATTCGTTTAATGGTAACAAAAACTGACAGACACACCGCTATCAGAGCTGTACAAAAAGCAGTTGATCAAATGCAATATAATACCTATAGAATGTCTTTAGCCTTGTCTTTTGGGTTTGTCTTGGGATGAGGGCATAAAATGACAGAAATTACAAAAAGAATGACTATGTTTATAATAGGCTACTAGGCTAATGAGATTAGACAATTTATCATCATTACAATGAGCACAGGGTGCCTTTCTATACAAAACCCGAGAGATTTGGTTGGCAATACAAAGTTGTGAGGGTAGAGACGATGAGCAACCGGTGATATAATAACGAATAATCAGATTGGATAATAACGAATAATCAGACTGGATTTTAGTTAACTCCACATACCTGTTAGGCTCTCCTAAGGCTGTAACCACAGTATGAATCATACTGTATGATACCAAACTCTAATATCTTTGATGATATATATAAATAAAAAAAATAGTACTTGACTTGTATTTCTACCTGTGAATAGTTTTTGCGGTCACGTGATAATGACTTTCCAAAAATTCCATCTTGAACCTGATTAATTCGTCGGTTTGAAAAATCGCCTGTAAATATCCAATATCAGAGATCGCCTGTGATTGGTCGGATTGAGAAATCGCCAGTGAAAGTGAGGCCGACCACGCCCATTGTCGACCGCCATTTTAATCCTGAGTCATAGCCTCACTTTAAAATCAGTCACACATTCTGACTGTGGCAGAAACCGGAAGTCAACGTACTTTTTGTTATTTGTACTATGCTATAGCCTAAGCTTGTAAATTGACTATCCTACAACTGAGCTACTACAATGTGATTCGATAAGTGTAGTGTTCATTGTCTACCACTCACTCATCCTTAAAATGCGTACGACGACAAGGATGCGAAAAGTTGCCTGTGATGAAAATCACTTTTGCACACAAAGTTTCTAAATGGACATTTTGATTATTAATGTTATGAGCATTGTGGCCTACTTGAAAAGGTGTCAATCAGGCCTACCGTAAGTAGGCCTAGGTCCCCTACAATAGAGATTGTGATGGCTCTAAACAGTACCGGGTTAGGGGGGCTAAGCCCCCTAAAAAAAGGCAATCCATTTTTTCCCATGTAAAAATTAAATTTTTTTACGATTAATCCCCTTTAGCCCCCCCAAAAATACCCCGTAAAGGTAGCCTACGCACGGGATTTGCCAGACAGTTTGGCGGACATCCGGGACATGAAAAAAGAACCGTTTTCAAAAGTCGATGACTAAAAAAAGAAACTTCGTCAGAAATTTTAGCGGCAGAAATTAACAATTTTCTTCAGATTTTGGTCGACGACTAAAAAATGGCGTCAGAAATTATGGTGACTGAAAACGGAAAATTTCTCCCGCAATTAAATTGAGCCCCCCAAAACTGAAATCCTGGCGCCGCCACTGGCTCTAAATGGGGGAAGGGGCACAGAGGCAGTGTCTACTCGTTTTAGTTTATCGTAATCTCCAAATTTCTAAAGCGCCGCTCGAAAGCCAAGCGCGGGGCACCAGCTTATTCACGAGCGCTGCGTTGAGTCAAAGCTAGGTGTTCGTAAGAGTACCGGTAGTCCATGGTTGACCGCAGCGGCGCCCGCAGGCGTACGCACATAGCCTACGTAAGTGCGTACAGCGCGATGACCCAAAAAAGGTCATCAGTTTTTTTCGGCGGATAGAAAAAGGCATGTTTTGGGGGAAAGTCTGGGTTGATGACTAAAAAAAAGGTCATCAGTTTTTTCGGTGACCTAACGAAAAAAAATTCCTGTTCGCCCCTCCATCGAAAATTTCTGTGCGTACAAGAAAAAATCCTGCGGGCGCCGCTGGTTGACAAGGGGCGGAACAGCTAGGCCCAGGGCTGTAATCAAGGGTATACGCGGGTATACGGCGTATACTCACCTCCGGGGAAAAACGGCATCGTATACTCACCGCGAAAAGCCAGGGTATACGCGGGTATACAGCGTATACTCACCTCACAAAGGGCGTGTGGGTATACGCGAGAGAAAGGCAAAGGCTATTCAGGTGTATTTTTGAACAAAACCCAGAGCGAATGACTAAAAAAAAAAAAGGTCGTCAGAAATTTTGGCGGCGAAAATGGAAAATTTTTCTGAGATTTCGGCTGACGACTAAAAAAAAAAAAAAAAAAGGTCATCAGATTTTTCGGACGGGAAAATGGGGAAATTTTTGCCGGATGACAGCCGCCAGAAATTTTTTCCCGAAAAAGTCGGTTTTTCTCCTGGTCAGCGTATACTCACCTCAAAATTTACCAGTACAGCCCTGGCTAGGCCTACTAGGGCGGGTACGTACGTGTCGTATGAGCCGAGAATTGGAGGGTGGAGTATCAGATGAGACAGTGTAATGGAAAAGGAGTGTCTTAAGTTTCGAATGAAAAGCCCAAGATGTGATGGATATATAGAGGAAACCGAGGAAGGTGATGGTGTGTGATTAGTAATGATGGTGGAGGAACTGAAAAGGATCGGAGATTCGGAACTCAGTTGGCAGATCATTCCAAAGACGTAGTGCGATGTTGGATATGGCTCGGTTGGAGAACTTGAGATGACTTGTGACCGGAAGTCTAGATAGAGAGTAAGACAGGCGCATGATCGGGTAGGCCGTATAGCGGATTGGCTGGATCGTGAACAGTTCGCGAAGATATCTTGGCTGGAAGCATTGTAGGCCTAAGGAGTTGTAGGTTAACGAGAGAACTTTGAAGTGGATTCGCTCTGGGATTTTCAACCAGTGAAGAGACTTGAGGATGTGGGTGATGTGATGATGTCTGGGTGTTCTGGTGACGGGTCTAGCTAATGAATTTTGTATGAGTTGGAGGCGGTTAAGTCGTGTGGAATCAATTAAGGTTTAAGAACAGGGAGTTGCAATAATCAAGCTTTGAGTGGACGATTGACGTGGGCCGCCACGCCATGGTGGAAGCAGTCCCTCGGTATCCCATAATAATTTTTAGGCCTATAACCTAATATTAAAATCTGGTATTAGGCCTAACTATATTTCTCAACGGTAGGGCGCACTTACTGTGAAATGATGCATGATGAGATCCGAAATATTTGGGTGCTTTCTCGCGGGCGCGGCTGGCTTAGGCCTACTTACTGGCTTAGACCTTTAGGCTTTAAAGGCGTTGAAACACTTCAGACAAATCTTCCTGCTTCGTGGTCGAGTTACCAGCGACTCTAGATGGGCCTGTCGCATAGTTACTTGCTGTAATATGATATTCGTGGTCAATTATTAGAAGCATTGCCACTGGTAAGGGTAGGCCTATTTGTCAGATGCTGCTGCTGAGGCAAATTGCTGAAGGGGCATTTGAAACTAAAATCTTTTGTTGCCACATTGTTAGGCCACAGTATACATGTAAATAGCAATTTATTCACATTCTGTATAAACTAATGTGATTAGACTATAAATTTGGGCTGTTTTGAAAGTATTTTGAGATATTCTTGGTAGCCCTAATTAAGATAGGCCTACGTATAGACGTATACGTCTAATTGTATCAACTCAACTCCAATTTTTTTATAGTGATGGTTCATCTGGAGCTATATGGGATATAGACCTAATTGATGTCGTTAAAAATTTAACGACCTCTTCTTTTCTCTAAGGAAATACTGGCTCAGTGTTACCTAAACAACGTATCCGTAAAAAGCCAATTAAAGCACTATATTCTGGCTCTGCTGTTGATGAAGCTGTGGGGCATCATTCTGAGATGCATGCACACAGATCGCATTTAGGCAACAGAATCTGCTTCCGGGTTATTGATTGTAGCATTCCTGAACTCCAACCATGGATTCACTTAGGCTACTGCCATGATTGGTAAACTTAGGCCTATGTGGTCCCCTAAATTCTTTAACACCAAAACATAAGTCCCTTAAAATCATGTTGAAGACCTCAGCCACGTAACAACCCCCCCCCCATGTTGAACGCTTGCTAGGCCTAATATTTAGAAGTGGCTTGTTTTCATTAGCCATACTATTCTTTTTTTATAGGCTTATGCAGACTGTTGAACCAGTGGCGGTTCTAGACTTTTTAAACTGGGGGGGCTAAAATTTGCATTAGCCCCTCCCTTCCCATAGATGTATATATGTTCACGCAGTTGAGTGTGTTGTCCCCCGTTGCCCGTTTCAGCAATATGTTCACATAAAAATTGATATCAGCCTATCTGACTGACATTCCATTGGCCTAAAAAGAATGATTTTTAAAGTACAAAAATTTGAGTGAATGAAAAGAATGAACGAATGAATAAATAAGTTTTCATTGAACAAAACTTGTGTCAATGAGTCACAGTTACAATGATGAATCAAGAACAGTGCAACAGATTCTGAGAAAGACTTGTAGGCCTATCTCAATTCTATCTTTGAGGATTACAATTAACACATCGAAGAAAAACGTATCATGTCTAACTTTTGTCAAAACCAACATTTTTAGCTTTTCTAAAAGACAGTACAGTACATTTCCGTCGAAAACTTCGGCGTTTAACTCATCAACTTTTCTCTTTTCAATTCTCACTTGTCGAATTTGTCCATTTATAATGATGTGCACATGTGAGTGCTCCAAACGGGTTCTATTATACACACTGTCCAGCTAACACAAACGCACATAATTATAATTAGGCTTATACAGCATACAGTATACACTATTATAGTACACATGGAATCTTATCTGGCCTGGCCTCCTCTGACCATCTGTACTGCTGCAGATGCTGGGGCTTGTGGCCGCCCCGCTGTCATCGTGAGCTAAGGATGAAGCTGGTGTCACTACGGCATACAAGGTAATTATAAGTGCTGGCCTATGGCTTAATCTCAGTCGCTGAAGCCGTTATTAGTTCTTCACTTTGGCTTGAACATCCCATGGGTCCTCTGTAGTCGAAGGGCAGCTATTAGTATAGATAGATAATGTGCTTGTGTCTGAGCATTCTCATTGAAGCAACAGTGCAGGGGTATGTGAAAGGCGAGAATTATTGCTGTGTTACAGTACCAAAGCTTCACAGAACAGCATCTAAGAATTAGTGAATTAGAAGGCCTTGGTACCAACAGACATTGTAGGCAATATTATATAGCTGATTAAGCGTTAAACTGGGGGGGCTAACATTTGTATGGGGGGGCTAGGAAAATCTAGGGGGGCTAACTTTTCAGCTGGGGGGGGCTGTAGCCCCCCCCAGCCCCCCGGTAGAACCGCCACTGTGTTGAACCTGGCAATTGTTTACCAGTCCTGTATAACGTTACTAACATCACCAACGCGTGAGTGAAGTTTTGTGCTTCTCTGCTCTGAAATTAAGCCTAGGCCTAATTAAAACATACATGTAATTACCTATGGAGCACTGTCTTCTATTCGTCAAAGCAATCTAGCAATGCTGTCGATTGAGTCTGTTCGTGCAGACTCGTTAATTATGCTTAATAAACATGGATGCTTTAATTTGTACAGGTAGGTAGCCTATAACTAGCATGGGGCAAGACTAGAGAGACCTAAACCGCCTACAAACAGCTTAAAGCCCACCAGCCTAATATATGTAGCCTATGATCTGACTGCTGATACATTGGTGTGGCGGTATATGCTGCTGAGTTTCGTTCAAGCTATGCATCCAACTGCGATGGTCCTCTATCAGGCTCCTCTCGTCCCTCCGTGACCATAAATGTTGTTGCAAAAACGTAGATGCGCCAGACCGCCACTGAATAGATAATTTAAACAAATCATTAGACTTAAAATGGCCTGCAGTCTGCTTTCCACAAACGCGGTTACTTTTCTTAAGTGTTGCCATCTAGGGAACGCAAGTTAGCCTAATTGCGCGGCGCATTGCTCACGGCAGCACACCGATTTCAAAACTGCATATTATGATGTAGGTTAATTCTATAGATCGATAGTCTGTTTTAAGAGGCATTGTCTGATTGGCCTAAACTTGAAGAAGGTAATAATTATTTATGTCACCATTCACTTCCCGTCATGATTCGAATACACGGTTTAACGTCAAATCATAAGTAGCTTAAGCTTGCTTTAAAAATTATGTCAATTAACCGCCACCAGTGCTTGATTTTGTCCTACTCCTTGGGGGTGGGGGTTGTTAAGGTTTTTGGTGGCGGGAAACTGGCCGTTTTAGGTGGACGACAACCGGTTACCGGTGAGCCCAGACACCGCGATGACACGTACCCTTTGATCTGACATTTTTTCAGACGACCTCTTTTTTTAGCCTTCTCCCAAAATTTCCGAAAAACACCATGCATGCAATTCCGGTACTTTAAGACCTGATATGACCATTTTTAGTCTTTCCCAAAAACATACCGAAGCCTATATTTTGGTAGGCCCTCGATGCTGGGCTCTCGAATTAGTCAGACGCCGAAATTTTACCTGCCTAAATTTTACCCAAACATTTTTCTTGGGTGGGGGAATGCTACATGTATCGTTTTCTCTGTTTTTTAAAATTTTATTTACTTAAATGTGCATGTTAATAACGGATCAATATTTTTCTTGGGGAATGTCATTCCTGGGGGGGAACTTCCCCAGAGATGTCAAGATTAAACACTGCTCACCCACCAAATTCCCCATGTTGAGCCTTTGCTGATGTTTAAATCAGACCTGGCTTGTTTTCTAGAACGATAATACGTACAGTGTTAGCAAAGCTTCTCTGTTCTGAAAATAGGCCTCAGCCTACAGCGCAGACATTGCTTTTATGGAGGCTTGAACGCCTGCCGCAAATATTCGTCGTTACACCAGTGCTTTAATTATTGTAGTCGAGTGTTACTCTAGACATGGAAGTCTAAAACTTGATCTTCCTTAAAAGTTATGTTCATTGTTCATGCTTATGGTTTCTCTTGTTTTTGAATGAAGTGATAGTGTTTTTAAGTGTTATAACTTCAATTCACTTATATAATTAGTTCCACTACAATCTGATTTGATGCTACTCGGTATTAGGGTGGCCTATGCTGACCACTCTCAGTCTCAGTTTCTCTATGCCCCCTCCCGCCCGTCTGGTTCTTCGAGGTCCTCTGGAGGAATAACCTAAAGAAACCACTGAATAGAGAATTTTATCCTATCAATGGCCCTGAAGCCACAAACGCGATCACTTTCCTTTAAGTGTTGCCATCTAGGGAACGCATAATATTATATTGCCTACACCAATTCTAAAACTACATGTCGGACATTACTAGGAATTTCAATCATTATTTTCTCTCGATGAAACAGATAAATAGAGATGGAAGGACAGATGAGCAAACAGACAAACTCAAACGGATGGACGGGGATTATGGAAGATATAGGAGGGACTGAAGAACGGACATAGAGACCGAGATGCTTGCTATGTATAGGCCTATAACTTGAAAAGAATAAATTATTAGCCTATACCTAGATCTATTAGGGTAACTTGAAGTATTATGGACCACTTGATTTAAATGAACATTTCTGAACAAAATTAAGCATCCAAACATTCAAATTACATTCAACCAAATGTTTTCATCATAGTGAAATAAAAACAATTGCTTTGCAAAAAATTGACATCAATTTGTTTAGAAAAACAAGTAAATATTATCGGGGATGATATCCAGGGGGATAATGTCCGTTTCCCGTCCGTAAGAGTAGTCCAAAGGAGATCTGGGTCGGTTGCCATAGGAACAGAGGGGCGGAATATCTACTAAAGCGGGAGTCGCCTGGTTCGTGGATTGGAAGGTTGAGGATCAGATGAGGCAGGGCAAGAGTTCCTGAAAAGAAGTGTCTTCAATTTCCATTGAGAAGCCATAGATGCTGGGTGAGAATTGGCAGCTGGGGGTTGGGGTTTCAACCCTCAGTCTTTCTTAGAGCCCCATAGTAAAGTCTGTTTTTCACACCCAATTCCAAGTGGATCATTGTCCAACCCCAGTTATTTTTCCTCAATTCTCACATTGCTTAGGTGTGATTGATATAGGAATCTGAGGAAGGTGAATTTGAGGCGTTTCTTGACAGAAGAAAATCAAGCAAGAAGGATAGAATGAAAGTAGCAGAAAACACGCAGAGATACACATCCATATCGTTACTAATCTAAACCAACTAAGCTAAACTAAATAGGCCTAGGTCATAATTATAGCCAACGCTCTACAATCAATCAATCAATCGTAATTTATATAGCAACCCTTCAAGGTACCTACTCAGAGGCGCTCCCGGCCGAGATCAATTGAGCGAAAAAAACAGTCTTCAACAGTTTGTGAAATTGAGAGCAGCTTGGGTCCTGGGAGGTGTCGCATATCCAAGGGAAGTCCATTCCCGGTCGTTGGACCAACCACAGAGAACGAACGCCTCTGCATTTTTACAGAGCGAGTGAAAGGAACCATTAAGCAGAGCGCAGTGCGCGACGGCCTATATGCAAGTGGAAAGAGGGAGACAAAGCTCACACAGATAAGAGGGTGCCCAGCCTGATAAGCATCACAAGATGCAATCCTAAATTAGATGCGTTGCGGGAAAGGAAACCAGTGCAAGACCTCACACATATATTGGGATACACGGTCGGACTTGGTGTACCCCCCCAAATAAGTCGCGCGGCAGCCCGGTGGACCCTCTCCAACCTCTCAATCCGAACCCGCGGAGACCAGCAAAGATGGAGGCGCAGTTACTGTAGTCGAGGCGGCTCAGCACAAATGCATGGACAAGAGAAGCTGCAGCTTTAGTAGTCAGAGAACGAGCAATGACCCTCAACAGCTCTATCTATTTCGACCTAGGCCTAGGTCTATATCTGCTAAGCTCATAATTTATAGGCCCAATTATTTAACTTTCACTGAAACTTCCGCCCGAACTTCTCGGTTTTAACATATGTTACATCATGCAAAACGGATCAAAATGTTTATCGTTAAAGTTACGGATTCTGCTCTTTCATCGGGAACTTTGTAATTGTCATTATTTTTTGGTCAGTGCATATGAACAGGCGGATATGGTTTTCGACGGCCATTTACGATTTAATTTTCTGGATGCAGTGCGCATGTCGACTTCTATGAAAGGTCTCTTTATGGGAAACTCTTACGACTCCTTGCTGATGCTCCATAATTTTCCCTGTTGTCCAAAGTTGACCTTGACACTTGATCTTAGTCAAATGTTAGCTGCCATTCGTGTTGAATTGTTTCAATAGACTATTCGGAGGTTTACGAGTGCACGAACAACATAGAAATTGACGAAGAAACATCCAAATTCATACGACTACCTTGCCTTGCCTTGCCTTGCCTCCAACCTTCCTCGACACGAGGGTTGGTCGCATTTTGGACAGTTCTTTACGACTACCAATGACCATGATAGCCTCCACAAATATTATCTTCCATTTCACCCATTTAAACGACGACATAGTTTCAGCATCAGATGTTTAGTCGAGGCCCTGAATTCACGTTGCGTTATCACGTACAGCAGAGGATGCGCAAGAGAGTGGTAATAGGGCATACACGCAGCAACCTGGAACGCCATGGAGTTTTCGCACCTGTTAGCATCGTAGACGTCGCATAAAATCGTAGCGATGACGTAGGGTAGTACCATGGTCACAAACACACCGCCGTAGATGCCGACATTCCTGAGACTTCGAACAAGACCGTTTCTGCGTTTGTTCGACTGCTTCGACTTGTCGACGACGTTCACCGACGGATTCGCTCGCGTTGATCTTTCAATCGGTGCCAACTTCTCCGACGGATGAGTCGACGTGCTGACGTCAACGAATGTTATCTGGCTGTCGTTCTCATCTGTTACGCTGATCGTTGTAATCGATGGCTCGCCACAGCCATCCTTCAGAGAACTGCTTGCAATCCGCAGATCGCCGGGGTTGTCTGGTCCCGAAGTGACCTTCTGTGGACGCACTTTGAAGTACTGAGACCACAGGCCCCGCATGCAGCTCACGTAGAGGTAGGTTACCCCAGAAATATAACAAAAGTACAGTATGAAGAGCTGCGCAATTTCGTAGCTAGGCGGCGGAACGATGTAACAGAACGAGTCTTTGGGAGAGTATAACGCCAGCGGAGGCGTCCAGACTATGAATGGTACGGTGTAGGCAAGAGCAATGTGAATGCCAATTGCCATCTTCCTGTTAGGTTTTGAATAATCCAGCGGGCGCATGATGGCCAGGTAGCGATCGAAGGCCATGAGAAAGACGTGGGTCATAGCCACCGATGCGCATACCGCGTCGAGCATGGCTACCATGTAGCAGAACGTGTCACCTAGTTTCCATTTCGCCGATAAGGTGTTCTGCGTTATTCCTACCAGCGGAATGGTTGCGATGAGGAAATCGTTGCATGCATTGCTCAGTATGTAGGCATTCACTGGTTTGTGTAGACGCTTTTCGCAGGATATGACGATGATGATCGTGCCGTTCAGGATGATTGTGGCGATTATCTGTGCAATGAGGAACGGCGTGAAATAGTTGGACCCGTCGACGATGTAGTCGTCGCTCGCGTTTGGTGATTCCGACGTCGTTTCATTGGTCAGAATCTCATCTTCACAAACGGTTGTCAATGAATTATCATCGGTTGCAGTGTTGCACGAGTTGTGAGTGTCAGTCGAAGATACCGCGGTTGTTGTCAGATTCATGCTTCAGAAAGCCACGTTGTAATGTAACGTGGGTTAAAGATGATCTCCAAAAATTTCTCAGTAGGCTACATGCCCGTATGAACCGCGCCACAGAGATCAGTCTTTCTAATGCAAATGTATTTGTCGCTTGCTTAATTTTAATATTCTAATTGCTATTAGAGTCTGATAATTATGCATCACCTTAAGAGTGCTCTCATTGCTTTGGACGAGACAAAAATAATAAGAAGTAACCGCTTGCTATCTATATAGGTGCTATATATCTCTTAGCGTAAGCAACTTGATTATTATGCAACTCTATTAACAAAAGGAAGCCACTAAAACGGAACGATCATGCAATCGTCGTAGCCTAAACCGAGTCAATCACAACGATCCAAAATTAGACGAGACTTTAAAATCAGATTATGTTCACAAGTTCATGTAGAATCAGATTCCAAATTTTCATTTGATTGACGAAGGGAGAAGTTGGTTATAACCATGGAAATGTCTGTCGAAACAGTCTAAAAGACTTCACTCCTTTATTCTGTTCCTAGACGCGACGATTGAAATTGTCTTTAATCGTCGATTCAACTTATGGACCTAAGTGATAAGCGTCTGTGTAGCCTAAGCTACGAAGAGACCTGAGAGTCTCGTATCATCCCACGAACGCAGATCATCGAAAAGCAAATAGTCGACAAGCGTTTTATCTGTGCTTATAAAGGCCTATTTATAGCCTACGACTACCTAGAGTGCGAAGGATGCTTGACGTGTAAGCTTATCCTACGTCCGGAGTCCGCATGTCCGTATAATGATTTCGTGCAGAGCAAACGGAAGGCGACTATGATTTCCTGTACCTAATGAGCATGATTTAAGTAACTGAATAGCTGTGGTCATCCGCCTGATTGAAACGCTGCACCTGCTCAGGACTGGCGCAGTCGGCCACGTACGTAAGCCTACACCACGCTTCACCAGCAGATATAGAGTAGGTTTAGATAATTATGCGATGGTGCTAAGTCCTGATCTTGTCCGCAGTTCCGGACGCGTTTCATCTGAGATTTCAGACGAACGGAAGTCGTTGACTAGGCCTACTAACAGACCGGACGAGGTAGGTTGGCAATATTAAGTTCGCCTTGCTATTTGTAAATTCGTAACTACGGCAGATGCTTCAGCGGTTTATTAAGCCAATTAGCCTATTTATTGCCAATTATCCACGTTATATTTAGAATAAAAGTCGAAAACCTTCAGCTGACATAAGCCTATTTCTTCATTATAAGTTTAAGCGTAGGCCTACAATAGGCATAGGGCCTATGCCATGTCACCAACACACGTGAAAATATAATAATACCATAGACCTCTACTAAAGCATTTAAGCGCGGAACATGACCTTCCCCTTCGCGGCCGGGTGAGCTTGTGCATGTAAGGATATCCTGCTCATCGAAGGCGTTTCTCTTTCCCGGGCTTCTGCACTGAGAGCGCCTGGGAATAGACCTAGTAGCATGGGCTGCAAGAGAAGCTTAATAAAAGTCCAGATACAATTCTAACACATATGAAATGCAAAATGGCTACATTAAAAGTTTTTAAAACATGTATAGGCGGTTCAAACAGCTACGTGTAGGCCTAGCCCATTCTTTCAGAAAGATTAGGCTAATATAGGCCTACCAGAATGTTTCAACAAGCAAGCAATTATAATCAAGAAGCAGTAAACACTATGCAACTATTCAATTGTTGTTCACTATTAGCCTACTACAACATAATAGTCTATAATACGAAATACATGTAACTATATATAATATTATAGTAATAATTTTGTAGACCGAAGCTATCTGGCGTACGATCAACCATTGTAAGATAAACGATGTTAA
Source organism: Lumbricus terrestris (assembly GCA_949752735.1). Classification (NCBI taxonomy): domain Eukaryota; kingdom Metazoa; phylum Annelida; class Clitellata; order Crassiclitellata; family Lumbricidae; genus Lumbricus; species Lumbricus terrestris. The sequence continues at coordinate 19,672,247 of OX457045.1, read as the reverse complement.
GCTAGCTTGAAATTATTTTACACTTCAATGAATTTTACTGCACGAATAAAAAAATGGATGGCAATCATGAACACCTGCAGATCTTTTTGCACGACGGGGAAAACACAATGGTCAAGGTAGGATCTTTGGCAAAAGCTAGAAATTTCACAGCAGAAAATTAAGAACATAATATTATTAATAGGCCTAGGTATTTTTCATAGATGTATCGAAATGTAAATTTCCGATCTTCGCTTTGAGTGTCATTGGAACTGTATCATTAGTGCCTTGGTGCGAAGAAATTTGCTAAAAATCAAAAGTATCATAGTTTTAAAAAATGGGCATAAATTTTCCAGGAGCAAATTTTCCCCTCCGGCCCTATGCGCAGCGCCCTTTGTGTAAATGATTTCAGGAACAGTGACTGATTGATTATCGGAACAGCAAAAGCAACTCTAATATTGTAAATTAAAGCAATGGACATACCTTCATATGATATTTAGGCCTATAGTTGTTACCCAGATATGATGGTAAGCGGCAACATTGAATCGATATTGCCAATATACACAAAAATACTTTGAGAACGCACGAAACACAGACTAACAATTATTATTATTACAACAACAGAAGAGCGTTGGAGAAGAAGAAAATCAACGTTAGCATCGATAAATATAAGTCCAGGCCTCCAGGGCAGACCAACAAGTCTAGTTGGGACTCCGGCAACGACACAAGAATCTGTAGAGCTTCTTTGACATCGCCCTCGCGGCGTTACGAAATTCACGCTGTGTCATCACGTATAGGATAGGATGGACGGCCGCGTGACAATAGGGCATCCACGAAATGATCTCAAATATCATCGCATAGCTGTTGAAGCAATACGAATTATAAATCAACTTGCAAATTTTATTTACCAGAGAACTTGTAGCGTAAGGCATGATCAGGATCGAATAGGCCCCAACGTAGATGCCAACATTTCGCATGCTCCGGACCAAATCATTTCTTCGCTTGTTCGACTGGTCAGGCTGAACTCTGGGTGCGTTATGATCCACTGCTGGACGAGTTGCTATTGAAGATCCAACAGGTGTCAGCTTCTCAGTGGATTGACCCGAGCCATCGCTGACACTGAAACTGACAGTCATGACCGTTTCTTTACTGGTTTCACTCTTCTCGTTGTTTGACTGGCTGGTGCCTGCAACGGAGACTTTGTTACCAGCCACGGGTCTGCAGTTCTTCCGGTTGTCAGCCCCTTCCAGTGCACGAGGCTTAACTTTGAAATACTGTGACCATAAACCCCAAACACATCGACCATAGCAATAGAGAATTGCAAAAAATATCAGAAAATACGTTCCGATGAATTGCGCAATATTATAAATGAGCGGTATATACATGTAGCATCCTCCACCCCGTATATAGTAGTCCCCGTATACAATGAATGGCGGGATCCACAGCGACAAAGCAATAGCAAGCGCTAGACCGATTTGTATCGAAATCGTTTTCTTTCTGTTTGGCTTGGAATATTCAAGCGGGCGCATGATGGCCGTGTAACGATCGAAAGCCAGCAGAAATATCAGAATCAGGGATACCATTGGCGCAGCTTGGTCAAGGAAAGCCGCCAGATAACAAGCGACAATATTCAGCCGCCAGCTGCTTGTCCCGTAATATATCTGCAAAGATGAAATCATTGGGAAACAACCGTCCAGCAAATCTGACCAAGCCAAGGCGAATATGTAGGCATTCGCTGGTTTGTGAAGGCGTTTCTCAAACCCTATTACCACTATGAGGACGAAGTTGAGTAGGATTGCGGCGACTATGAGCAGACATATGGGCATCACAGCTGTCAGTGATTTCCAATACGAAAGCGAATAAACAGTTGCACTCGGCCTCGGTGAGGTTTTACTGTGCGTGGCGTTGATTGCGTCAAGCGTTTCGTTTTCCCAATCAGTCTGAAGTAAGCCACTGGTAGCAATAAGGACTTCCGGTGTCGTATTCGTTTGATTCATCGCAAACATGACATCCGCTCTTGTCAAATTCATAGTCTTTGTTAGAAAACTTTGAAGAGTTTTTCACCGTACACGATCGGCCTACTCTGCAATACTGTTTCAGAAACGACAGTTGAAATCGTCTTGAAAATGCTGTTCAACTCTTTGCCTATAATTATACTACAAGCGGTAGCAAGACTTGAGGGCGTTCGAATCTTCCAACAGAATCAGTTGATCGAGAAGCACTTCATAGGTAATCGCTTTATCTGGGCTTATAGAGGTCTATTTATACGACTACATAGAGACTAGAGGAAGCTTGATGCAGCATCATAAATGAACCGTATGACCCTCTTGCCTGATAATGATTTCGTGCAGAACAAAGAGAAGCAGCTATGATTTCATAATCAGCATGTCTAATTGAGCAACTAAAGATTTGGTCATTTGAAACGTTGCGCTTTCTCAACGCAGTGACCTTAGTGTACACTGCTACGGATTTGGAATAGATATTTATGTGATGGTGTCAAATCTTGAACTTGTCTGCGGTACTGACCGGATACGTTCATATAAGAACCATCACACGAACACGTCTCTGACTATACATAACGTGCGTGATTGGCCTATTAAGTTTGGCTTACCGATGTCTTTCTTGTAAACTTATAAGCAGGGCCGTGTTTAACATAGGTTCATTCGGTGCGGTGCACCGAATGCCTCTGAATCGAGAGCTTTAATTGTTGCCATTGGCCAAATGTCTCTTGCAGTGTTACTTAAACCTTTTGTAAAATCAATAATTGTAAGAAAACACGAACTTCACTAAGTTCACCGACGTTGCGTGCTTGCTGACTGACCCGCCACAGCCGACAAACCACGTAGGCTAGCGGATTTTTTAAAAATGACTATAGGCATAGGTGCAATCATGTCCTAAAAGTTGGGGGGGACCATAATGAATCACGTCCTAAAAGTTGGGGGACCATAATAATAAAGTTAGGGGACCACTCAAAAGCTGGGGGGAGACGCGTCCCGTGGGTCCCATAGGGTGGTTGCGCCTATGACTATAGGCCTAACATTGTAAGACTGCCGAACACACTTTACCTCTGCTGTAGCACTTTGCACCGACACTCGAAGAGCCTTAAACACGACCCTGGTTATAAGCCTACCTACAGCAGATCCTTCAACGAATTATGAAACCAACTATTTAGTGCCAAGGGTGCAGCAAAGAATATTATCCATTTCTTTGTATCAAAAATGGTCTCACTGAATAAAATTCAATAGATGAAATTTTTTTCATTAGCGCGCATGGGTCAAATGCGCGCCGACCTAAGCGCGCGGCGTGGACCAAAAGGCTTTACTATTACTTAACCTAACATAATTGAAAGCAATTTCCACATAATATAGGTTACTTCTCACCTACATGTAGCCTATATTCAAAGCCTTTCCCCAGTCCATTGATTCGACCACCTATTTTGATGAAAAAAATTGTTGGTCCACAAACAAGAAATTAGATTAACCACTGCTTTGTAATTTTAATTGCCGATTGATGAGACTTCTAAGAAAACCGAGAGATTCAAGGAGGCTCGTTATACCTACTGGTTGCATATTATATTTGCTCAGCATAAACTACGGCACATATATAAACCAAAACGACCGCATAAGGATCATAGCGATCTTGTTGAACCATGGAGACGACCATAGGCGTAGGGACATTTAGGCAGTGGGGTGGGGGCAAAGATTTTCCTTTTGCCCGAAAAATCTGATGATCTTTTTTTTATTAGTCATTCGCCTAAAATCTTCCGATTTTTTCGTCCGAAAAATCTGATGACCTTTTTTTAATCATTCCCTATAAATCTTCATAAAATATAGCTGTTTTGCCCTTGTGTGCCCGAATTTTTTTTCCCGTGCCTGTTTGCCTGACAAAATTTAAATTTTTCCCCGCCCGTGCCTCTTTTGCCCGAAAAATACATTTGCCCGAAATTTGGGGTGGGGGCATTTGCCCCCCTGGACCCCGCCTCCTACGCCTATGGAGACGACTGCGTCGCAGAAGGCGAAGGAGCATTATTATCATGACTGAAGGATATCGCCACAGAAAAGACCGAGTGAATGTCGATGGCAGTATTTCACGGAGATGCTCTAAACGTGATTGCAAAGGGCGAATGAAACTGACGACAGAGAAGACATTATAATTTTCTTCCGTTGTTCAGGATATTTGCATATTAGCCGGGCAAGTACACATGAGTTTGTTCGTGAGTGTTTTCATTTTTTTGTCTGTGTATGTCTGGTTGACTGCGCGCTTATGTCGGCGCGCTTTTTTTGGCGCGCTTTTGTCGGCGCCTTTTGTCCTGTGCGCTAATGACAGAACACCATTGTAGGATCATAATATTTATGAGCTTACCCCTCACATAATTTTTAATTCCCTTTATTACCAATCTCTTCGAGTTTCCTTAATGTTCAGCGCTGCCTATCAGCCTAACCTAACTACACTTAACTGATATTGATAATCTCTAGTTTTAAGTACGTGAACTTCATGGCTAGGCCTATTGGGCTTCGCTCACAATTATATGAACGACATTATGTGTAACTTCACGTTATTTTTTTCATCAATCGAGCAGTAGGGCCTATCAAATCGTAATGTGACATTCCTTTCCAAAATAATTTTATTAGAACGAATTGTTTATAATCAACTGATCACTTATTTATATGGGAATGGGTTACTCCCGCCCCAATAGTCGGGTTTTTGGATAGGCCTAAACCACTCTACCGAGCGTCTGAAGAAGCGCATGGCAGTTGGGCTGTTGATAAAATTGGAAGGACATGGTTTAGCGCAGTGTCGGCGCTAGGATTTCAGTTTTGGGGAGATGAAGCCCATGGGCGGAAACTTGGTCCAGAAGTTGAGGGTAGAATGGAGAAGAAATTTTTTTCGTTCGCCAAAATTTCTGACGACCTTTTTCTTGTCATTCGGTTTAAATCTCAATCTCAAGAAAATATAGGCCCTAGTTCTCTTTCCCAGTATATACTTCATTTCCCAGTCCAAAACAAACTGACGACCACTTTTTTAGTCGTTTGGTCGAAATTTCGTAATCCTTATGACCTTTTTTTGGGGGGGGGGGTCCTAGCCCCTAGCCCCTGGTGCCGCCTTTGGTTTAGCGATGAGAAGAAGTTCATGGTTGAAACTCCTACAAACACCCAAAATGATCGTGTCTATAGGCCTACGTGTGTTACATTATAAGCAAAAACAATAATGTGACTTTCCCGAGGAAACGGCGCCATAATTATTGCGTCACAAAAGACAACTAGATATGCTAGCTACGTCTGTCCCAAGCAGTGCTGACGCTAGGGTACCTGAGGGCCCCCCCCAAAGAAATCTTGGGGCCGCCCATACCTTGAGCTGTCATCTCAGCAAAATTTCTCATGATATAAGTGCTGAAAGACATGGTGTAAGACTTCAATAAATGTCTCCTCCCAATTGTTCAATTTTTTGGAATTTCCATGCTGTAGTGTTAGAAGTTTAAGCTGTCATCTTTAAAAAAAATTCTCATTTTTCAATGCTGTTAGTTGTGGTTTAGGACTTCAGAGTGTCCCCTCTCCATTGTTTAAATTTGTCCGATTTGCCAACTGTAATGGTAGCATTTTATAGGCTGTTTTCTAAACAAAATAAATTGATCATTATTGATGGGCAGTGGATGATACTTGTGAAATATTTCTGAAAAATTGGGGATGCAAGTATTCCGTCCCAACCACAAACTGTGTGGGCCCGTGCTCTTGTCCACACCCCCCCCCCCAAATTCTTCTCTTTGGTTGAAGGACAATGCTCTATTGGTTTGCGTAATATTATTTTGCGCTAAAACATAATTCGGTGCGTGGTTTCAGGAATGAACAGTCATGAAAGGTATAATTACCAGCTAAATTTGGGAGCCCCTTTCAAACTCTAATGGCTTTATACTTACACCCAAAATCAGTATGATATTTGCATTAGATCTGCTATGTCAGTGCCATATGGTTATTTGAGGCATGCACCAGACGGGATATGTATACAGTCACAAATAGGCATAATGACTAGCTAAATTTGGGGGGCCTTTCAACTCGCCCCGTGGCCGGGGGTGCGGGGGGTGCTAGCGCCGGCACTGGTCCCAAGCATAGAATTCAAACCTAAACTAGGTACTGTACTGTTATGTTCTAATAATCGAACTAGATTATTCAACATTTATTCAACAACAAAATTAATTAAGGAAACTTAGGAAACCAGAACCACCGGTTACGGAAACGCAGTCCGTGAAATTTATGGCCTTTGGGCTTCGCTACACAATGAACGACATTAGCCTATGTATAGTTTCACGTTATTTTTGTTCATCAATCGAGCAGTAGGACCCATCAAATCGAAATGTTACATTCCTTTCCAAAATAGTTTTATTAGAACGAATTGTTTATAAACAACTAATCACTTATTTATATGGGAATGGGTTACTCCCGCCCCAATAGTCGGGTTTTTGGATAGGTCTAAACCACTCTACCGAGCGTCTGAAGAAGAGCATGGCTCAGGGGCTGTTGATAAAACTGGAAGGACATGGTTTAGCGCAGTGGCGGCACTAGGATTTCAGTTTTTTGGGGGCTGAAGCCTATGGGCGGAGACTTGGTTCAGAAGTTGAGTAGGAAATTTTTTTCATTCGCCAAAATTTCTGACGACCTTTTTTTAGTCATTCGGTTTAAATCTCAATCTCAAGAAAATATAGGCCCTAGTTCTCTTTCCCAGTATATACTTCATTTCCCAGTCCAAAACAAACTGACGACCACTTTTTTTAGTCGTTTGGTCGAAATTTCGTAATCCTTATGACCTTTTTTTGGGGGGGGGGTCCTAGCCCCTAGTCCCTGGTGCCGCCTTTGGTTTAGCGATGAGAAGAAGTTCATGGTTGAAACTCCTACAAACACCCAAAATGATCGTGTCTATAGGCCTACGTGTGTTACATTATAAGCAAAAACAATAATGTGACTTTCCCGAGGAAACGGCGCCATAATTATTGCGTCACAAAAGACAACTAGATATGCTAGCTACGTCTGTCCCAAGCAGTGCTGACGCTAGGGTACCTGAGGGCCCCCCCCAAAGAAATCTTGGGGCCGCCCATACCTTGAGCTGTCATCTCAGCAAAATTTCTCATGATATAAGTGCTGAAAGACATGGTGTAAGACTTCAATAAATGTCTCCTCCCAATTGTTCAATTTTTTGGAATTTCCATGCTGTAGTGTTAGAAGTTTAAGCTGTCATCTTTAAAATTTTTTCTCATTTTTCAATGCTGTTAGTTGTGGTTTAGGACTTCAGAGTGTCCCCTCTCCATTGTTTAAATTTGTCCGATTTGCCAACTGTAATGGTAGCATTTTATAGGCTGTTTTCTAAACAAAATAAATTGATCATTATTGATGGGCAGTGGCCAGTGGATGATACTTGTGAAACATTTCTGAAAAATTGGGATGCAAGGATTCCGTCCCAACCACAAACTGTGTGGGCCCGTGCTCTTGTCCACACCCCCCCCCCCAAATTCTTCTCTTTGGTTGAAGGACAATGCTCTATTGGTTTGCGTAATATTATTTTGCGCTAAAACATAATTCGGTGCGTGGTTTCAGGAATGAACAGTCATGAAAGGTATAATTACCAGCTAAATTTGGGAGCCCCTTTCAAACTCTAATGGCTTTATACTTACACCCAAAATCAGTATGATATTTGCATTAGATCTGCTAAGTCAGTGCCATATGGTTATTTGAGGCATGCACCAGACGGGATATGTATACAGTCACAAATAGGCATAATGACTAGCTAAATTTGGGGGGGGGCCTTTCAACTCGCCCCGTGGCCGGGGGTACGGGGGGTGCTAGCGCCGGCACTGGTCCCAAGCATAGAATTCAAACCTAAACTAGGTACTGTACTGTTATGTTCTAATAATCGAACTAGATTATTCAACATTTATTCAACAACAAAATTAATTAAGGAAACTTAGGAAACCAGAACCACCGGTTACGGAAACGCACTCCAAGCACAGAGTGTGCTCAGTGGCGGCGCCAGGATTTCAGTTTCGGGGGGGCTGAAGCCTCGCGGCGAAAATTTAACATTTTTATCCGTCTAAATTTCTGACGACTTTTTTTCAGTCATTGACCGAAATCTCAGGAAAAGTTTCCATTTTCGCCGCCAAAATTTCTGACGACCTTTTTTTTATTCGTCAGCCGAAAATTGTGGATATTTCAATATAAAAAAATTCGGATGGTCCTTTTTTAGGGGGGGCTGAGCCTCTTGTAGGGGGGCTTAGCCCCCCCAGACCCCTAGCGCCGCCACTGAGTGTGCTAGAGTGTGCATATGCATGTAAGTCACTAGAGTGTAGCCTACGTGTAAGAGTATCCATCAACTCCCTTTTTAAGAATTTACCTTCGTTTTGACTGTACACGTATCTATAATTTCAGAGTACTTCAACTCCTCCTTTTAAGAATTTACTTGGGTTTTTAGATTGTGTAAATTGGGAGCTCCTTCTCAGATTTGGGTAATTAAATTGTTTAAATTGAGTCTTCTTCCACTCTGACGGTGCATGAGAAAATTCTGTCGTCTCTTCCGGGGTGATTGCGTGCTTGATTTCTTGTCGCATTGGTGCTGCTGTGTTGGTGGATTGTTCTTCGTCCCCCAGGTATGGACAAATGTGTCGACGGTTGCGCCACAGAATTCGGCCACTTGGCATTTTCACAGTGTAGTTGCGTAACTTGCGTTGCCGGGCTTGTATGACCTGACCGATCGATGACCATCGTTTGTTGGGTGGATCTTGTATCCAACATTTATCTCCAGCATGTAGAGGTCTGAGTTGTCGTAACTTCAAATTCGCCGGTGGAAGTGGTGCAACATCCTCCTTGTCTGCCAGGTCTCTCCATTTCTTGGACAAGACCAGAGGATGTGTAGGTACACAGGATCGCAATGGGGATCCGAAAACCATCTCTGCGGGCGATAGACCATTCGATCGTGGTGTGTTGCGTAATTCAATCAAACCTTGAGCAAATGTGTCACGTTCGATGTCACCATTGTTTGCAGATGCCGCAACTAATGCCTTTAATGATTTTCAGCGGACTCGGCTAATCCTTTGGATGATGGGAAGTGTGGAGCGCTGAATACATGGTTGATTCCGCCATTTTGCATGAATTTCTTCATAACCTCTGCTGCAAACTGAGCTCCGCCATCAGATCTCATTTTGTTTGGGATATCAAATTGGATAAGATAGCGTCCGAGAATTGCTATGACCATCTCTGCACTTGGTGATTTGTTGAACTTGGAGACCTCGATCCACCCAGAAAATCGATCTATAAAAACAAGGTAATGGTAGCCCGCGATCTGGAATTTACGTTACGTCTACCGCAGTCTCTTGGAAAGGTCTGGTTGGAGGTTTGTCCGACTCGATACTTTCCGCTGGAAGAGATGCCGTCCTTCCTGGCACATGGTGCCTGCGTTAATAGTGTTGACGATATCCGATGTGATTCCAGGCCAAAAACTGTCTGTCGCGCTCTGCGTTTTGTTCGGTCAATGTCCTGATGTGATAAGTGAAGTTTCTGTAGCACGTCAGTTTTTTGGGTCTTCGGGACTAGGATTCGAGTACGGTGATGCCATGGCAGAGTTTATAATATGGCTGATATTCTGGTGGCAAGAGTGTGGATCGTGATGGGAATCCTTGCTCTATCAGTTTGATCAGTGCTTGATGTTGTTCGTCTTGTTTAGCAGCATCTGCTATTTGGTTGAGTTCAGAGTCGTAATTGTTGTCCATGTAATCGGCCTCTCTCAACTGGGTGGTCATGTAGTTGACTCGGATTTCCATGTCTGTGATGAGGTCGGTTTCCAGGTGTTGATCATCGTAGTCGGGTCGTGACAGGCACCCGAGACAATGCATCAGGAATCATGTGGTTCTAAAAACTGAATGGGCGGAGTTTTTCCCGTAGACGAAGAATGCGGGGGTTGTCAATTTCGTCCAATCCTTTTGAATTGAGGATTGGCATAGGACGTAGTCTACGGAGCCTATACTGACTAAGGCGCTGACAATGAATCGGTATTTCAAGCCAAAGCGCATGGGCAATTGCAAGTGAAGGACTTGCTCCGGGTCCCTTTGTGACGGCTTGAGGGGGATTTGAACCCGCAGTCTACCGGCTCCAAGGCACCGAGCACACCCCTACACCACCGCGCCTCATTTCTTAGCTGGCCTAGGCCTATATACAGTTAACATCATAATAAGCTTGTAGACTGTACATTTTCTCTTTTAGTTTAAATCGATGTGGGCCTACTTGGCAAACGCAGGCCTACTTACACAATTGGATAAGAAAAATTCCATCCGTTGGAGATGAAAATAAGCATCGATTAATATCGGCTTACGGGTGCAAACAAATTTAGTCGGGACTAAGGCAACGTAACAAGGATCTGCAGAGTTTCTTGACCAGCGCCTTCGCAGAGCTGCGAAATTCGCGTTGAGTCACCACGAATAGGATAGGATGGACAAATGAATGGCAATAAGGTATCCAGGTGAGAGCAGTACTCGTGACATAATTGTAGTTGATGCAATACGACCCATACATCACCGAGCAAATGCTGTTTATCAGACCTTTTGCAGCGTAGGGCATCATCAGGATCGTATACGCCCCAACGTAGATGCCAACATTTCGCATGCTCCGGACCAAATCATTTCTACGCTTGTTCGACTGATCAGAATGCACTCTGAGATTATTGCAATCCACTGGCGGATCAGGAGCGCCCGATGATCCAACAGGTGGCAGCCTGTCAGTCGATTGATCCGAACCGTCACTAACACTGACAGTCATGGTTGTTTCTTTGATGGTTGCACTCTTCTCGTTGTCCGACTGGCTGGTGCTTGCAACTGAGACCTTGTTACGAGCCACGGGTCTGCAGTCCTTCCGATTGTCAGCCCCTTCCAATAAGCGTGGCTTAACTTTGAAAAACTGTGACCATAAGCCCCAAACACATCGACTATAACAGTAAATAATTGCAAAAAATACAAGAAAATATGTTCCGATCAATTGCGCAATGTTGTAAATATCTGGAACATACATGTAGCAGTGTCCATAACGTATATAGTAGTCCCCGTACACAATAAGAAGCGGCATCCCGAGAGCGAAAGACATGGCAAACGCTAGACCGATTTGTATCGAAATCGTTTTCTTTCTGTTTGGCTTGGAATATTCAAGCGGATGTATAATGGCCGTGTAACGATCAAAAGCTATCAGAAATATGAAAATCAAGTATGCCTGTGACAGTACTTGGTCAAAGAGAGCCGATATATAGCAAAAGACAATATTCAGCTGCCAGTCGCTCAACACGTAGTTCTGCATGAGCCCAATCATTGGAAAACAACCATCCAGCATATCTATCAAAGCCATTGCAAATATGTAGGCATTCGCAGGTTTGTGAAGACGTTTCTCAAACCCTATGACGGCTATGATGGTAAAGTTCAGGACGATTGTGACGGCTATGATCAGACACAGCGGCGGCACGGCCTTAGGATTGTTTGACATTAACAGCCAATTCAAAAGAAGCGGATCAATGGTTATACTCGGCGCGTATGAAATTTTGCTTGTCGAACTGTATTTATCAAACGTTTCGTTTTCCCAATTAGCCTGAAGTACATCACTCGTAGCGATGACGACACCCGATGTCGTTTGATTCGTCGCAAACATGTCATCCGCTCTTGTCCGATTCATTGTCTTCGTTCGAGTTGGCTACTTTGAATAGTTATTTTATCGCACACAATAGGCTTACCGGTACTATCTATCATCAACTCTTTAATCCTGCTTGAGAAACTGCTGTTGAAATCGTCTTGAAATTACTATTCACCTATTCAGCTCTTTGCCTGCTATAGGCTATAATATGCAAACTTAACAGTGTTCGAAACTTCAAAACAAAAATCAGTTGATCGAGGAGCGAGTTCTTGGTAATCGCTTTCACTGTGATTATAGAGTCCTTTTATACGACTTTTATACCGCATCAAAAGCAAACCGTATAGCCCGCGTGCCTTTTTTAATGATTTCGTGCAGAACAAAAGAGACGACTCTGATTTCATGTAGAGCATGATTTAACTGACCAGCTATATGTGGTCATGTTTACCCTGATTGATACTTTGCGCTTTTCCCAGTACCATAATAATCATAGAATACCGCGACAGATTGGCCTAGTCTATGGAATAGATAGGCCTACTTGATTAGACCCTACATACATGTATGTGAGGGCGTCAAATCCTGAAGTTGCCTGCAGTGCTGGATACGTTCATTTAAGAACAGTCGTAGAAGACTTAATTCTCTGATTACATAGCGTGCGTGATACGTTCGATAAGCATGGGCCTGTTCTGCTTGGCTTGTCGATGGCATCGTCCAAAGCCTTCGCCTACCTACAGGAAATGCTGCAGTGGTCGAAGTGTGGTGGGTTGGGGAAGGGGGTGAAGGGGTGGGAGAAGAAATGTTCTCGAAAACCCAACTTTCACGGGTGGCGTACCGGTGGAGGTCGCAGTGTGGTGGGGCGGGGTGGGGTGGTGGGTGGGGTTGTGTGAAGTGGGGTGGAAGGTGGGTAAGGGGAAATGTGGGGGTGGGGTGGGAATTTTTCCGAATACCCAAGTTTCACGGGTGGCGTACCGGTGGAGGTCGGTGTGGTAGGGGTGGGGTATGTGAGGAGGTGTGGGTTGGAGGGCAAATTTTCCCGAAAGCCCACATTTCACAAGTGGCGTACCGGTGGAGGTCGGAGTGTGGTGGATGCTGTGGGGTGGGGGGATGGGAGTGGGGTGGGGTGGTGGTGAGTGGTGGGGTGGGGGGATTGGGAGGGGAAATTCCACGGGTGGCGTACCAGTGGAGGTCGGAGTGTGGTGGGGTGTCGTTTGGGAGGTGGGGGTGTGAGGTGGTGGGGTTGTGGCCGGGAGCGTGTCGAATCACAAATTTTCGGGCAACACCGGGTACCCCAGCTAGTAGGCTATAATGATGTAACTATGCTAATAGAAGATACAAAGCCGCGATGGCTAATTTTTTGCCGGTCTGTCATAATGAACAAGCTGGACTGGAGAACCACGAACAGATATTTAGGCTACATAGCGCTTCTTCACCAAGGTATAACCTACTGTTGATTGATTGTTGACAATCGAAAAGACACGCGAATATACGGTAGTAGCGGAAACTTTCTAAATCCAAGTCTTCTAAATACACGCGTTGCTCTGAAACATTAATTTGCTCTCCAACACAGTGCCATAGCATTTGACCAAAGTGCCCCTTTATGACCATACATGTACTAGCTGGGGTACCCGGCGTTGACCGGGAAATTTAGAATTCGCCCCGCTCCCGGTCAATTTCTTACTTCCCGACCTTCACTGCCGGCTCCCCGGCCGCCCGCTCCCCGCACCACTCCACTCCACCCCTACACAGCACCCCACCCCATTCTACAGGGTACAGGCTACACAGGCTACACACCGCGCTTGAGGACATGAAAATCATTTTCCGTCTTTTAATCGTCTTCTTTATAACAACAATCTTGGTTTTCTGCAAGGAAGTCTTCATAAACCCGGTGAGTTCATTCCATTTCTTCAAATCTGTCTAAACTCTGTAAATTCTAAAATATAGCCTTTTCCCTAATTCATTTGTTTCAAATCTTTTCAAATCTCGCTGCCAACCAAATCTCTGACCAACCAATCAGCTTCATTCTTCGCTTCAATGCATTCATTAACGCTCCTACTCCTCCTCCTTCTCGCCTGCGCCCGCTGCCTCACGGCCAATGATTCCTACTCCCCTCACCCTCGCCCAGCCTGCCAAACCGCAACGGTCGAACATGGTCACCTCTCAGTCATTCCGCTCTCATGTTTCATCACATCGCCTCGCTCTAACTACAGACCTCAGAAACTATTTCCGTCTCTCTTTCTTCTCTTATGCGGTGACATTTCTGTCAATCCTGGGCCATCATCTGCATCTCACTCCAGCGCAAATATCTCACAGAAACAGCCGACTCACAATGCAACCAGACTTTCGAACAAGACCTTTTTACTCTACTCTCTCAACATCCGGTCCCTACTAAACGAAAACAACTCTATTTCCCTCATCGACCTTGCTTCCGGCTCCCGTCCACCGAATCTCATTGCTCTCCAAGAAACCTGGCTATCGAATACCTCTTCAACCGCTCAATTAATCGATTGCATACCACCTGGCTACTCTCTTCAAAGCTTCCCTCGAATAACCGCCTCCTCTAAATCCTCAAAAATATCTGGTGGCGGCACTGCCTTCCTGGTTCGTGAGCCGGCTGTCGTCCTAAATTCTTCTCGCCACACATTCAGTTCTTTCGAATGCTCGTCCACAACACTTCGACTTTCCTCAGACCTACTCACAGTTTTCAACATCTACCGTCCTCCTACCTCGTCTAATTACTCCTCTAAAAACTCAGTCTTTCTTGACGAATTTAGCTCTCTCCTCTCACTTGCTGCCACTACTCCCAACGAATTCTTATTCACTGGCGATTTCAACGTCCATGTTGACGATCCATCTAACTCTCATGCAACTGACTTTCTGAACCTCCTCTCATCAGTCAATCTCGTCCAACATGTCAACTTTCCGACCCACATCAAGAATCACACCCTCGACCTTGTCATAACTGCCAACACCTCCCTTTTATCTCCAAAGCTATCGCACTCTATTCTCAACATAACTGATCATTATCTTATCATGGCTGACCTTGAAATTAAGCCTTTTGCTCGGCTTCCTCCTTCCACTCACTCTTTCCGTCGCACTGGGTCTATTGACTCTCAGGCCTTCATCAAAGATATTCGCAATTCTCAACTTGTTCTTAATCCTCCCTCTTCCCTTGATGACCTGCTATCTTGCTACAATTCCACTCTTTCCGACCTCCTTGACATTCACGCACTACTCATCACCAAACCCAGCTCACATGCCATTAACCCTTGGTTCACCTCCTACCTCCAAGCCTTTAAAACCTTCCATAGGCGACTTCAGCACATCTACAAGAGCGCCACTGACGCTGTATCCCGAGAAAAAGCCCTTTCCAACCTAAAATCAGCTACAAACAGATACCATAAACTCATTGCTGCTACAAAAAGGAAATATTACTCTTCGCTCATTCACTCCAGTTCCTCCAACCCTCGCCACCTCTGGAGAGCTGTCAACTCTCTTCTTCATCGCAAATCGCCCTCCCCACTACCGAGCTCCATTCCACCCCCCTCTATGGCCGATACATTCTGTTCATTCTTCTCGAACAAAATCTCATCCCTTCGCTTCACATTACAGTCCCTTCTCGATTCACAATCCTCCAACACTGATCCACCTCCATTTCCAAATCCTGCTCCTCCTGTCTCTCAGTCATCCCTTCCAATACTCCATCCTGCCTCTGAAGCTGAAGTGTCACTCTTGTTAAATTCTCTTCCTAACAAACAGTGTGAATTAGATCCCATCCCAACTGCTCTTCTAAAAGACTGCGCCTCCGTCCTCATTCCTATAATCACTAAAATTATCAATCTTTCACTCTCCACTGGCAATTTTCCAATGGTCTTCAAGCAATCTCTCGTCACTCCCCTTCTGAAAAAGACAAATCTTGACAAGGAAAACCTATCAAATTACCGACCCATCTCCAACCTTTCTTTTCTATCGAAATTAACTGAACGAATTGTCCTTGCCCGCCTAAACGATTACCTCTCTTCTAACTCGCTCCTCAATCCCCACCAATCTGGCTTTACTAAACACCACTCCACAGAAACTCTACTCGTCTCTCTCTACAATAAACTGGTCTCGGCCGTCAGTCATCAGCAGGTATCCTGCCTCTGTCTCCTTGACATCTCCGCTGCATTCGACACCATCGATCATAGTCTCCTTCTTAATCGACTCTCTTCTTCTTTTGGCGTCTCTGGCACTGCTCTACTCTGGTTCGAGTCCTACTTGTCTTCCAGATCTTTCTCTGTTAAAGCCTCCAGTCACTGTTCGAAACCTCTTCCACTATCTTGCGGCGTTCCTCAAGGCTCCGTCCTGGGTCCACTCCTCTTCATTCTCTACACCACTCCTTTAAGTCATCTCATAAAATCCTCGTCTGTTGACCACCATCTCTATGCAGACGACACCCAACTCTTCATATCCTTTTCCCCAGGCTCTTTCTCCACCTCCATTGCTGAACTTCTCAATGTGGTCAATCTGATCTCTCAATGGATGTCGTCCAACCTCCTCTGCCTCAACCCCTCCAAAACAGAGTTCATTATTCTAGGCCTTCCTGACCAAATCAAGAAAATTCCTGACCCTTCAATACACCTATCGACTAACTCTTCATCTCTTACCTTCACCTCTGAAGCTCCGGTCCGCAATCTTGGTGTAATGTTTGATTCACATCTCTCCTTCTCTAACCACATCTCTGATCTATCACGCTCCTGCTTCATGCACATCCGGGACCTCCGACGCATCCGACCCATGCTTGATTTCAAAACTGCTTCCACCATTGCTACGTCCATCGTCCATTCAAAGCTTGACTATTGCAATTCCCTGTTCTTAAATCTTGATTCCACACAACTTAAGCGCCTCCAACTCATACAAAATTCTCTTGCTAGAGCCGTCACCAGAACACCCAGACATCATCACATCACCCCCATCCTCAAGTCTCTTCACTGGTTGAAAATCCCAGAGCGAATTCACTACAAAGTTCTCTCCTTAACATACAACTCCTTACAATGCTCCCAGCCCAGATATCTTCGCGAACTGTTCACCATCCAGCCTACCCGTTCTACCCGATCATCCGCCTGCCTTACACTCTCTCGACCGCCGGTCACAAGTCATCTCAAGTTCTCCAACCGAGCCATATCCAACTCAGCACCACGCCTTTGGAATGATCTGCCTGCTGAGTTCCGATCCTTTTCAGTTCCTCCTCCATCATTACTAATCACACACCATCACCTTCCTCAGGCTCCTCTATCTATCACACCTCGGGCCTTTCACTCGAAACTAAAGACACTCCTGTTCAAGAACTCTTATCCTGTTTCATCTGATCCCCCACCCTCCAATTCCCGGCTCAGACGACACCCACCTTAGTAGCTGTTCCACACCTCTGATCATACGGTACCTCGACCCGGACCACCATGGACTACTCTTACGGACAACCCTTTTGACTCAACGCATTTGATCTTGATCCTATGGTAACTCGACCCGGACCACCTCGGATTACTCTCACGGACAACCCTCCTAACTCAACGCAGCGCTCGTGAATAAGCCGGTGCCCCGCGCTTGGCTTTCCAGTGGCGCTTTAGAAATTATGAGATTACGATTACGATTACGATTACCCCGCCACAACCCACCCCACCCCACCCCAACCCCAACCACACCATTCCTTTACACCCCACCACCCCACCCACATTACTAACACTCCGCCCCACCCACCTTACCCAAACCATCCCCACTCCCACCCCACAACAACCCACCCCACCCCGACACAGTAGTGAAGGTCTGGATTGAAAAGGTGAAAAACTGTGGAAATGCATCCTGGTGAAACAGCGAAAATTTGCGTTTCCGCCCCCGCCCTGGCCCCATGGCGGTATAGATTCGCCAACCCTTCCAGCGGATGTTCCATGCCCACACCGACGCAGTAGTGAAGGTGTGAAGTGAAAAGCTAATACAAACTGGAAATGCATAGCGGTGAAATAGGGGAAATGAGGTTTTGCCCCCACCCTGGCCCTTATGATGGTAGAGATTCGCCAGCCACTCTACCGGGTGGTCTGTCTATGTACAAATTTTCAGATCATTAGCTGCTTTTTACGGAACATTTTGTTCCCTCCCCCCAATAATACCAGGGCCGTCTTATGGTCATCGTAGGCCCTAGACACTTTTGCATATTAATCTATTCGTAGGCCCCTAGGGTCTATCCAACTCAACTCTGTATTAATTCAAATTGTGACACGTTTACATTATTTCTTAAAATTATGCTGAACCATGTTTTGTGAACGCATTCAGTTTTTATTTTAAATCTCAATCTCCTTTTTGTAATATTTATTTTCAATATCCGCTAAATGTAATATTTCCGATTTTCGACTTTCTGTTAGCGGCGTTTCGGTCTAAATTCTAATGAAAAATCGCCATCGCCTTTTAAAATTTAATTTGTCAAATTATTAATACAAATTTCTCCAAACAAAATCATGTCTGGTGGTTATAAGAGGAAACACGAGTCTGGATTGGAGAAACCAATAAACCTGTAGCTGAAATGATTAGATCACAAATGGCTGACAAGCTGGTCTCCAGTTTTCCAAATGTCAATATTTCTTTTCGAATTTATCTTTATATTTTTGGAACAAGTTGTGAAGGTGAACGTTCTTTTTCGAAGCTGAAAATTATCAAAAATTACCTTCGGTCAACGATGGGACAGGCACGATTATCCTCCCTTGCATTACTTTAAATTGAAAACGACTTAATGCGAGAAATGGCATTTGAATACATTAACCTATATAAGCGATTTCGCGAATGCAAAGAGCCGCAAAGTTAACATATAGCTTAGCCAATGTAACTGTTTCATTAGCTAACTCTAGCCTTAAAAAGTTAGCTCGTTAAAATGAAATTTGTAAGTTTTCGTTTTCTGTTTGCTTTTTCCGGTCATTGAACAATCACTGCATTTATTTTTTAATATAGTTTTTTAGGATTTCGTAGGCCCTTGGTAAGTTCGTAGGCCCTAGGCACAGTGCCTACTGTGCCTACTGGATAAGACGGCCCTGAATAATACCCTGGCTCCACGCGACTCCTGCGGTTCGAGGTGTGTGTTTAGCGGAGGCGAGGTGAGCTGGTAAACTATGGCGACGGAATGGAAATTGCAAGAGTTTGGGTTTCGCCCCCATCCTCGCCTCCATGGTAGGGGAGATTCGCCAACCCCCTCCACCGGGTGGTTCTGATCACCCTCTTTCTAGGTAGAAAGTGTCAGACCAAGAGCTGCATTTTAGTGAATGTTTTTAGGTTTCGCCCCACCCTGGCCCCCATGGTAGTAGAGGATCGCCAACCCATCGTTGGGGTGTCTCATGCCGAGACCTACTCAGTAGTGAAGGTTTGGAGTGAAAAGCTAAAAAGCTGTGGAAATGCATCCCGGTCAAACAGACACATAGACAGGCAGAATCTTCTCTTTATTTATATTATAGATTTAAAGTCAACATTTCGCTAGGAATAACGGCAACAATTTATTATAGGCTACATGTATATGCTACTTGTAGCAGGTGAGATAAACTAACGCACATGGGCATTGACATCTATGTTTTTAGCTACTACTTTTAGGTTTTTAACAAATTTCTTTGCATTAATGCAACAATTATACGAATGATACAGACAGTGAAAGTCAGAAATATAGCCTACTTTTACAGATCTCTATAGAAATAAAGATGCTCTTATAACTTTCTGCCTTGCATTGCATGTTCAAGCTCTTTCTAAAAACTGTAACAATGACCATTGGCTTTCAACCCTCCTGCGGGCGCCCATGCAAACAACAGCCCTATCGATTATGGCCTACTTGAGTGGAATCCAGCGGTAGGGCAAATAATCACAACTACAAAAAATTAAATACTAACGCAAAAGTTTGACAATTTTCCAAAGTACATTGAAATTACACCAGGGAGATCTGCTTATTCACCAGCATTGTAATTATATAAACCAAGTCCGCTATAAGCCAGGTTCCATTTTGTCCACTTTGCAAGTTGCCATGCAGTACAGAATACATGTAGGGAGTCAAACTGTAGATAAACTTGTATAAGAGGTTCTGGTTATCACGCCTCGGGATTTACACCCAAAACTGACAAAGAGATCTGTTCAAAAGAATTGATACCCACACTCATCTGATCCTCGGATCCTCCACCTTCCTAAACCCAAACCCGCATTAGCAGTTACTCTGGTCCTGTGCCTATCAGATTCGGACCTGCTTCTGACTGCTATTTGGAATAGGCTACTGAATCGATGCAGCACATGTGAAAAAACTGGTGCCCTGCGATTGACTTTCGGGTGGCGCTTTAGAAGCGTCTAGAGGAGCATCTGCCCCTTGAAAACTGACACCTAATTTTCGTTCATTTATTCATTCGTTCATTCTATGGACTTATATAACGCACCTTTAGGAAACTACTATTTCTAAGGAAACTATTCGTTTTAAAAATTATACACAAAATGAAACTGAGAAATTCTCATAAGAAACGTCTTTGAAAAATACCCGTATTCTTAATTTCCGGCTTTACATTTTCAAGCGTTTGCTACTAAAAAATTTAACCGTGACTATCGTAAAAATTTTGCCCTCCCTGCAAAAATGTCTACGGGCGCCCATGCTAACGCAGTGCATACCAGGTTTCTAAAAGTAGCATACAACACTGCGTTACTCGTGGGTTCAGTGGCGCAACTAAGGGGCTGCTGGGGTGCTTGAAACAGGGAGCCAGTGAAGAACGTCACGCATATAAGCAGAGACGGGGGCATATTAATTTTAGGAATGCGGTCAAGGAGGCGAGCAGCCGAACGAAGAACTCGTTCAAGGCGCGCAAGTTTACATCGATTGAATTAATTGTAATGAGCAAAAATATTGCCGCTATAGTCTTAAGCGTTCAAGATAGGCCTGTATACTACTAGCTGGGGTATGCGGCGTTGATCGGGAATTTTAGGATTCGCCCCATTCCCGGCCAATACACTACTTCCCCAAACTCACTTCACTCCATCCCCACTCCTACTCCCCAGTGGTCCCACCCCACTTTTCCCCCCAATTCCAGTCGCCGACTGACATCCCTAACCCGTTGGCCCACCTTGCATCGAGGTGTTTGGTAGACGGCATCTAACCGCTACGCACCTTTTATATTTTGGTTTCCCGGCAAATCCCCCCGCCAACAATGGCCCGGTCCGTGCGGTGCGAGGTGTGTGTTGGGGTACCCGGCGTTGACCGGGACATTTAGGATTCGACTCGATCCCGGCCAATTCCTTACTTCCCCACTCTCACTTCACTTCATCCCGTATCCTCGCTCCTAATACCCGCCACCACTTATTTTCTCATCCGACTCAGCCACCGACCTCTCTAACCCGCCGGCCCACGTGGCCTCCACCTGTCTGGAGTACTGTGCATTGGTCGATAAATTCCGCTTTTGGCTCAATCAAACCCGCCCCAACCGCCGGCTCCCCAACCCCCGCTCCCACCCGGTGGAGCATGTGTGTGTGTGTTGGGTGGGACGAGGTGGCCCCTGTAGCACTATAGTTGTGTAGCTGTAACGTTTAAGATGAAAAAGTGCAAAAGTATGTGAACGGAATGGAAATTTGTAGCGAAAATGAGGTTTTTCGCCCCCTTCACCCTGGCCCCCATGGTGGTAGAGATTCGCCAACCCGTCCACCAAGTGTCCCATGCCCAGACCGACACAAAAGTGAGGGTTTGGAGTGAAAAGCTAAAAAAATGCGGAATGTATCCCGGTTAAGCAGACCATAGGCGGAGACCTGGGCCGAGAATTGGGGGGGACGGAAAGACGCGAGATTTTCCGAAAAATTTCTGACGACCGGCGAAATCTCGGAAAAAATGTCTATTTTCGCCGCCAAAAAAGTTGATGACCTTTTTTTTTTTTTTTTTTTTTTTTTTTAGTCATCCGGCCAAAATCTCAAAGAAATTTTCTATTTTCGCCGCCAAAAAAAGGCTTGACGCTCAAACATTGGGGGGGGACAAATGCATGGGCCGTCCCCCCCAACACTTTCATTGGGGGGGACCGTCCCCCCCTGTCCCCCCCTAGGTCTCCGCCACTGAAGCAGACACACACACACACACACAAACACACACAGAATCTTCTCTTTATTTATATAGATGTCCCTAACACAAAAACTATGAAACTCAAAAACTCACAGTAGAGCATTTTAAGCGCCGAAAACATAACCTATTTTTGAGACGTTGATGTCGGAATGCTTAAACAAGAATTTGAATATTTGAAGTTCCATTGTTCTACTATCAAGCTACCAGTGTACGTTTGCACCGAAAGCAGAATACAGCACAATTATGATAAACTAATAAAAGACGAAATAGCTAAGGATAAACTACTGACCTAATTGTAAACAACGTAATAGTTCGATATCGTAGCGTGAAATCATCAGGGATGGGCAGTAATTTAATTGAGTAATTGAAATTACGTAATTTAAATTACAATTGTAATTGGTAATTTGTAATTTGCAGCTCAGAATCAAAGTAATTTGTAATTTGTAATTCAATTACATTTTCCCCTGTAATTTGTAATTTCAATTACATTCCTCAAAATCAAATTACTTTGGATGTGACTATGCTAAGATTCTTTGGTGAATCAAGCGATCCTTGCAACAGTGACTCACCCATATTTTAAGTTATGCTGGCTGCCTGCACAGATTGCAGATCAAACTAAAATAATACATACGAATTGCTAGTAACAATATCTGAAAATGCCACCAGTAGCGAACAAAATATTGAGAATCTAGTGGTCATAAAGAAGGAGAGGAATATGAACATTGCGCAACTCTATGGTTTTAATGTGCAGCGTGCAGTGACCACAAAGTCGACCAGCAGAAACAAAAACGATTTAGAAATCTTGCAGCATATAGAAGATGACAGAAATGGAACTATCAGTGCCTCATTGCTAGCCAACTGCTAACAATTGTTTAAGTTTGCACAATTTAATGCTGCCATGCCTTGATCTGCAATAGAAGAGAGGCTCTTTAGTTTTTACAGGCATGACTGTAAGGCCCAACAGACGGCTTTAATTGTTTGAACAGCTGCTGCTTCTGAAAGACATTTAAATAGACATTAATTTTTCTTACACAATAAATAATAATACACATAGATATAAGAAAAAAGGCATGCACTTCCTGCCTGAGGTTTTTATTCCAATGATTTCAGCCCCAAAGTAATTTGTAATTGATGTAATTGAAATTACGTAATTTGTAATTTGTAATTTGAGGCTCTGGGTCAAAAGTAATTTGTAATTTGTAATTCAATTACATTTTCTCCAGTAATTGGTAATTTGTAATTCAATTACATGTTGCCCTGTAATTTGCCCATCCCTGGAAATCATGTTTACGATTATGCATTTTGACAAATTATGAATGCAGAATACAGCACAATTACCCTATGACAAACTAATAAAAGACGAACTAGCAAAAGATAAACTACTGAGCTAATTGTAAACAACGTAATAGTTCGATATCGTAGCGTGAAATCATGTTTACGATTTAAATACATTTTGACAAATTAAGATTGCAAAACACAGCCCAATTATGATAAACTAATAAAAGACGAAATAGCAAAAGATAAACTACTGAACCTTGTGTAAACAATGACATTGTAATAGTTCGATATCGTAGCGCGAAATCATGTTTACGATTTACATACATTTTGACAAATTAAGAATGCAGAATACAGCACAATTATGATAAACTAATAAAAGACGAAATAGCTAAAGATAAACTACTGAGCCTTATGTAACCAATGTAATAGTTCGATAGGGTAGCGCGAAATCATGTTTACGATTTAAATGCATTTCGACAAATTAAGACCGATAAAAGTACCGGTACCTTGGTATCTGGTATCCTAGGATAGTTACTGTCATAATGCGCTAGTCCTAGACCGCAGTAGGTCTATCGTTTCGTATTTGCTGAATTACACTGAATTAGACCTACGCTGTAAACGTACAATTATAAAATCTGGCAATATGAGACTCTATGAGGCCTACACTAGGCTAAAGCATTGAAAGCGCGTGAGACATTTAGGCTTTTTCCTTAAGAATATGATGCAGGAATTTTCAGCGGGCAAATGAAGCAATGAAGCCTGATTGTTCCACTAGCCGCCATCGCATCCTACCAAAGCAGAATGTAGTATACGATAAAATAGTAATGAGATACGCTGGGAAAAATAAATCGCTATAAAAAACACGATTACAGAGCTTGAAATTATTACTTCAATGCACTTTGATGCATAGATTAACAATAACAATTATTGTCTGCAATGACTTCAGTTGCAGTGATTAATTAATGGAACATCGAAACCACCACTTAAAAAATCAATTACGACCAACAACTTAGCTGGTAGGCATAGGCGTAGGAGGCGGGGGCCCAGAGGGGCAAATGCCCCCAAATTTCGGGCAAATGTGTTTTTCGGGCAAAACATGCCTGGGCGGACAAACCTTTTTTCGGGTCAACAGGTATGGGAGGATTTTTGGGGCACACAGGGGTAAAACAGCTATATTTTCAGAAGATTTGTACGAAATGACTAAAAAAGTCATTAGTTATTTCGGATGGAAAATAAGAGTTATTTCGGATGGAAAATCGAAATGACTAAAAAGAGTCATCAGAAAATTTGGCGGAACAAAACCGAAAAACATGTAGACTTTTCGGACAAAACTCTAATCTCCCCCCCTTCACCCCCACTGCCGAAGTGTCTCCTACGCCTATGCTGGAAGGCCTACCTCCATACCTTAGTAACGCTGCCATCATACCAGCTAATGCGGTATAAAAACAGTTACTAGGCTTTATCCGCTGCTTCTTTTGTGCTTGTTAACTGTCGCGTTATGTCGACATAACGATAAACATGCCGACATGCCTGTTATTTTGTCAATAAAACGAATATATACATAATGAATTTCTAGGCTGAAAATTTCCAGTTGTTTCTGTTAATTTAATTAGAAATAGGCCTGCCTGCAAACGCGGGCCCACTGTACACATTTTGATCAGAAAAGTTAGAAACCGGAAAAGAGGAAAATCAACCGTTTGCATCGATGAATATCGCTTCATGGATACCAACAAAACTAGTTGGGACTCCGGCAGCGAAACAAGGATCTGCAGAGTTTCTTGGTCAGCGTCTTCGTAGAGCTGCGAAATTCGCGTTGTGTCATCACGTATAGGATAGGATGGACAAGTGAATGGCAATAAGGTATCCAGGTGAGAGCAGTTTCCGTGTCATCGTTGAGTGTGATGCATTTCGTATCATAAATCACCCAGCAAATGCTGTTTATCAGAGCTTGTGCAGCGTAAGGCATGATCAGGATCGTATACGCCCCCACGTAGATGCCAACATTGCGCATGCTCCGGACCAAATCATTTCTACGCTTGTTCGACTGATTGGAATGGACTCTGGGTGCATTATGATCCACTTGTGGACGTGCAGAGACCGTAGATCCAACAGGTGTCAGCTTCTCTGAACTGGATTGATCCAAGCCATCGCTGACAGTGAAGCTGACCGTCATGACCGTTTCTTTACTGGTTGCAATCCTGTCGTTGTTCGACTGGCTGGTGCTTGCAGCCGAAACCTTGTTACCAGCCACGGGTCTGCGGTCTCTCTGGTTGTCAGTCCCTTCCAATAAACGTGGCTTAACTTTGAAAAACTGTGACCATAAGCCCCAAACACATCGACCATAACAGTAGATAATTCCAACAAATATAAGGAAATATGTTCCGATCAATTGCGTTATACTGTAAATGGTTGGAACATTCATGTAACAGTTTCCATACGGTATATAGTCCCCGTACAGAACGAGAGGCGGAATCCCGAGTGCAAAAGATATAGCAAACACCAGACCGATTTGTATGGAAATCGTTATCTTTCTATTCGGCTTGGAATATTCAAGCGGATGTATAATGGCCGTGTGACGATCGAAAGCCAGCAGAAATATAAAACTCAACAACGCTTGTGACAGTACTTGGTCAAGGAGAGCCGAAATATAGCAAAAGACAATATTCAGCTGCCAGTCGATGAACACGTAGAACCTCATAGCTCCGATCATTGGAAAACAACCATCCAGCATATCTGTCAAAGCCATTGCAAAAATGTAGGCATTCGCTGGCTTGTGAAGACGTTTGTCGAACCCTATGACGACTGTGATGGTAAAGTTCAAGACGATGGTGGCAGCTATGAGTAGACACAGCGGCGGCACAGCCTTAGGATTGTTATACCGCGAACGCATATACAAAGCATACGCAGCTAAATAATCTATGGTTGAAGGCCTAAGATTACTCGATACGTGTGAGATTTCGCTTGTGACACTGAGTGTATCAGACGTTTCGTTTTCCCAATCAGCCTGAAGTGAATCATTCGTCGCAATGACGACACCCGATGTCGTTTGATTCATCGTCAGCATCACATCCGAGGCTGTTAGATTCATTGCCTTCTTCTCTCAGATACTTTGAAGAGTTAGGCCTATTTAATCGCGTGTAAATCTTCCGCTCTTCTGTCCTGTTTGAAGAGTATTTTATCCTTCCGTTTTTCTAGCCAGTTTGCGGAACGATGACTGAAATCGTCTTGAAAATTCTAGTCTGCTTTACAGTCTGCTATTAGCCACGACGAGGTCTGACGGCGCTCGTATCTTCCACGGACAGAACTCATCCAGAAGCATGCGAGTCATAGTCTAGTCGTCTCTATGGGCTTGTTGGGTCCTATTTATAGGACTATGTGCTGTTGTCTGAAGGTAGCCTTACCCTACATCGCATGGTAGCCTAAATAAACTGGACACCCCTGAATAGTGTCGTGTAAAGCAAAGGGAATTGACTTTGATTTCATAATGAGCATGATTTAATTGAGCAGCTATGGTCATTTGCTTTACTGAAGCTTTTCGCTTTCTCAAGTCCGACACAGTCGACCATGTCACCAATCCTCGCTTCACTAAAAGATATGAAATAGATCGGCTACTTATGTGAGGTTGTCAAGTCCTGTATTTACCTGCAGTGCTGGATGCATTCGTGCAAGAACAATCGAACGAATAAAGTCATCTGAGTACGGAACATGCGTGATAAGTTTCTGATTGGCCTATTAAGTTTTGCTTGCTGATGCCTTTTTGTAAACTTGAACCTATGTGGAAGATCTTTCAACAATTCATAAAACCTGCAATTTATTGGGTGCAGCAGGAAGTTTTTTATATTTAAAAATCAAAAGTGCACTCACTGAATAAAATCCCATAAATCACCAGTATAATACATGACCTGCATGCAAGTGATGTAACTATGGTAATAGAAATAAACGGAATAGCGCCTCGTCAATCTTTGCAGGAACATGTGACAGGTTTCCCCACAGAGCAGTTGAAGGAAAGAGGAACCCAGACAGCCTGCAATGTATTGGTCTGACCAATGAGGTATTTGGGGGTTGGTGTTTGAACACCCCGAAATGTGGTATAATAAAGGTGAAATAATTCATTTACTACCACACGATGTCATAATTAAGGGAATTTAAATTTGAATCTATTATTTCTATGTGAACTTTTGAAATAGATTAGATAGCGACAATGATCAAATCATGATGATCTAATCACGATGTTCTAATAATGATGATCTAATTATGATGATCTAATCATGATGATCTAATCATGATGATCTAATTATGATGATCTAATCATGATGATGATGATAAGGAAGTTGTTGATGTTCTGAAAAAACTTCATGTGACGACACTTCTCCAAACTCCTTGGTCGTTTGATTAGGTTGCGTGTCTGCTTGCTCAACATCGAGTTAAACACCCCCAAATAAAGTCCTGGCAACGGACTTGGGTTTGCACAAGCAAAAGCCGCAGATAGAACCCATGGCCAGGATAACCTTGCAGAAGAGGAAGAGGTGAAGGAGGAAGAGGAGGAGGAAGAGGAAGAAGAAAACGAAAATAAAGGAAAAGAGGAAGAAAGGAAGTAGTAGAAGACCACGAAGAATAAGAATAAGAAGAGGAAGAAGAGGAGGAAGAAGAAAAATAAAAATAAAAATAAGAGGATGATGAAGAGTATGAGGAAGATGAAGAAGAAGACGATATTATTTGCACGTTTGTAGAACCTGCTGGTAATAGGCTATTGCAAGCTGATGTGCCAGAATTCAAAATAAAAACCTATTGGCCCTTTGACACAGCAATGATAAAAATGGGAGCCTATCAGTCACTAGGCTATAGGTCCCGGGCTCAAATCTCATCACAACATTTTGGAAGAGAAGGCGCCTTTTACCTTCAGAAAATTTTAATTGATGTTGCCAGCGAAACCGATCACAAGTTTCTGAAAGTTCATAGAAATCAAGCGGCGATCCGTGTGTCGTTGATATTTAAACCGCTGTTAAGCTAATATAGAGGTTAGGAAGAGGACATGATGTCGAGGAATTTTGAACCTTGAAGATCGTTTTCAGATTTGAACAAGTCAATATAATGATCAGCTCAAATGTAAGTATTTTTAGTTTTATCACTGTTAGCATGGACAGCAGTTGTGCAAATTCGTCTTTAAAAGCACCGACATCCTCACCGAAGGTCTGTACACAACACCAATGACAAAGTATGATCCGTTAAGGAAACCGAGGAGGTAGCGACTTGTCATAACTGTTAGGTAAGCGACTTGAAATAACTTGGAATTTCCATTTCTCAATGCTCAATGTGATTTTTAATTGCAAAACCACCGCCCACCGCGACCGGAACTCCTAACCTTGAGAATTAATATAGTCTTCAATTTGTATATATAGAATCCGTTGAATAGGCTATACCTCAAGCCAGGTCTCAGTAGGCTAGCCTAATTGCCAGGATATCAGAGGACAACTGGTTTAAGAGAAAAGCGATATGATCGTTGAAGACTGAAGCGATGCTCCGACAACTGATGTACATAAGAGATATCACCTGCTCCTAGGACATGTTAATGTTCTTAAGACTGAAGGAATGCTATACTTTGAGACCAGAGGGCGATTCAAAAATTGACTGTCGTCTGCTTCAAAATGGTAGTTAGGCCTAAGACGATGCTGCAACAGAATAATAAACTCTGCGCATGTCAGCGACCATATTGGTTGTTTATTAGACCACTCCGTCATTTCGACGGATTATTTAAACTTTATGCAGAATTCGCGCAGTAATTTCACACACGTTTTAGTTTACTGGTTCCAAATTCGTGTATCGAACTTATTCGTTGGGTTGGTCATGGATTTTGCGTTGGAAGGGTTTTTCTTCGCAAGTCGTCTTGTGTCGCCCATGTGTTGACGTTGGACGCCATCTTGAAGCACACGGTCGAGTTCAACCATCAAGACCGTGCGGATTCACCGCTGTTGTCTGGTAAAGTGTGATGTAATGATTGTAATCGGATTTTTATATAGTGACTGTCTTGTGACACCGACCCTGAGGCTGAGATCCTTCACCACCGCTCGCCCGTTTGAATTGACGCGACGCCATTTAGGTCCCCGTGGACGGACCGCGCTAGCCCGAGATTTTGAATCTCTGCAGTGGCGGCGCCAGGATTTCAGTTTGGGGGGGGGGGCTAAAGGGGGTAAATGGCCCAAATATTTCATTTTTACATGGGGGAAAAAATGAATGGCCTTTTTTAGGGGGGGGCTTAACCGCCCCAGCCTTCCTAGCGCCGCCACTGAATCTCTGAAAAAACCACATTCGGAAATTGAACCGCGGCCCACACGCTCTCTTCCACAGACGCGCGGCCGCTAGCTCTCTTACCGATGTAGCTAACGTGGGCATGCATGTAGCTAGCGTGGGCATGCTGGTGTTTACATCTCGCCGAAGGACGGTGTGGCATGAAATTATGTCCGGCATGAAATATTGTCCGACTCCGCCCACTTCCGTTGTCAGGACAATATTTCATACGGTAAGTATGAAATCTTGTCCGGCATGAAATCATGTCCGGGTCCGGCCACTTTCGTTGTGGAAACAGTATTTATTATTGCAAACGTCAGATGTTGTCTGCGTTGGAGTTTCGTCTCAACGTAATATCAATAAGATATGCGAAATAATGCTTGTTGAAGCAGATGAGAAAACAATGGTGTGAGCATTGGAATCATGGTTTTAATGCGCGCATCTTGTAGTCGGGGTCACGATGGCGCTAGTTCTATTTTTAGAAGGAAATTCCCATCGTTGAACGGGGCGAACGGGCGATATGTTGAGACGTATGTAGGCCTTAACAAGTCTTAGAGTTGCACACAAATACGAAATTTAGGCTTTCATTTATTCATATCTATCTTTGCTTGTCTACCCCAGTCATCGAAAAAAAGCAAAAGGGCTTTTGGCCAACACAAATACCTCAGCGGAGTTAGCTGCGTTAGGTCTTGGTCTGTTTATTTTCCCGTTACATAGCGGTCATTATTGGAAGATGCTTAGTTTTTACATAGCACAAAATGCAAACTTATAGGTCTACTATTATAGATAATAGATTCGATTTTATCTTACTGTAATAGACCATTAATTTTATAACTTCATCTAATAATAATAATATTTTTTTCTTTAATTTAACGCCTGCAAGACTCACTGCGCTTTACATTTACAAGTTATGCCGTAATCTTAATTAAACTTAACTACTAACTGAACAGACAGCTTTGTAATTACACGGCGCCGATGGCAGCCTACAAAGCAAATCCGCCCAACGGGGGCTCGAACTCACTACCTCTCGCACTCTTGGCCAGCGTGTTAACCACTACTCTACCGGGCCCCCGATATAAAATTTAATCAGTTTCGTCGTCGTCTTCTTCTTCTTTGTCGCCTTCCGTCTTTCACGGAAATTAAACGAATGATCCGAAAAGTTATTATTATTAACGTTATTAACAGTGTGGAGAACAAGGGACAATGACGTTTAAAAGGGAAAATATTCCGAAAGCGCAGCAAATTGCTTCTGTTTGCTATCATACTTTAAGTACTTAAAACATAATTTTCGGTAGTATCGGAAATCATAGGCCTACATAATTACACTTCGTATCTTGGTCATTGATCTATATTTTTATACTATTATATGTTCCTAATTATAGAGTCCGATTCCTCAGTACGTCGTATAATTATCTTGAATATTTTGTGTCTTTCCCGGACAAGATTTCATGATGCTTTAGCTTGACAGTTGCTATCTGATGTCATCGGTCACATGAACCAATGACAACGCTTTCCGGACACAATTTCATGCCGGACAACATTTCATGCCACAACGGTTCACGCAGGTCAGTGGAGTTAACTCGATCGGATGTTGTCTCTGGTGGCGTTCAAAACTACCGACCGACAAGCGACAAATGCCTTCTACTGCACAAACCTTGCGCCCCGACGATTGACCGGACGCGCGCATCATCTTCAACCAGCGAGGAGCTTCAGCTTCGTCAGCGTTTTCGTGTTTACGAGTCATGTCACCTGTCGCCGCTCTACTCTATTGACGCAAACTGTACCAGAGACTCTGAACATTCACACCATCTGAAAGCTGTCGACGGGATTTCGTTGGATGAAAAAAGAGGTCATCAGAAATTTTAGCGACTGAAAACGGAATTTTTTTCCCGCAAATTCAGTCCCCCCCAAACTTAAATCCTGGCGCCGCCACTGCCCGTACACAATGAGAAGCGGCATCCCGAGTGCGAAAGACATAGCAAACGCTAGACCGATTAAACCCCCCCCCCCATTGGCCTAGGAAATTTGTTTAAAGGTTATTTATCCACTTATATAAGAAAAATAAAACAATTACTTGTATAGTAACAATTGTTTTTCTTACTTTATTCCCTTTGTTACTTTATTCCTTTTTTATTTACTGTAATACTGTTGGGTTGGTGTCAGAAAGGGCATCAGGCCAGGCAAAAAACCAAACCGCCACCATCATAAACTCCTGGCTACGCCACTGTTGTGGGTAGATTCCAGTTGTAAAGGAACAGTTGTGACGGAGCCCCCTGAGCGACAGGCCATACATTCGACCTGTGCACCGGGAGAGGCGTTCCGTGCTGTTGTTGAACTGTAGGTGCATATGAAGATCGATTATCCGATTGTGCGCTATATAAATGCGCTGGCATGTCAGAAGGTCTACCGTAGGCCTGGCTACAAACAGGTTCGTTTGGTCCATCAACAGACTTACTTATGAGGGTGGAGGACATCATTGGAGTGGTTTCCATTTGACTCAGACTCCGGTTCAAATCCTTTATGGCAGACGACAAACGTTCTAGCATCGGGCCTAAAATCTCAAGAGCCTCATCTTCTTCTCTGCTCATTCCTATCTGTTTCATTTATTAACCTTATTCACAAATGCAGTCGCTTCAGTTTTATGATTATTTAATATAAAGCAATCAAAAGTTCAAACACATAAAATATTCAGTTCTGAACATTCTAAGCTACTGCTAACATAAACATAGAATGCGAAATCGTTAATAATAATAAGAATGGTAATAATAATAGGGCTGTTGACTTAATCGCGTTAACGCGTGCGATTAACGCTTTAAAAAATTTGCGATTAAAATTTTTAACGCATTAATCGTACGCGTTAAAGATCTGATTAAAATAGAATCAGAGGCAGAAAAACTCGTTTTAAACGGGATGCTCATACTTAAAGCTAGTGATACATTCTTTGGCAAATATTCCAACAAAGAATGTGAGTATTATCGTAGCAATTCTTTGCTCAATTATCGCCTGCATGCGAACCAAAACATGCATTTAACGCTAGCGATGAACCGTCGACATCGGCGGCATCGCATCGTCCACTAAGGTTGTTTTCTCACCCCGGGCCGTCAGACTACGTTGGTTGAACTCCATGAGATGGCAAGACCAATGGATCCAGGTTTCAAATGATAAATGTTTACAGAAAGACAAATGAGACGAGGTTTGGCGAGAACCGAAAAAATTGAAAAATTGTGACTAAATAATGAGGTTCAATAGTAGACCTACTATTGCTAATTAATAAGAGCATCTCTTGAACCGCCCAATGTAAATGAACTGGTCTGCCTGTACAATTTGCTGAATAAATAATTAATCTTGATAGTCAGAAAACGGTTGTCTAATTTCACATTTAGGTCTAGGCCCTATGTCATTTTAATTAAAGTTGACTCACATGAAAAAAATTAACGGATTTTGAGCACTAGTCTTGACTGATTTGAACAGTGTTTCAATTCTGTCTGCCATACAAAATTGTTAATAAACAAAATGCAGAAATTCAATGGGCATAAGCCAAAGGTCATTAAATATGTTTGCAATAGAAAGAATGCATTCAGTCATTAAAATTTATGCTCAGGGGTCCTTAGAAAATAGTAAGATTAGTATATTTGAAGGAAATGTATTGCGATTAATTTGCATTATTATTATTATTTAGGGATGTTAATTGCGATTAAAAAAATTAATCGCGCGATTAATTTCGATTAAAATTTTTAATCGAACAAAATCCCTAAATAATAATAATAATAATAATAATAATAATAATAATATGGAATAGAGAAATCAAGCAGGAATATTTTTGGCAGGGCTACTACTGGCCAGGGACGATCAACCTCGGGGCTCCTTAAGATAGCTTCAGTAAAAAGACATACAGGGCAACCTCCAAATACGGAGGAGGGACTCGATGACGGTCACTCCTCAAGGCGAGTTAATCTCTCATACCTGCATCCGGGCAGAGGGGAACAAGGGACGACGACTCCTTCTCAAACGAACGGGGGCAGTCTCTTCCTTCAGACGAACGGGGGATCGATGGAGACGAAGGTGGGCCTCTTTCAGCCGGAGACGAGGGAAAGACGGAAGGCCTATTTCAGCCTGGAGACAAGGAAAGGCCTCACTCGGCCGGAGACAAGGGACGATGGATGTCTTTCTTCTTACGGCCAGTCGTCGACTGCCGGGTTCAGTCCTTCTTCCATGCAAGCTGCAGGAACTTCCGACGAACGCCACTTCCTATGGCAACATCTTCGACTGAGAGCCCAGACGGATCTCAGGGGGTTCATTATATACACGGAGCTGGCCACCGGGTCTGGGAATCATTAATTCCACGGCCGATGCAATTCGATTCACTTGCGTGCTGGAATATAAGTGGGCTTTCTTCCTGTCGTCCTCTCAATCTGGGAGGTCTATCTAATCCGGCCGCTCGAGCTATGGCAGAGTAATTAATTACATAACATTGGGGTTCTTGTTGGGCGGAAATCCAATTATAAAACAATGGCGACTTTGTTGGGCGGGACCTACCACAGGCATCTCGGTGGGAATGGGGTGGGATGACTAATTCCAAGGGAACCTAGATTACAGGGCATTAAAGACGCTACATAAATGCATGGCTGCAAAGACATGTATAGGCCTATAGAAAAATAAAGGGACGAGGAAACATGACTCGTCACACAGTTAATTGTTTCCAATATGGAAGAATTATATTGGGAAGGCCTATAGCTTGGTAAGGCTATAACAGGATCTTTGCCATCGATTTCTTTTGCATGAGATCGGTGAATAGAATAGCTTAGTTGAATTAATTCATCTTTTGTTACTTCCGTGAGTCCAAAGGAGTCAACTTTTTCTTACTATCTCTAGGCTACTATTAGACTGTACTATCGTATCGTTCTGCTAATTTATTCCTAAGCTGGGTTCGATTCCTGGTCGGTCGGTTTATCAGAGATTAATTTCTCGGATCTTTACTGCGGGTGGCTCGGTCGCAATATAAACGTGGAGTGAGGTTGTACTCTGTCTCCGACACTAATCATCTTCGAAATGAAAAAGTGTCGTTAAGCCCGATCAACGCTTCCTTTTGGGAATATCGACAGCGTGAAAAGGTGCCTTAATTGATGATGATATTCGTTTAATTCAAAGTATGACAAATCCAGGTGACAAACCGCATCAGGTTACAGGTCAGAAATGCAAAATAATAGACCTACACAAAAGTTATAATAAAGATTAGTAATAATATTGTAATAAAATTGCGGCAGCCATGATCTGGCACCCAGCCGTCAAGTTGTTGATGTTAAAATGGACAGTTGATGTTGAATTACTGTCATTGAATCAGGATTAGCAGCTACTATATGAGCGCTACAGTAGCCTACTGACGCTCGCTTCACGATGGTGATGTGTACGAAGAATCGCCAGTTCATTGGTAGGTCTAGCTGATGCTACAAAGTCTATCCATTCGAAGTATAAAGTGCCCGATAAAACTGTAGTCGTGACTTAACAGATTGTTGATAGAGTATTTTTAGACCATTTGTGAGAGCTTGCGGGAGAAGTGCGTGGAAATTCGGATCCGGACAATTCGTTTTTAGTTCTTACCGACCCACGTGCACATGATGTGATCATGTGAAGCGGAGATGATCGTAGATGGTACAAAATCGTCGAACACACGATAATTCCGCGCAGTTGTCCAGACAAGCGTCACAGAAGCAGACTAGGACGCTTTATACGCTCAAATAGACGAAACATTTGCAATCATACAGCGTAAAATCCAAAGAAACCGGCAAATACTCTCCGAGCGAAAATCGGCGTAAACCGGATGTTTCTCTAGCGAGATCCCGATTGCCGTTTTTTCCCCTAAAAGTAAGTTTTCCTATCTAGGCTACCTCTTAACACATTTCGCTGTTATAAAATAGCGTTTATCACTTTATCTTAATCTCAATGAAAGCAAAAAATTAAGAAATAGGTTGTTTTGTTAAGTATTTGTTTTGAGTTGTGACTGATGTATTTTGTGTTTCCAACTCACACTGTACAAATCATATAGCTCCCAGATTTTGTTGGTAGCCCCTGTTGGGGCAAGATGGCGGGGCAATTAAGTTGGCGGATGCAACCAACTAAAATGGGTAAACCTGGTGGCATGAAGCGTGTTGTTCGGCATACGAAGGACATGGAAGTTTATTTGCGACTTCTGATGAGTCTTCTAAGAACAAAGGACACTGCACTTTATAGACATTGCGATTTTAATTTAATTGATAAAATGTATATGTATCATCTTTATTACGACTGAATGTCTTAGCTAACACAGCCAGTTTTTGACGTTTGCTGAGACTTCGAAGAACCAAAGACACTGCAATAGTTTAAACCTTGCTAATTTACTGATTTAATTTTTCTGACATCAAACAACCTCAGTTCACCAACCTTTCACTGCTGAAGATTTAAAATAATTGTTTGTATATAGCCTATTGTCAACCAACTTGCCCCAGCAGAGGGGCAAGTCAGTTGACTTTCGGAAAATTTTGAAGTTCATTTTTGGCAAACTTAGGATATAGGCCTAGCTTGTATGCCTGATTCTGTGGTAGAACGTAGGTGAGTAGTTGAATGCGCCGATCGAACTCATTTAAATGACGTCGACCTACAGGAAATTATTATATTTACATGTTGCGATTAGATTTATGATATGGCTTGAATCGCGTAGGCCTAAAGGCTTCAGCTTAAGCGTTGTCACTGACGGTATCCGGTCAAAACCGCGCGCACAAAACCGCGCAGACAAAACCGCGCACACAAACCGCGATTCACAAAACCGCGCACGATCATTACTGCGCACGATTATAACCGCATTCAAGTATTTCAACATGCACCCAGCTTCTATGTCAGATCTAAAAATACCTTCATCCAGCTGCCATTTCTCATGCGTTATTTTCGTCAATCCAGCTTCTATTTCACCTGTAGAAGAACCTTCATCCAGCCTCAATTTCTTTTGCGTTTTTCATCAATCCAGCCTCCATTTCACCTCTAAAATAATTTAATCAAGCTTCCATTTCTCAAGCGCTGGACCAGTTGTCTTACGACCAGTTGTCGTTAGACCAGTTGTCTGTAGACAAGTTGTCGTGACATCGCTTCAATAGAAGTTGAATGAAGGTATTTTTCGATCTGACATAGAAGCTGGATGCATGTTGAAATACTTGAATGCGGTTAAGATCGTGCACGTTAATGATAGTGCGCGGTATTTATCGTGCGCGGTTTTGTGAATCGTGGTTTTGTGTGCGCGGTTTTGATAGTAAACCGTCACTGACCTGTCAGTGTACTATATACGCTCCCATACGCTATATTAAGTAGGCCTGTATCTGATAATTATATATTTTCGTAAGTCTGTGTGTTTGTGGCTTTGTTAGCAATGCACGGCCACAGTTTTGAAGCAATCGACACCAATCCTTCGCAGGGGTCGGGGTCGATCCGACACTGGTAAATGGACTCAATGGAGGGTCGGCGAATCTCTGCCACCATGGGGGGCCAGTGTGGGACAAAAACCCTCATTTTCCCTACTGGCCATTTTCCTTACAGGCGTATTACAGTACTTTTTCTTTCGTGTACCATACGCATAAAAGTAGCGGTTGACACCGTTTCAGAGGTGTTTAAGGCCAGCGCTTTTGCCAGTCCGGATTTCACGCGTGTCGCGTACCGGTGGAGGTCGAAGCGTGGTGGGGTAGTGGGATGGAGGGAGGGAGGATGAGTGGGTGAATGGTGGGAGGAAGGGGAGGGTGGGATGGAGTGAGGGAGGGTGGAAGGGAGGGAGTGTGGGAGAGTGGGAGGGATGGAAGGAGGGTGGGAGGGAGGGACGAAGGGATGGATTGGCGGGGAACGGTCCGAATCCTAAAATTCGAGGGCAACGCCGGGTTCCCCAGCTAGTATATAATATATATATGGTGCGCCAAAAAAGACGGTAATTTTCATAAATAGAATGATGAACTTCTAAAGCAATTATTCGGTTAAGCGAAGTCAATCTAACGGTTATAACCTCTCTACGTAGCTATAGCTTAGTAGGAAAGCAAGTAAAAAGAAAATCCTGGAACTCAAGTTCTTCAACAATTGAATTTGCAGTGAAACACCTTTGTTATAATAACAATTATTATACACATATTCTCGTTTGATAGGCTTAGAAATCAGATTGATACCAATCTAGGCTATACATGTATATCTATAAATAAAGAGAAGATTATGTGTGTCTGTTTGACGGGGATGCATTTCGACAGTCTATAGCACCTTTTCACTCCAAACCTTCACTACTGTGCCCGTCTCGGCATGAGACACCCAGTGGAGGGGCTCGCGAATCTCTGCCACCATGGGGCCAGGGTGAGGAGGGGCAAATCCCTTCATTTTTTACACTTTTTCAGCCGTTGCCATGCATGTTTTCACACTTATTCACCTGAAACGATTCAGCTAAACGGATTTTACACGGACCACCTTGCCTCCACCCAGCACACACGCCGGAGGCCGGGTGGGCAGGGGTGGGGGTTGTGGAGGAAGGCAAATAAAATATCTCCCGAAAACCCAAGGTTCACGGGTGGCGTACCGGTGGACGTCGGAGTGTGGTGGGGTGTCGTGGGGGGAGGTGGAGGTGTGAGGTGGGGTGTGGTGGGGTTGTGGCCGGGAGCGTGTCGAATCTTAAATTTCCCGGGCAACACCGGGCACCCCAGCTAGTAGGCTATAATGATGTAACTATGCTAATAGAAGATACAAGGCCGTGACGGCTAATTTTTTGCCGGTTTGTCATAATGAACAAGCTGGAGAACCACGAAAAGATATTTAGGCTACATAGCACCAACGTTCCCTCTAATATTTTTCCTGTGTGCGCGGAGCTGACGGTTGCTTGAGCAACACAAATTTCCGCATGGGCACCATATTTTCAAAAACATTAAATTTGTGTTTGAAAAATCTACAGGCCAAACCACACTAATTACACGTCTGTAATAAAAATTAATTAATGTCCATTTTTAGATTAAAGATGATGTAGCCTATTTCGCAGAAATCACACGTATGGTTTTAATACTTATCGCAAACGAAAATATTAGTGATGCGATGAATAGGCTAATACCAAGCCAAGATTGAACTAGACATAGGCCTACCTGAGACTATATGATGGAGCCTACATGTATACATAGTTCTTAATCTAGCATCAAAATAATGTTCAGCGCTAAAATTTCGCTGCATCCGATCTTTCAGCGACGACCATAATTGTTGATAAAATTAATCCTGTCGATATTGACTGCCAGGTCAAGTCTCGTTGTTTGTGTTCTACTGACGCTGGAAGCTCCGTCTTTACGATCTCGCTAAGCCAATCAGTTTTAAAATTAGAAGAATACCTTTTCTTTGAAAAAGCTGTTTCATATACCCTCATTCGCTTTACGTTTCGACAAAGCTTACAAATTTCACTCACTGAAATCCAACTCTGGGGATCTGTTTGCCATTTGACAGACAGGTCTGCAATATACGGCATCGTCCTAGGCCTAGGGTTTTCAACTCACCTACAGTGGATGACTGGAGGGTTCTTTGGCTCCACCTGCTGGAACTAACTTACCAGCCGGAGCAGCCGCCTATGACGGCAAAGCAGCTGATAAGAATCAGCAAGCATCCCCTCTAAATTGGTCGGTGCC
The DNA here is from genome assembly GCA_949752735.1 of Lumbricus terrestris. Classification (NCBI taxonomy): domain Eukaryota; kingdom Metazoa; phylum Annelida; class Clitellata; order Crassiclitellata; family Lumbricidae; genus Lumbricus; species Lumbricus terrestris. The sequence continues at coordinate 19,633,338 of OX457045.1, read as the reverse complement.
AAGCCGGTCGTCTGGTTTCGGGTCAAAGCAGGAGTCGCCAAGACGTCCAAGTTATAATGACTGACACAGTTAAAGAGGAGGTTGGAGCATCCCTTGTGATTAGTTATCTCTTAACAGATGTTCTGTTTGTGACTCAATGAGTGGTGTGCTCAACTCGAACTGGGCTTTAATTATTCTCTTCAAAGCCGTGACTAGATCGTCCCTCAGATTCAACCTAGGTGCGTTCTTCCAGCCTGCGTCAAGCCATTACAAAGCTCTGGAGGGGTGCGGTTATAGTCATTAATTGGGGAATTCGTCCGGGGATAATTGACTATCGAATGGCTAGATGGCAGCTTGGTGGTCGTCCGCGCACACAGATATTCACCATTCGGTGGGAAAATATAAGATCATAAATCAATGACTTGCGTCAAGTTAAACAAATTTAACAAAACGTTAGTTTATATGCACTTCCTACCAAAATTTGTGCGCGGAGATTTGAAACTGCTGCGCGGGATTTTAAAATGAGGTGCGCGGCCGCGCTGCCGCGCAGCTTAGAGGGAACGTTGCATAGCACCTCTTCACCAAGGTATAGCCTACTGCTGATTGATTGTTGGCAATCGAAAAGACACGCGAATATACGGTATAGTAGCGGGAAAATTCTAAATCCAAGTATTCTAAATCCACGCTCTGAAACATTAATTTGCTCTCCAACACAGTGCCATAGCATTTGACCAAACTGCCCCTTTATGACCATACTAGCTCGGGTACCCGGCGCTGCCCGGGCAATTTAGGATTCGCCCCGCTCTCGGTCAATTCCTTGCTTCCCGACCCTCACTGCCGGCTCCCCGGCCGCCCGCTCCCCACACCACCACTCCACCACTACACAACACTCCACTCCACCCCACCCACCCCATTCCATCTCACCCCATTCCACCCCGACCCACCACAACCCACCCACACCATTCCCCTTTACACTCCACCACCCCACCCACATTCCTCACACTATACTCCACCCACCTTACCTCAACCATCTCCACTCCCGCCCCACCCCACAACAACCCACCCCAACCCGACACAGTAGTGAAGGTCTGTATTGAAAAGTTGAAAAA
>OX457045.1:19577250-19627250 GCA_949752735.1 Lumbricus terrestris | reverse complement strand
ACGAACTAGCAAAAGATAAACTACTGAGCTAATTGTAAACAACGTAATAGTTCGATATCGTAGCGTGAAATCATGTTTACGATTATTTAAATGCATTTTGACAAATTATGAATGCAGAATACAGCACAATTATGACAAACTAATAAAAGACGAACTAGCAAAAATAAACTACTGAGCTAATTGTAAACAACGTAATAGTTCGATATCGTAGCGTGAAATCATGTTTACGATTATTTAAATGCATTTTGACAAATTATGAATGCAGAATACAGCACAATTATGACAAACTAATAAAAGACGAACTAGCAAAGATAACCTACTGAGCTAACTGTAAACAACGTAATAGTTCGATATCGTAGCGTGAAATCATGTTTACGATTATTTAAATGCATTTTGACAAATTATGAATGCAGAATACAGCACAATTATGACAAACTAATAAAAGACGAACTAGCAAAAGATAAACTACTGAGCTAATTGTAAACAACGTAATAGTTCGATATCGTAGCGTGAAATCATGTTTACGATTATTTAAATGCATTTTGACAAATTATGAATGCAGAATACAGCACAATTATGACAAACTAATAAAAGACGAACGAGCAAAAGATAAACTACTGAGCTAATTGTAAACAACGTAATAGTTCGATATCGTAGCGTGAAATCATGTTTACGATTATTTAAATGCATTTTGACAAATTATGAATGCAGAATACAGAACAATTCTGACAAACTAATAAAAGACGAACTAGCAAAAGATAAACTACTGAGCTAATTGTATACAACGTAGGCCTAATAGTTCGATATGGTAGCGTGAAATCATGTCTACGATTATTTAAATGCATTTTGACAAATTATGAATGCAGAAAACAGCACAATTATGACAAACTAATAAAAGACGAACTAGCAAAAGATAAACTACTGAGCCTAATATAAACAACGTACGTAATAGTTCGATAGGGTAGCGCGAAATCATGTTTACGCTTTAAATGCATTTCGACAAATTAAGACCGACAAAAGTACCGGTACCTTGGTATCTTAGGATAGTTACTGTCATAATGTGCTAGTCCTAGACTGCAGTATGTCTATCGTTTCGTATTTGCTGAATTAGCCTACACCGAATTAGACCTACACTGTAAACGTACAATCATAAAATTTGGCAATATGAGACCATATGAGGCCTACACTAAGGCATTGAAACCGCGTGAGACATTTAGGCTTATTCGTTAAGAATTCGATGTATGAATTTTCAGCCGGCAAATGAAACAATGAGCACAATAATTGCTCCACAAGCCACCATTGCTTCCTACAAAAGCAGAACGTAGTAAAAGATAAACTAAATATGAGATAGGCTGGGAAAATAAATTGCTATAAGAAAAAACACGATTACAGAGCTTGAAATTATTACTTCAATGCATTTTGATGCATGGATCAACAATAATATTGTCTGCAATGACTTCAGTCGCAGTGATTGATTAATGGAACATCGAAAACACCATTTAAAAATCAATTAGCCTAAGACCAACAATCTAGCTGGTAGGCATACCTCCATACCTTAGTAACGTTGCAATCATAATAAATTTCTAGGCTGAAAATCTCCTGTCGTTTCTGTTAATTTAATTAGAAATAGACCTGCTTGCAAACGCGAGCCCACTGTACACAATTTGATCACAAAAGTTAGAAACCGGAAAAGAGGAAAATCAACCGTTTGCATCGATGAATATCGCTTCATGGATACCAACAAAACTAGTTGGAACTCCGGCAGCGAAACAAGGATCTGCAGAGTTTCTTGGTCAGCGTCTTCGTAGAGCTGCGAAATTCGCGTTGTGTCATAACGAATAGGATAGGATGGACAAGTGAATGGCAATAAGGTATCCAGGTGAGAGCAGTTTTCGTGACACCGTCGAGTTTGATGCATTTCGTATCATAAATCACCGAGCAAATCTTGTTTATCAGAGCTTGTGCTGCGTAAGGCATGATCAGGATCGTATACGCCCCCACGTAGATGCCAACATTGCGCATGCTCCGGACCAAATCATTTCTACGCTTGTTCGACTGATTGGAATGGACTCTGGGTGCATTATGATCCACTTGTGGACGTGCAGAGACCGTAGATCCAACAGGTGTCAGCTTCTCACTGGATTGATCCAAGCCATCGCTGACAGTGAAGCTGACCGTCATGACCGTTGCTTTGCTGGTTGCAATCCTGTCGTTGTTCGACTGGCTGGTGCTTGCAACCGAGACCTTGTTACCAGCCACGGGTCTGCAGTCCTTCTGGTTGTCAGTCCCTTCCAATAAACGTGGCTTAACTTTGAAAAACTGTGACCATAAGCCCCAAACACATCGACCATAACAGTAGATAATTCCAACAAATATAAGAAAATATGTTCCGATCAATTGCGTTATACTGTAAATATCTGGAACATTCATGTAACATTTTCCATTCGGTATAGTGTCGCCCCCGTACAGAACGAGAGGCGGAATCCCGAGTGCAAAAGATATAGCAAACACCAGACCGATTTGTATGGAAATCGTTATCTTTCTGTTCGGCTTGGAATATTCAAGCGGATGTATAATGGCCGTGTGACGATCTAAAGCCAGCAGAAATATAAAACTCAACAACGCTTGTGACACTACTTGGTCAAGGAGAGCCGAAATATAGCAAAAGACAATATTCAGCTGCCAGCTCCTTAACACGTAGTACCTCATAGCTCCGATCGTTGGAAAACAGCCATTAAGCATATCTGTCAAAGCCATTGCAAAAATGTAGGCATTCGCTGGCTTGTGAAGACGTTTGTCGAACCCTATGACGACTGTGATGGTAAAGTTCAAGACGATGGTGACAGCTATGAGTAGACACAGCGGCGGCACAGCCTTAGGATTGTTATACCGCGAACTCATATCCAAAGCATACGCAGCTAAATAATCTGTGGTTGAAGGCCTAAGATTACTCGATACGTGTGAGATTTCGCTTGTGACACTGAGTGTATCAGACGTTTCGTTTTCCCAATCAGCCTGAAGTGAATCATTCGTCGCAATGACGACACCCGATGTCGTTTGATTCATCGTCAGCATCACATCCGAGGCTGTTAGATTCATTGTCTTCTTCTCTCAGATACTTTGAAGAGTTAGGCCTATTTAATCGCGTGTAAATCTTCCGCTCTTCTGTCCTGTTTGAAGAGTATTTTATCCTTCCGTTTTTCTAGCCAGTTTGCGGAACGATGGCTGAAATCGTTTTGAAAATTCTAGTCGGCTTACAGTCTGCTATTAGCCACGACGGCGCTCGTATCTCCCACGGACAGAACTCATCCAGAAGCATGCGAGTCATAGTCTAGTCGTCTCTATGGGCTTGTTGGGTCCTATTTATAGGACTATGTGCTGTTGTCTGAAGGTAGCCTTACCCTACATCGCATGGTAGCCTAAATAAACAGGACACCCGTGAATAGTTTCGTGCAAAGCAAAGGGAATTAAGTGACTATGATTTCATAATGAGTATGATTTAATTGAGCAGCCCTGGTCATTTGCCTGACTGATGCTTTTCGCTTTCTCGAGACCGACACAGTCGACCATGTCACCAATCCTAGCTTCACTAAAAGACATGAAATAGATACTTAAGTGAGGGTGTCAAGTCCTGTATTTACCTGCAGTGCTGGATGCGTTCGTGCAAGAACAATCGTGCGCATAAAGTCATCTGAGTACGGAACATGCGTGATAAGTTCGTCATTGGCCTATTAATTTTGCTTGCTGATGCCTTTTTGTAAACTTGAACCTACAGGGTGGGCCAAAAAAGACCCTCTCTAGGTTTTTTGTCAATATCTTGACCAAAAGTAAGAATATTGAAATGAAATTTTACAGTCTTATAGACAATTCATATTTACATATGATGGAGAAATTTCATCAAAATATTTCAAACAGAGCAAAAGTTATGCCAGAATTCCAAATAAAAACCTATTGGCCCTTTGACACAGCAATGATAAAAATGGGAGCCTATCAGTCACTATAGGCCCATGGCTCAAATCTCATCACAACATTTTGAAAGAGAAGGCGTCTTTTACCTTCAGAAAATTTTAATTGATGCTGCCAGCGAAACCTATCACAAGTTTCTGAAAGTTCATAGAAATCATGCGGCGATCCGTGGGTCGTTGATATTTAAACCGCTGTTAGGCTTATAATTATAGAGGTTAGGTAGAGAACATGATATCGAGAAATTTTGAACCTGGAAAATCACCTTCAGATCACGGGCGCCCGCACATAGGGGCAAGGGGGGGGGCAAGTGAATTGACGACTATGTTTTTAACTACTACTTTTGTGAACAAATTTCTTTGCCTTAATGCACCAATGATATGAATGAAACAGACAGTGAAAGCCAGAATCCTACATTTACAGATCCCTATAGAAATAAACATGCTCTTATAACTTTCTGCCTTGCATGCTCAAGCTCTTTCTAAAAACTGTAACAATGACCATTGGCTTTCAACACTCCTGCGGGCGCCCATGCAAACAGCAGATCTATCGATTATGGCCTACTTGAGTGGAATCCAGCTGCAGGGCAAATAATCACAAATGCAAAAAAATTAAATACTAATGCAAAATTTGAAAATTTCTCAAAGTACACTGAAATTACATAATGGAAATCTGCTTATTCACCAGCATTTTAATTATATAAACCAAGTCTGCTATAAGCCAGGCTCCATTTTGTCCATTTTGCAAGCTGCCAGTACAGAATCCAGGGAGGTCAAACTGTAGATAAACTTGTCTCTTGTTATCACGCCTCAGGATTTACACCCAAAGCGACCTGTTCAAAAAGAATTGATACATGTCATGTCATGACATGCACTTGCTCCTTGAAAACTGAGACCTATTTATTAGTACATTCTATGGACTTATATAGCGCACCTGCAGGAAACCACTTTTTAACATCCACTTTTTGATTTTTAACAAATTTCTAAGGAAATTGTTCGTAGGCCTATTAAAAATTATACACAAAATGAAACTGAGAAATGTGTATAAGAAACCTCTTTGAAAAATACCTGTAGGCCATTCTTAATTTCCAGCATTGCATCTTTCGAGCTCTTGCTACTAAAAAATTTAACCGTGACTATCATAAAAAATTTACCCCCCCTGCACAAATTTCTGCGGGCGCCCATTCTTCAGATTTGAACAGGTCAATATTATAATCAGCCATAATGTAAATAAAATTATCTTTAGTTTTAATTGTTAGCAAGGACAGCAGTTGTGCAAATTTGTCGTTAAAAGCACCGACATCCTCACCCGGTGGTCTGCACACCACACCAATGACAAGGTATGATCCTTTAAGAAAACCGAAGAGTTATCATAACTGTTATTTAAACGACAATTAGGCTTCGTGGAATTTCCATTTCTCAATACTCAATGTAGTTTTTATTTGCAAAACACCCGCCCACCACGACCGGAACTCCTAACCTTGAGAATTAATCTGTAGCCTTCAATTTGTATAGAATCCGTTGAAGATAGGTTACCTCAAGCCAGGTCTTAGTCAGTAACTTAATTGCCAGGATATCAGAGGACAACTGTTTTAAGAGAGAAGCGATATGATGCTCCGACAACAGTACTGATGTAGACCTACATAAGAGATGTCACCTACTACTAGGACATGTTAATGTTCGTAGGACTGAAGGAATGCTATACTTTGAGACCAGAGGGCGATTCAAAAAGTGAATGTTGTCTGCTTCAAAATGGTAGTTAGGCCTAGGACGGTGTGATGTTGCAACAGAATAATAAACTCTGCGCATGTCAGCGACCATATTAATTGGTTGTTAATCAGACCACTTCGATCGTCATTTCGACGGATTATTTAAACTTTATGCAGAATTCGCGCAGCAATTTCACATACGTTGGAGTTGACTGGTTCCAGGTTCGTGTAGGCCTATCGAACTTATTCGTCGGGTTCGTCATAGATTTTGCGTTGGAAGGGATTTTGTGCGCAAGTCGTCTTGTGTCGCCCACGTGTTGACGTTAGACGCCATCTTGAAGCACACGGTCGCGGTCAACCATCAAGACCTTGCGGTTTCACCGTTGTTGTCTGGTGTTTACATCTCGCCGAAGGACGGTTCACGCAGGTCAGTGGAGTTAACTCGATCGGATGTTGTCTCTGGTGGCGTTCAAAATTACCGACCGACAAGCGACAAGTGCCTTCTACTGTGCAAACCTTGCGCCCCGACGATTGACCGGACGCGCGCATCATCTTCAACCAGCGAGGAGCTTCAGCTTCGTCAGCGTTTTCGTGTTTACGAGTCATGTCACCTGTCCCCGCTCTAGCCTACTCTATCGACGCAACCTGTACCAGAGACTCTGAACATCTTAAGGCTGTCGACGGGATTCCGTTGGATGATTCTACGTACGTGTCTGTCTAACCCACCCCACCCAAACCCCAACCTCATGACACTCCGACCTCCTATCCGGTACGCCTCTCGTGATATTTCCGTTTAGTGGCTGCATTATATAGGCTCGGTAGGTCATTTTATGTAAGCTTACAGAATAAGCAGAAGAGGGCCTAAAATAGATCCTTGTGAAACCCAGTGGTTACTTTTAGAGGAGCGTTCATACCACTGCACCTACCCAGTTGCATTATGTTTTCTAAAATCTAAATAGCTTTCGAACCATTTTAGGTGGGTGTATCCCAGTGGTTCCCAACCTTTTTTGACTGTCGGGCCTCTTTTTCCAAGTTGGAGGACACGAGGGCCACTTTTTCTTAGTTGAAGGGCATTAAGGGGCCACAAGGCTAAAATTTAATTAACTAAAGGCGTATAAAATTGTTATAATTGAATCAAAATAGAATGTTTGATGCGATTTATTAACGTCCAAATAATATAATTTTTTATAGAAAATAATTATATATTCTATCATGTCCAAATTGTCAAATTTTACATGTAGTTTCTTAATTCGTTGAGATGCTGTGGGCCACTTTTGTAGGCCAGGCGGGCCACCTTTGGCCCGTGGGCCACGGGTTGGGAACCGCTGGTGTATCCAATACCATAGATGGATGGGCTAGTTTTTGAGCAATTTGGTCGATGGTGTCAAAGGCTTTCGCCAGGTCTAGAAAAACGATTAAAGAATATTGATTTTTATCCATTGCGTCGGAAATTTGTCTTGCATATTTATTAACGGCATGAATGTTTAATGGCCAGTTTGAAAGCTATGTTGAGAGGTTGAAAGATTGTTAGTTTTGGCAATTGGGGCGCTCAGGCAATAGGTTACCTTTTCAAAAAAATTGGGAGAAGAAAGGAAGAACATACATTGGTCGATAGTTGCAAACTTCATCCCTTAGTCCCTTCTAAAAAATGAAGACTAGCTTTGCTAATTTGAGGGTTTGTGGGTCAGTGGCGAAGACAAGAGGTTTCTGGGGTTAAACCCCATTGGCCTATGAAATTTTTTAAAAGGTTATTTAGGCCTATCCACTTAAATAAGAGAAACAAAACAATTACTTGTCTATAGTAACAATTGTTTTTCTTACTTTATTCCTTTTTTCAACTTTATTTCCTTTTTATTTACTGTAGCACTGTTCGGTTGGTGTCAGAAAGGGCATCCGGCCAGGCAAAAAACAAACCGCCCCCATCATAAATTCCTGGCTACGCCACTGTTGTGGGTAGATTCCAGTTTTAAAAGAACAGTTAATTGTTTCCAATAGCGGAAGAACTATATTGGGTATAGCATGGTAAGGTTATAACAGGATCTTTGCCATCAACTTCTTTTGCATGAGATCGATGAATAGAATAGCTTAGTCGAATTAATTCATCTTTTGTTAGGCCTACTTCTGTGAGTCCAAAGGAGTCAACTTTTTGCTACTATCTATAGGCTATAATTAGACTGTACCAGTGTACCATCGTATCGTTCTGGTAATTTATTCCTAAGCTGGATTACTTTGTTAACGCACGGAGAACAAATAATCTGCGACAGAACACCATTCTGAAATTCTGAAGGAGAAATAGAAACTAGCATGCTAGCGTTGATGAAATAGGTCCAGGGTAGAGCATCGATCGAGTCCAGTTCTGACTCTGTCAACCAGGGCCTACTATTTCTGTTGGGGGGGAGATTGCTTCCAGCTCACAGGGGGGAATAGTAGACTCTACCGTCAGCGACGCAGGAATCTGTAGGCCCTAGAGTTTTTTAATCAGCGTCTTCGCGAAGCTACGACGAAAGTCGCGTTGTGTTGTCACGTAGGTTATAATGATGGAATGGGCAGCAGCGCAGCCGAGTGGCAAAAGGGTCCCCAGAAACCAACAAGAGCTATCGTTCTTCAAAGTAATATTCTTACCAGAATTTAAATGGTGAGAAATGTTCACCACAAGCAAGGCCGTAGCCAGGATTTGATTTCGGGGATGTTTCACAAATTTCGCTTCCTAAAAAACTGATGACCTTTTTTAGTCATCCGTCCGGAATCTTACAAAAAGTCACCAAACTCCCTTCACAAAATAACTGATGACTTTTTTAAATCTTCCAAAAATGCAAAAATGTCAACAATTTCCATCTTTAGTCATCCGGCATTTCTGTTTTTTCACATTTTTCCCATATCGGGGGTGTTTTCATGGTTTTATTTCAGTTTTTTTACATCATGGGCTCGTAAATGCATTCTTCTATTTTTCACATTTTTCATTTCGGGGGGGGGGGGGGTGTTCAAACATCCAAAACAACCACTAGCTACGGCCTTGACCACAAGCTAGGCCGTTATTCATGACTAGGATCGAAAACGCCTCAGCGCATGCATGAACATGCCAGCATTTCGCATGCTTCGAACCAAAGCATGTCCTCGCTTGTTCAATTTATCACAATCAACTGGGGTGCGTTGTGATCCACTGGTGGAGGTGTAGCCATCGATGATCCACTGGTCATTGTAGGCCCTAGGCACTTTTGCATATTAATCTATTCGTAGGCCCTATAGCACTTTTGCATATTAATCTATTCGTAGGCCACTAGGGCCTATCCAACTCAACTCTGCATTAATTCAAATTGCAACACATTTACATCATTTCTTAAAATTATGCTGAACCATATTTTTTAAACGCATTCAGTTTTGATTTAAAATTTCAATCTACTTTTTGTAATATTTATTTTCGATATCCACTAAATGTATTACCGGTATGTAATATTTCCGGTTTCCGATTTTAGACTTTCGGTTAGCGGCGTTTCGGTCTAAATTCTAATGAAAAATCGCCATAGCTTTTTAAATTTTAATTTGTTAAATTATTAATATAAATTTACAAAAAAGTTATGTCTGATGGTTATAAGAGGAAACACGAGTCTGGATTTGAGAAACGAAAGAAAAAGGAACAGAAAGATGAAGCACTATAAAAGATCAAGAGTGTGTTAAACAAATTTATAAATAGACCTACAAATTGCAACAAAGACTTGTCAGTGACATCACTCGCTTCTTCTATCACAACTCATCTCTCAGTAGGCCTACCGGAAATAATCCCGACTGACTCTGACAATCCGGAACAAAGTGAAATAAGCCTAGGTGATATAAATGAACAGATATGCCACGGTAGCGTCGGTAGGGCTATGCTGCCTATGCAAAGTTAACACAATTCATTATATTCATTCATTATATGCATTTATATAGCGCCTCTTCAAGGGGGCTACTCAGAGGCGCTCCCAACCTCAGCGCGGCCAAATAAAGCTGTTTTAAGATGAGAGAGGAAAGTCTGAGAAGGATTTTTACAAAGAGAGCGGAGGGTCAGAGGAAGACCATTCCAGGTTGAGGGTCCCACCACCGAGAAAGCACGGCTCTGCATAGTGGAAGTTCGAGCAAAAGGTACTGAGAGTAGACTTTGTTCAGTCGAACGAAGGGAGCGGAAGGGGTGAGAACTAAGAGTAGGGCTACAAAGCTCACAAAGATAGGCAGGAGCAAGGTTGTACTGTAGCTTAGCCAATGTTACTGTTTCATTAGCTAACTCTAGCCTTTAAAAAGTTAGCTCGAAAAAATTAGATTTGCAAGTTTTCGTTTTCTGTTTTTTTCCGGTCATTGACCAATCACTGCATTTATTTTTAAATATTTTTTCAAGATTTCGTAGGCCCCTGGTAAGTTCGTAGGCCCTAGGCACAGTGCCTAATGGATAATTCGGCCCTCTGATCCAACAGGTGTCAGCTTCTCAGTCGATTGATCCGAACCCTCGCTGACACTGAATCTGACAGTCGTGACCGTTTCTTTACTGGTTTCATTCTTGTGAGTCTTGTTGTTGTTCGAATGGCTGGTGTTTGCAACTGGGATCTTGCTGCCAGCCACGGTTCTGTGGTCCTTCCGGTTGGCGGGGAAAGTTGGCGGATGCAACCAACTAAAATGGGTAAACCTGGTGGCATGAAGCGTATTGTTCAGCCTACGAAGGAGATGGAGGTTTATTTGCGACTTCTGTTGAGTCTTCTATAAACAATGGACATTGCCTTTTTAGACACTGCCTTGATTTTATTAATAAAATTTTTATTAAGACTGAATGTCATAACTAACACAACCAGTTTGCGACTTTTGTTGAGACTTCGAAGAACCAAAATCACTGCAATAGTTTTTACCTTGCAAATTTACTGATTTAATTTTTCTGACATCTTAATAGCCTATAGGCTATCCCGAATATTTTAAAACTGAAACAACCACAGTTCACCAACTGTTCAATGCTGAAGATTTAAAATAATTGTTTGTATATAGCCTATTGTCAACCAACTTGCTCCAAGCATGCAGGCAACCAACTTGCCCCTGCAGTGGGACAAGTTGGTTGACTTTAAGAAAATTTTAAAGTTAATTTTTGACAAACTTAGGATTTATTTGTATGCCTGATTTTGTGGTAGAATGTAGGTGAGTAGTTGAATGCTCTTCACTGGCTGAAAATCCCAGAGCGAATTCACTTCAAAGTTCTCTCCTTCCAACTCCTTACAATGCTCCCAGCCCAGCCTACCCGTTCTACCCGATCATCCGCCTGCCTTACACTCTCTCGACCGCCGGTCACAAGTCATCTCAAGTTCTCCAACCGAGCCATATCCAACTCAGCACCACGCCTTTGGAATGATCTGCCTGCTGAGTTCCGATCCTTTTCAGTTCCTCATCCATCATTACTAATCACACACTATCACCTTCCTCAGGCTCCTCTATCCATCACACCTCGGGCCTTTCACTCGAAACTAAAGACACTCCTTTTCAAGAACTCTTATCCTGTTTCATCTGATCCCCCACCCTCCAATTCCCGGCTCAGACGACACCCATCTTAGTAGCTGTTCCACCCCTCTGATCCTACGGTACCTCGACCCGGACCACCATGGACTACTCTTACGGACAACCCTTTTGACTCAACGCATTTGATCCTGATCCTATGGTATAACTCGACCCGGACCACTACGGACTACTCTCACGGACAACCCTTCTAACTCATTCATTCATTCATTCATTCATTCGAGTATTTATATAGCGCCTCTTCAAGGAAACTACTCAGAGGCGCTCCCGACTCCAGTACGGACAAACAGAACAGTTTTTAAGTGCTTATAGAATGTGTCAGAGAGTGATCTAGGGAACAGGCGCAGCTCAAGTGGGAGGGCATTCCATACCACTGGGCCAACCACAGAAAAAGCACGACTCTGCATGATGGAGGTACGAGCAAATGGGACAAAGAGTACTTCCCTAACAGCCGAGCGTAGGGACCGACCAGTCAACGCAGCGCTCGTGAATAAGCCGGTGCCCCGCGCTTGGCTTTCCAGTGGCGCTTTAGAAATTAGGAGATTACGATTACGATACGCCGATCGAACTCATTTAGGCCTAAATGACGTCGACCTACAGGAAATTATATATTTACATGTTGCGATTACTACCGATTAGATTAATTATGATATATATATATATATAGCTTGAATCGCGTAAAGCATTCAGCATAAGCGTTGTCACTGACCTGTCAGTGTACTATATACGCTCCCATTCTTTATATTAAGTAGGCCTATATATAATACTAGCTGTACCCGGCCACGCGTTGCTGTGGCTGAAAAGACTGTCCAACCCATCTTTCCTAGGTCCCCTCCTCTTACCCCTCCCCTTCTCCCTCCCCTTCCCCTCCCCTCCCGTTCCCCCTCTCCTTCCTTCCCTCCCCTTCCTCTCCTCGCCTCCCCTCCCCTCCCCTCCCCTTTCCTCCCTCTCTCCCTCCCTGCATCCCTCTCTCCCGTTTCATCCCATCCCTCCCCTCCGTCCCTCCCCTTCCTCCATCCCTAGAAATATGCGTTCTATATAGAAAGACGCGCGGAAAACATCCGCAAATGGACGATTTTGTAAAAACCGACAGTTACATATTGCGCTAGAGAAAGACACACCTTATAAAACGCGCCCGGAAAAATGGGCGGACGCCGCCGGACGGATGCGTCAAGGTTGAAATCAGTTTATTGCACGTTCAACTCTGGTTACACAATCATGAACGACTAAGTACAGTACAAATGCAATTAGGAGCCAGTAAAAGCTAGTAGCTTATATTATCCTGACCCCTATTTCCAATTAATAATCATGAATGATTTCATAAGATACGCATAACTTAACTAGGACTTAATTAAGAAAGCAACAGTGATGAACATAATAATTCCTCTTGGAATGAATTATAATAATGCTAATACTTATACTATTATCCAAATTATTTATACTAAAAATAATATAGTAATTATAATAATAATATACTTGTATTAATAATAATAATACTATTACTAATAAAAAATAATAATAAAATAAAATAACAAATAAAAAATGATAATAATGACAATGTAATAATATTATTATTAGAAACAGCAACAAATAATGACAGCAGAACTGCATCACATCACCAATAAGCATCTATGACAGGCTGCATTAACAACAGTGTCAGTCTAGTAAAGAGTACGTCGGAAATTAACATCACGTGATGCATAAGTCGATTATACAATTGCAGTTTGCTGTCTACATAGCCAAACAACCCACATAATGGTAAAATAACTGATCAATGAAATGAAATAATAAAAATAATAGCACCATGAGCTATATCAACATTAATAGCAACGACAGTAGCACTGACACTGTTACTATATCATTATTAAATGCAACAAAAGCAACTTTTAGCATAAAATAATACTTTCTTTGAAGAAGCAAATTATCTTGTCTGGGCAAAATGAACATTATTCAACAGAGTATACTATACAGACACTGCTCAAAATAGTCGCTGGTAAAAGAAAATTCAGTCAAGAAAAATCTAGGTCAACATTTCCTGCCTACACATAGCAGTGGCTTTAACCGGTAGAATCATAATCTCAGCAGTAGGAATCTTTTTATCTTGGATCTAAACATAAAAATACTGTTTTCATTTGAGATTTCCATGGGTAGGGAGTTCCATAGTCGGGGTCCGGTTGCTTTCAAGCAATTGTAGCGGCATGTGGTACGGGCAAAAGGCACAGCATATTTACCGGTATTGGAGCTACGAGTATTAAAGGTGTGTGTATTGGATACCAGTGTGAAGAAGTCATTAAACAATGAAGGGAGAATTTTTTGTTTAGATTTAAACATGAATAACATAATTTTGGCATAACATAGGTCATGAACTTTCAGGATTCCAAGTTGGGCAAAGAGGGGGGTTGAGTGAGCCCTATATGGTACTGCCTGTTTCTGTAGTTTAAGTATTCGATCAAGACAGGTTGTTTCAGAGGGGGAGGCCCACACTATACAACAGTAGCTAAGATATGGCTCCAACAGTGTTTGATACAATAATTTCAGATTGTCCATCATCAGAATATGGCTAACCCTCCGCAGCATGCCCACTACTTTAGATATTTTTTAGTCACTAGCATATTTATGTGATTGCTCCATTTCAGTCTGTCATTTATAAGTACCCCTAAGAATTTTACCTCCTGCACACAAGGTAATTCAGTGCCACTTATTGATATGTTGTAACCAGTATTATCCTTTTTCCTTTTTCCAAAAATCATATAGTTGGATTTTTGAAGGTTAAGCGATAATAAGTTTGCAGAAAACCAATGGCTTATAGTGTCTAGTTCTGCATTAACAGTTTTGGTTAATGTGTGGAGGTCAGATCCTGTGGCAAAGATATTAGTATCGTCAGCAAACATAATTAGCTTCAGTATGGTGGCACTTTGTAAATCATTGATGTAAAGAATGAACAGTAAAGGTCCTAAGACAGAGCCCTGTGGGACTCCACACTTGACTGTAAGCATAGAAGAAAATGTTTTATTAATCGAAACATACTGCTTTCTATTGTTGAGGTAGCTATCAAACCAATCCAGTGGTGTACCTCTAATTCCGTAATATTGTAGTTTATCTAGGAGTATTTTATGGTTTACCGTATCAAAAGCTTTCGCAAGATCCAAGAAAATGCCAATCGTTAGGTTGCAATCATCAATGGATTTACTCACTCGATCAGTAAGTTCAAGTAGAGCCATATCAAAGCTAAAAACTCATTTGTTTTCATTGTATTATAACTAGATTTGTAGTGAAGCGCGCTCTTGTGCAAGACTTGTTTTGTTAAAGCGCGTTATAAATGACTAATTGTATTGTATTGTATATAGGTAGAGAGTTTATTTCGAAAGCCAAACTGCTCATCCCCAAGTATTTTGCTCATCCCCAAGTATTGGATAAAGCTGGACTCCATCGACGTATATCGAACGGAATTAAAAGTTGTGTTTTTTGGGTCGTAAAGATTGCGCTTTTTCCCAAAAGGTATTACACAAACCTGCTTATGTTCGAATGGAACGTTTTGGTAAAATTTTGAAAACAATCGGTGAAGAACTTGCCGAGATCCTTCATGTCGAACGGTAACGTTTTACATTTTTATTTATATAGATATGTATAATTGTATATGCATATAGGCCTACCATGTCAACATTCAATTACGTTTGCAATGAGCAAATTCCGTCGATATAGGCCTACATGTACAAATTGTACATGTATGCCTAAGCGTCCAAAAGACAAAAATATGCCACTAACGCATACAAAACTTAAGCTAAATGCATAGGCCTTACACTTACGGAGCCTTTAAGCCCGTCACACAACTGAGTTTATTCTTTCAGGAGTTGACGCAGAAATGTTTGAACAAAAATTCAATGATCTATTTATTAAACTGTAGGCCTAAGCATGATTGTTCTACAAGCTATCATTGTTTAAGACCAAGACAGCATAAGTTGGACTAATATAAGACTATAGCAATAGACAAACTACTGTTAAATAAACTAGACTAGGCCTTCATAAGCGTTCGATGAACTAATTTGAAATAGATCTAATTTTTTTATTAAATACATTTTTCAGAAGTTTCGATAACAACGATAAATAACGTCACAGCAAATATACCATTTTCTATATAGGCCTAACAGTTCAAGACTAACAAACGTTGCGATTAATTAGTTACTATCGAAACTCACTATAGTGAACTGCAACATCGAATCTCGTTTTAGTCGCTTTAAACCTATTATGCTCACTTGAAAAAACGTACGGCACACAATTTCACAATAAAAATTACAACAGAATAGTATTCTGGCGGAGAAGAAAAAACCGATGTTGAATATCAGTTCCGGCGATACCAACAAGACAGTTTAGTTCGGACTCCGCAAAAATCTGTAGAGTTTCTTGGACAGCGTCTTCGCCGCGTTACGAAATTCGCGTTGTGTCAACACGTATAGGATAGAATGGACAGGTGGGTGACAGTAGACCATCCACTGAACAACAAAATCACTCGCGTTGTTGTGGCAATACGCATCATAAATCTTCGAGCAAATAGCGAAAGCGAGAGTGAGTGCAGCGCAAGGCATGATCAGGATCGTATAGGCCCCTGCGTAGATGCCAACATTGCGCATGCTCCGAATCAAATCATTTCTACGCTTGTTCGACTGATCAGAATTCACTCTGGGTGCGTTGTGATCCACTGTTGGACGAGTTGCTATAGAAGATCCAACAGGCGTCAGCTTCGCAGTAGATTGATCCGAGTCATCAATGACACTGAAACTTACAGTCATGACCGTTTCCTTGCTGGTTTCACTCTTCTCATTGCTCGACAGGCTGGTGTTTGCAACTGAAACCTTGTTACCAGCCACGGGCTTGCAGTTCTTCCGGTTGTCAACCCCTTCCAATAAACGTGGCTTAACTTTGAAAAACTGTGACCATAAGCCCCAAACGCATCGACCATAAAAAAAGATTATAGCTGGGAATATCAGGAAATACGTTCCCGTAAGGTGCCCAATAGTGACTGGGAACCCTACAAGCATGTAGCAGCCTCCAAACATCCCTATATTTTCTCTGTATAGACAATAAAACGGAATCCAAAGTAGCAAAGGCAAAACATAGGCCAGCCCGATTTGTATTGATATCGTTGTCTTTCTGTTTGGCTTGGAATATTCAAGCGGGTTGAAAATGGCCGTGTAGCGATCGAAAGCCATCAGGCACACGAGACTAATTTCGATCAGCGGATTTACCTTGTCAAAGAAGGCAGCCAGATGACAAAAGACAGTATTCATTCTATATTCAGGATAAACGGTGTTATGCAAAAGACTAACCATTGGCACACAGGCGGTGATGATGTCCGCAAAAGTCATGGCGAATATGTAGGCATTCGCTGGTTTGTGAAGACGCTTCTCAAACCCTATTACGACGACAATTGCCAAGTTGAGACTGATTGTGATGAATATCAACAGAAATATTGGCGGAAAAATCTCAGGATGACTGGTCCGCAAATATGTATCAGATGAAACAAATACAGTTGCACTCGGCACCGGTGAGCTTTTGGTGTTCGTGGCGTTGAAAGCGTCAAACGTCTCGTTTTCCAAATCAGTCTGAAGTAAGTCACTGGTATCAATAAGGACTTTCGGTGTCGTCGTCATTTGATTCATCGCAAACATGACATCCGAACTTGTCAAATTCATTATCGTCGTTCGGATACTCTGAAGAGTTCTTTCACCACAAGTAGGCGTATACCGGTAGTAGGCTATATAGGCCAAGGTGTATCTTCAGCGAGAACTTGACTGAGGTTTGTCTGTGATAGAAATCGCTTCAATTTTCACGATATCATGCGGTAATAGCGCTATAAAAGTTCTTCAGTTTTGAACACTGTTGAAGAGTTAAACCGGCATCCGCAATATTTATAGAATACGATCGACTGGATCTGCAAAATACCTACAGAATGCTCCGCCTGTCGGAGCTTTGCAGCTTGACATCGCCTGCCAAAGACATGTGGCAGCTTGATTGATTTTGTTGTTTCATCTAAGACCTCTAGTCAAAAGACGCGACGTATTGTTTACATATCGCTCCACAAAGACCAATGATTCGACAGCCTGTTGCTCCTACAGAGACACGCCCATCTTACTACCTGTGACTATTCACGACCATGTCACTTCAGTGTTCAATAGAAGCTGCAAAGCATGACCCGCCCATTGAAAAATAATCAAACAATGACAGTGTGGTTGAGGCCAACAAACGATTGATAAATCAGTGTTCAAAATCCAGCATCATGAACAGGTTCGTGCTGCTAGCATAAAAATGTAGGCGCTCGTGAATAAGCTGGTGCCCTGAACTTAGCTTGCTTTAGAAATATGGCGATCACCATTGCGATTACGGATCGATGTTAAGTTTGGAAGAAAGAAACTGTTAAGAAAATTATTTTAGACACCATGTCCTACTCTGACGAAGTAGATTTATAAGCTCGCATGCATTTCTTTCTTCTGTATGATTGTCGTTCTGCAAAACACCGGCTGCATGATTGGAGTTCATCATATTATAGTCTAATCTAAGCAGTACACAAAAGTAAACTGCACTTTTTGAACACGAGGTTGCCGCTTGCCATAGTTGTAGTTGGGACCTAAGAGAGCATTTTAAGAAGGGAGGCATTCGAAATTTCAATTAGAATTCAAAATGGCGGCTTTTAAAAAATGGCGACCTGGGAGATGGGTTGGAAATGCCGGCCACCCCGAAGCGAACCCGTCCTGTGGGATATGGGTTGGGACGGAAAAGCTGGGGTGGCAAACCCGCCCCGCAGGGGTGGTTGAGAGCTGGGCTGGGTACGAAGAACCGAAATTTCCCGGGCAACGCCGGGTAATTCAGCTAGTACATCATATAGCAGCTAGCCTATTAGCAGGTTAGAACTAGATAGGCCCAATGTCCAAAAGCTCAGCAGTTCAGAAATTTTCTGCTTTTTATATATTATTCACATCGACGTAGCCTAGGCCTATACGAAGTTCATAGCTTAGCAAAGGCACATTAAGGTCTAAGCAAAAACTGAATAAACGATGCTGATAAAACTGCAGGATTAAACGCCAGAATTATAATCCTTGGAATACGGGAGTAGGGGGAGAGACCGCCGAGCCAGGCCTATAGATAAAGTCTTTGGCTTTGGTCGAGGGAATCGCTCTATACTAATTCCTGCATTTCAACCTAACTTAAGGGCTTCTTTTTCTTCCTTTTCATCTCTTTCTCCTTCTTCCTCTTTGTCTTCTGTCATCTTCTTCCTCGCATTCTGCCTTTCGCCTTCCTGTTCTCCTTTGCATTCTTCTTCACGGTCTTCTCATTCTTCGAATTTTCTTCGCATTCTATTTCATTTGCAATATTTCCATTCTTTGCATTCTTCCTCTTTGCTTTCTATAACTTTCATTCTGCATTCTTAATATTCTGTGTGCAACATAATATTATCGTCCCGTTACGCGAAACAACTAAGCTAAAGATGTTATAGATTAGATTGCAATAACTATAGGCCCTAACGTTTAAAATCTGAACAGCATCGAACCGTTTGAATATTTTGCATTCGTTACCTGTTCCTATAATTATACATGTATAATAATGTACATTATATTATACGATACCACAGTCAGCGAATACATCATATAGTAGGTAAGGAATAGACCTAGATAATATTCGAAAACTCAGATCAGATTTCCGCTTTATATAATACTAGATGACTGTACGTGTTACCCGGCGTTGCCCGGGAAATTTAGGGTTTTCAACACTACTCCTCTGGGGTACCCAGCGGTGACCGCTAAACTTCGTGTTTTCGCCACCCCTCAACCCCACCCCGCTTCCCCAAAAAGCCAAACATTACCCGGGTGTCTACATGTGCTGACTGTAGCCTAATACAATTATTGCAGGCTGTCTGTTCTGTTAGTATAATTAATATTTATTTTATGTGATCTGCGTTCTTGCACTGTACCTGGTAACTGGTTTCGTTTTGTCGACGGGAATGTTGATAAACGGAATTTAGTTTTGGGCGCGTATGACGTCATGCGGACTGTTGACTCTTACTAATACCGCAATGCAGCAAATGGTGATTAAATCTGTTTAAAACGCTAATAACTCTGGTTTTAAAGTGAATTAAGAGCTGAAAATAGTTGCGTTGACCTTCAAGTTTGGGTAAGAATCAATTGCAAATTTTTTTAAATCGACGCTCTCTCATTTCCGAGCCCTTTCTGGGACGAAGAGTCAAAATACATCCGGACACACAAACATATGGAAGGACAAATTTTCAGACTTATAATATTAGATTATTTACATCTATAGGTCTACGTATACGAAGTTCATTGCTTGACAAAGGCGCATTAAAGTCTAAGCAATAACTGAATAAACGATGCTGATAAAACTGCAATATTAAACGCCAGAATTATAATCCTGATAATGCCGGGGAGACAGCAGAGTGAGCAAGACCTATAAAGACCGTGGCTTTGGTCAAAGCAAGCGCTCCGATTATAATTGGGACAAGTAATGAAACAGCACGTGATCATGCAGGTCGAGCACAACAATCGAAGGAGAAAGACAACGGAAGTGGATGGGACACACGGAGAGAGGAGACTCGCTGCTATGGACGGCCCTCGAAGGAAATATGGAAAGGAAAGGGAGGATAAAGGGAGGATAAGTCTGAATTGGATTGGATGATGACTGCTGGATATAATAATATTGATGATGATGATGATGATGATGATGATGATGATGATGATGATGATGATGATGATGATGATGATGATGACGATGATGACGATGACAAGGACGATGATGATGATGATGACGATGATGATGATGATGATAATAATAATAATGATAATAATGATAATAATATTAATGACATTAAAACAATAACAATAAGCTCTCTGTCTTTCTTTGTCTCTGTCTATCTGTCTCTGTCTGTCTGCTTGTCTCTATCCCATACTCTCTCCTTCATGCACTCACTCACTTTCTATCTTTGTCTCTCTCCTTCTCTCTCTTTCTCTTTCTCTCACACACTCTCTCTCGGTTTGTCTCTCTGTATGTCTGTCTGTCTGTCTGTCTGTCTTTCCCACCCGCAGCAGAAGGAATAGTAGTTGCATGTCGCCTGACGACCACGCCAGTTATCTGCAGAAATACGATAAAGTAGTACATGCGGTTTCTTTCCTGAACAGTATGATCAACGCACCATGTGATCCGATCTGTTATAAAATATCTCTACCTGTCAACATTAATTAGCTTGCTTATTGAAGCTCCATTCTACAATTTTATTCTTATAATTATTTATACAGAAATCGAATAATAGTCAGAAATAAAGATGGCAACGTGCAAATGTCAGGCTATAATACTCCACACGTCGCAACAATCATTAGTTTTGTAATTCACCCGCCTGCTTATATGAATCGTCATTGTATACGCCATACGCATGCCGTTTATGACGTCATCAGTGCATCATATTATTATGTCTTACACTAGTCTTATCATTAACGGCGTCGAACCGTATAGGCCTACGTGCAACCGTCATTGAATTTCTATGTCGCTGTGACCGGATCCTTAGACGTTGAGTCTTATTGGATATCATTGCAGGGAAGTAAGTAGCCAAAGTTATAGCCTTTATTACTTCATGGGACATGGGATATTGACAAACAAAAATCAGTAGGCTATAGCACATACATTGTAGAAGTAGTAATAAAGTATAATGAAATAAATGTCAATTTGTTTTGTATTTAAGTATTTTATAAGGATTTATATTGCGTCTCTTGCAGAACAACTTTTCAGAGACGCTCATACATGTATAGTGGGGGGGGGGGGGGGAACCAAGAGTGAGGTTGCCGACACTGCAGCGCTCCTCAAATCCGCCTTGTCTAAAGCCTTTGATGTTAAAGAGTTATTGTCACGGCAGTTCTACAATTACATCTACAGCAAACACCGCCCCAAACAAAACAGTCACTGAAAACAAAACTCGCAAACACGCAGGAGTCCAGTCAACGGATTCCAGTCTGTACATGTAGGTGATAGTTGTCAACATTAGAAGAAAGAAACTACACACTCGACGATTCAATCGGATTCACGTTATATATTCTACTCTTTTTACGAAACTACGAACTGTTACTGATATGTAAAGCAGGCATAGGTTCGCGTAGCCTATACAATATACAATACATGTAGGCTATTGCATGCATGGGCTCGCGTGAATCGGCTTCCGCTCTCTCTTCTCAGCTAAAATTCACTTCCTTTCTTCAAAAGCGGCTGTCATTACTATTTCTCATTGGTTTCCAGTGGTGGCGCCAGGATTCCAGGTTTGGGAGGCTCAAGCCCTAAACCCTTCCTCCCTCCCAGGGGCACAACTAGAATATTTTCCTTGATGGTGCTCATATTGCAAGCGCCGAAGACGCGAATCCGCTGCGCGTTCCGAAGTCACTGAGCTCATACCGATGAGTAAAGACATGGGCGGAGTTTATCAGGGGCTAGGGGGCTAAACCCTCCAAAGAAGACCCAGATTCATCTTTTTTACCGTGTAAATGGTTTCTTTTCCCGGGCTTAGCCCCCCCCCCCCCAAGAAGGCTTTAGCCCCTCCAAGAACGGAAACCAAACTCCGCCCATGAGTAAAGATCGAAAACCATCTTAAATCTTAATACTTAGTCCTTCAATCCATGGTTAAGGTCTGCACATCGAGTGACGCATCTCCTCCACTCGTTCCTGTCAATCGCCAGTTAATTTGTTGCGCTGTTTCTGCTGCGCAAGTTTTTATCCGGGGGTTGCAAGTCCACCCCGTAATCCTCCTCCTTTCGCCTGGCTCGGGACAGGCTCAGGCTACTCTAAGATACCCTGCAGAGGCGAAAGCCATCGGACATATTTTTGTAAGCAAAATATATAAACGAAATCACGTGATCAAGGAAAGCAACTAGATGACAATATACAATGTGTAGCTCCAATTTCCTATTTATACATTGCTCTGCTAATCATCGGCACACAACTGATGACGTTCGAAAAAGCCATGACGAATATGTAGGCATATGCCTACATTTCGACGGATTATTTCATCATAATGCAGAACGTGCACAGTTATTTCAGACAACCCAGTAGTGCCTGATTTTTCAAATTCATCTCAAAATATGAAAACTTTGTTGCAAATGATGAGTTTGGACAATATCTAACAAAAATTCTGCACAATTTTAGCTTTTTATGCTTTAGGAGCAGTTTTTGAAGCGTCCTATTTGGGGGACGCTAGGCACGAATGGGTACGTGAAGATTTACATTGTGATGTGTGCAGGTTAGACTACATCACTCAAGACTGTTGACACTGCCAAATTAAGAAAACAGATAAATAAATTGCACTCAGACTAACTCAAAATAAAATGTATGTGAAAAGTTGCAACAAAAATGGCATGTTTGAATGCATTTATATGCCAAATTGCTCACATTTTGAAATGAATTGCTTACACGCAGCAAATCATAGTAATGCTGTTCATGTCTCAGATCAATATCCTGTAGCAATGGTAACCAACACTGTTACAGAAGGCTCCTAAAACAGTTACATGAAGCTCTTCATTTGCTAAAGTACTAGTGACTAGTCTTGTGTAGTAGATTATTGGCCTAGCCCTCCTTAAGTGGACCGACATTTAATTTTCTCAAACTTTCGCAGACTTTCATTCACACAATGCATCGGAGTTACAACAGATGGGATTTGGTGCTAGCAAGTGAAGTTCATACTTTCTGGTTTGTCCAGCCAGCATATCCTTTTCATGACAGACAACTGTATGTTCAGGTCCATGCGCTGGCCCTCACTTTTCTATTTTGTACAGCTCGACCAAAGGAAGTGAAAATCTTCACATTTGTTGGCTTGCATTGTCTCAATAATGGAATATTTCGGTCATCTGCTGTAGCAGTCACAGAATGGCAAAACAGTAGTCATAGTTACTAGCCTACACATCATAGTTGTTGCAATGAACCAACCACACCAAGTTGGGGTCCCACGATTCCAACTCCATTATTCATGTATAGGTCTGACGGAGCAAAGTAACCATGTGGTGAATTCAGTGAGCATTCTGTGTAGCCAACAAAGGCTTAGCTGCAGGCTGAGAGTGGTAAAGAAGTTGTAAAGGACCACTAGTTGTTAGTAGGAATCAAATGAATTGACAACCAATATGCCACCCGACTAATCCAGGGTTGGGATCCATGTACCAACTCATCCACATGGATGTGAATCAGACCAAAAGCCGAGTGGTGTATTCAACATAGTGCGAAACCGCTGCCTAGTCATTAGGCCTACCTGATATTGTAGCAGACCTAACTGGAAAATGTTACAGGAAAGTGATATTCATTACAATGCACAATGGCATTTCTTGAGTTTGGGTGACACCCTGGACTAGAATGACAAATTACATAGCGACTGATTTTTTTTATTATTTATTTCAAATAAATTGTAATAAATGAAATTATTAAATTTAATTTTCTAGCAACTGCATACAACAGAATGAGTGCATTTTGACTATTATTTTGCACCACATTGCATAGGCCTAGTAGATTCTGGACGATTTCTATCCATGTGAAATATTCATATCGGCTATGTATACATGTATACATAGGCCTAAAGTAGCCTACCGTTGAAGTTGTCAATAAATTTTTGAGTCAAATAACATCATACAACGCTATATCTCACTGCGAGTGATACTTCTGCCTACAGACAGCCATTTATACTTCTTTTCAAACAATATCTGACTACAATACCATGCAAGATGCAAAACTGCGTGTATTGAACTTCACGTACCCATTCGTGCCTTGCGTCCCCAAAAATGGGACAGCGCTACAGTGATAAAATGCATGTGTTATATTTTAGACAACTGAATTTGATCTAATTATTTACGTAATAGTAGCCTATATAGGGCCTACCAACCTTTGTGAAACCAAAGACAGATCTGTAGAAAAGCGGACACATTTTTTAAAATAGGACGCGGAAAGGCCGCAATGTTTACATTTGCTAAAATAGGTCAATGGCGTGATCAAAAACAATTTTCAGTCGATAAAAATATTTTTGGTTCGCATTTTGTGTCAGAAACACTTAATCAGCATGTTGGCATAACGGCTATAACATTAAATTGCATCTTCAATGCAGATATAATTTTATGTGAATTTTGAAGTGGTGTCCCATTTTGGGGGACGCTAGGCACTAATGGGTTAAGACAAGATGGACTTTGCTGCTTCTAGACTCGCGTACTAGACTTTTCGTTGAATTTCTCGAGGACTTTA
This sequence comes from Lumbricus terrestris, assembly GCA_949752735.1. Taxonomy (NCBI): domain Eukaryota; kingdom Metazoa; phylum Annelida; class Clitellata; order Crassiclitellata; family Lumbricidae; genus Lumbricus; species Lumbricus terrestris. The sequence continues at coordinate 19,602,799 of OX457045.1, read as the reverse complement.
GCCTACTCTGGTTAGAAGGTTTTTGTTACAAGTCGCCTTGGCCACATGACTGCAGGCATCAGCGACCATCCCTTTGACGCGCAGCCGAGTCGTACCATATGCCGTGCGTGTACACCTCTGCTAGCCGGTGTTTACATCTCGCCGGAGGACGGATCACGCGGGTCAGTTGAGTGACCTCGACTGTTGTCACTGATGGCGCTTCCAACTATACCGACCGACAAGCGACGAATGCCTTCTCCTACACGCATCCTTGCCTGAGCATCGACGATTACCGAACAGGCGTCATCTACCACCTACCAGAGACTCCGATCAACCACGCCATCTACCAGCTGTCTACGGTAATCCGATGATTGACTCTACGAGTCTACGTGTTTGCGAGGGCTCGCCAATGGTGACTCTTTCAGCTTACTGTGTTTTGTTTTGCAACTTGTTGTTATTTTTCGCTCGCTATATGACTCTTAACATCATTTCGGCTAGTTAGCGCAGAGAGCGCCTCTGAGTAGTTATCTCCTGAAGAAGCGCTATATAAATTTTTCGAATGAAGAATGAAGAATATGCTGGCTTCTGCAGACGTTTCTCAAACCTTATTAAGACAATCTGCAGACGACGGTTAGGACTATGAGCAGACACATTGGAAACACTCTTAAGGTTGACGGTCGCTGAATTACTCAGACTCCGATTCGGATTCCTTTTTACTCAGCACTTGTGAGCGCTCGCTATTTGTGGAGTTGAATGCGCAAGAATTTAGTTTTTCCAATCAGTCTGCAGTAAGCCGCTGGAGGATTTTGAACAGCGGTGGATGGAGGATGCGATGGAGAAGCGAAGTTAGCCCGGTGCAGCTACAGCAAATGGCGGGTGAACAATATTATTCCTGTGTGACATATCATGTGGCCGTGTGTGCGCTTCACGGATTGATCTATTCTCGCACAAAGGGACTCACAGATGATGACGAGATCCGTCGAATCGACGGCTCGTTCCATGAAGCCACTGGTAGCAATAAGGACTTCCTGTGTCGTCGTTTGGTCATCGCAAATATGACATCTGCTCTTATCATGTTCATTTTCTGAGTTTGAATACTCTGTGGAGTTCTTCACCACAAGCAGTTTTGTTTGCATATTCGTTTAATGAGAAAAAACAGACAGGTTGGCAAACCGCAACCCGGTACATTGAGACAGAAAAAATACCTTGAAATAATAATATTAAAGGGATCAATCAGTTATTGGAATGAATTTAATCGATAGTTAGACTATGCTGTAGTAATATGTCTGAAAGAACTCTAGAGACAAAGTTCCGGTCATCTTTGTTCGGAACTTCAAAATTGTGCATACGGGCCCTGGACGACGGTTGTTCTTTGTATAGGACCAATGGCCCAATGTCTATCTTCTGCGAAATCGTGACTTATGACGGAAATCACTTTACTTTCTTGCTTAATCTACTCCCCACCTTTGAGAATAAGGTATTGGGGGAGGGGTTAAAAAAGCGTCCGGGTCTAGAATTGTTACTGCCAAACAACTTGTTCTCCACCAGGCTACAATGAGCCACAGTTAGACTTAGACCTGGGAGTCGACCCCAATAAGTTGACCCCAGTCGACTTGGCCATCCTTAGTCGAGTCGGGTCGTTTCTGCCTACCGCAACTGACCCCATGTCAAATTTCGTAGAGAGGAAAAACGACTTGAAGTTGTTTTTTCTACAAGTCGATTTAAACCGATTTGAAACAAACCTACATTTTTCACTTCAGAGCTCGTGAAACCAGAACAGTATTTAGGCAGTTTTGACTCTTGTATTGTGTTCACGAAAGTCAATTAGGCATAGTTCGTTAGGCGTGCCAGTTCTAACTTCTACGCTGGTCTACCGCGTACGTAGGCTTTGCTAAACAGATAGGCTACCTGTATACGTGTTACAGTAGGTCTACAGTATTTTATCAGTATTTTATCTAACTGCCGTTCGCCGATCTATTCGTGGCATGCTATTCTATTTTGAAACGTCACACGTAGGCCTACATTTCATAAAAACGGCGAATAGAAAAATGAGTAAGGTGTTATAAACACGTCTCCCTTATCAAGACGTGAACGTGAGCAAATCAAGTTACTTCTATAGGCTTAGTAGTCAGTGAATTCGACGCAAAGAAAGCTAATCTAGTACTAATAGGTCGATAGCTAAGCGCCACTTTGGTGCACTGCACTTTCATTCTTTATTGTGTTGAGATCTCGTTACTCATCGGTGTGATGATGATGGTGCTCTGCCCTAAGGCAGGTTCATTGGCTTTTTATGCCCCTGGGAATGAGATGAGTGAGGTGGTTTCCCGTTGCCTTCCCCACAGACAATGATGGGTAAGCAACTTGCCCAAGGTGGCTCCGCAGGAGCTTGCGCCCCTGCGTCCCACACGTGCTAGCCCGAGATATCTAAATCTCTGAATGTCAACTCCCAGCCCGGGGTTTGAACCGCAGTCCGTTGCAACCAACAGACGAATGCCGTCCTCGCTTACCGGTGTAGCTAACTACTCATCGGTGTATGAAATTAATATTTGTGAGGCAAAATCGGCTTGTCCTCTTGCACTATATTATTAGTCGTAGCCTACGTAGGCGTAGGCTAACGGTTATTAGGTACATGTCAAAAGTCGACTTCAAGTCGGAAGTCGGTTGTTTTTCTGTCAAGTCGGGTCAAGTCGTTTTGACTCCAAGTCGTCGACTTTAAGTCCACCTCAAGTCAATTTAGGGTCAAGTGGGATCAGATTGACTGCCCAAAGTCACTCCCAGGTCTAGCCATATTCCAATACTTAACAAAGCGTCCCAAATTCTTAAAGTCATCATTTCATTAGGAACAACAACAGTTACTGAAGCAGAATGCTAGCCAACTTGTAGCAGTTAAGAGAAGATTATAGACTACATTAATAAAACTTCCTTAACTTTGAGTAGGCCTATAGGGGAGAGTTGCCGTGAACGGACCGTTGCCTTAATTGGACCACAGCCGATTTACACTCTAGATGGACTTTACACATATTTTCAAGTGTTGCAAACTCCGAAACTCCACCTCTCACTATCTCCCCACAGGTCTTTCACTCCAAACTGAAAATATTGCTTTTTCACAAATCCTATCCTGATTCTTCCTCTTCTCCTCACTTCCCTCGTCATTTCAACTCTAAACATCACCCACCTTAGCCGTACATCTATCTGCCTGCATGACTCTCCGGACTTGACCCGCTACCTTTCGATTTTGTTTTGACAGAACACCTGAATAAGCTGGTTCCCGCGACATGGTTTTTGTGGGCGGTGTAGAAGTCTCGAGATTACGATTGCATTCTTGCGCAATTGAATATTTATCGTATCGCTGTAATCAGTTTTGCGGAAGAGGCCTACTAAACATTTATTGAATTTCGGTAAAAACTATATTTCTTGTAGCTCTGATGTAATTTTTGCTGTAGAGTATATAGCTACTATCTTAACACTGTAACACATGCACTGTAGGCAACTTTAACATCATAGCCTGTCTCGCTTTAGTTGCATTCGCTTGAAACCGAATAAAACGTATTTGAAAACGTACAGCAAACAATAATATTATTTCACAATTCAAATTGTAATAGAAGAGTAGGCTATTCTGGTAGAGAAGAAAAATCAGACGTTGAATATCGGTTCCGGGAATGCCAACAAGTTTAGTTCGGACTCCGGCAACGACACAAGTATCTGTAGAGTTTCTTGGACAGCGTCTTCGCGGCGTTACGAAATTCACGCTGTGTCATCACGTATAGGATAGAATGGACAGGTGGGTGACAGTAGACCATCCACTTAACAACAAAATCACTCGCGTTGTTGTGGCAATACGCATCATAAATCTTCGAGCAAATAGCGAATGCGAGAGTGTGTACAGCGTGAGGCATGATCAGGATCGTATAGGCCCCAGCGTAGATACCAACATTGCGCATGCTCCGAATCAAATCATTTCTACGCTTGTTCGACTGATCAGAATTCACTCTGGGTGCGTTGTGATCCACTGTTGGACGAGTTGCTATAGAAGATCCAACAGGCGTCAGCTTCGCAGTAGATTGATCCCAGTCATCACTGACACTGAAACTTACAGTCATGACCGTTTCCTTGCTGGTTTCACTCTTCTCATTGCTCGACAGGCTGGTGTTTGCAACTGAGACCTTGTTACCAGCCACGGGCTTGCAGTTCTTCCGGTTGTCAACCCCTTCCAATAAACGTGGCTTAACTTTGAAAAACTGTGACCATAAGCCCCAAACGCATCGACCATAAAAAAAGATTATAGCTGGGAATATCAGGAAATGCGTCCCAATAAGGCGCCCAATAGTGACTTCGTTCGATGGGAGCATGTAACAGCCTCCATACCTCGCTATTTTTCCTCTGTATAGACAATAAAGCGGAATCCAAAGCAGCAAAGGCAAAACATAGGCCAGCCCGATTTGTATTGATATCGTTGTCTTTCTGTTTGGCTTGGAATATTCAAGCGGGTTGAAAATGGCCGTGTAGCGATCGAAAGCCATCAGGCACACGAGACTAATTTCGATCAGCGGATTTACCTTGTCAAAGAAGGCAGCCAGATGACAAAAGACAGTATTCATTCTATACGCAGGATAAACGGTGTCATGCAAAAGACTAACCATTGGCACACAGGCAGTGACGATGTCCGCAAAAGTCATGGCGAATATGTAGGCATTCGCTGGTTTGTGAAGACGCTTCTCAAACCCTATTACGACGACAATTGCCAAGTTGAGACTGATTGTGATGAATATCAACAGAAATATTGGCGGAAAAATCTCAGGATGACTGGTCCGCAAATATGTATCAGATGAAACAAATACAGTTGCACTCGGCACCGGTGAGCTTTTGGTGTTCGTGGCGTTGAAAGCGTCAAACGTCTCGTTTTCCAAATCAGTCTGAAGTAAATCACTGGTATCAATAAGGACTTTCGGTGTCGTCGTCATTTGATTCATCGCAAACATGACATCCGAACTTGTCAAATTCATTATCGTCTTTTGGATACTCTGAAGAGTTCTTTCACCACAAGTAGGCGTATACCGGTAGTAGGCTATATAGGCCAAGGTGTATCTTCAGCGAGAACTTGACTGAGGTTTGTCTGTGATAGAAATCGCTTCAATTTTCACGATATCATGCAGTAATAGCGCTCTAAAAGTTCTTCAGTTTTGAACACTGTTGAAGAGTTAAACCGGCATCCGCAATATTTATAGACTACGATCGACTGGATCTGCAAAATACCTATAGAATGCTCCGCCTGTCGGAGCTTTGGAGCTTGACATCGCCTGCCAAAGACATGTGGCAGCTTGATTGATTTTGTTGTTTCATCTAAGACCTCTAGTCAAAAGACGCGACGTATTGTTTACATATCGCTCCACAAAGACCAATGATTCGACAGCCTGTTGCTCCTACAGAGACACGCCCATCTTATTACCTGCGACGGATAATTCACGACCATGTCACTTCAGTATGCACTAGAAGCTGCAAAGCATGCATGACCCCCTATTGAAAAATAATCAAGCAATGATAGTGTGGTTGATGCCAACAAATCAATCAGTGTTCAAAATCTAGCATAATGAGCAGGTTCTTGCTGCTGGCAATAAATGTAGGTGCTCGTGAATAAACTGATGCCCTGAACTTAGCTTGCTTCAGGAATATGGCGATTACCATTGCGATTACGGATCGATGTTAAGTTTGGAAGAAAGAAACTGTTAAGAAAGTTATTTTAGACACCATGTCCGACTCTGACGAAGTAGATTTATAAGCTCGCATGCATTTCTTTCTTCTGTATGATTGTCGTTCTGCAAAACACCGGTTGCATGATTGGAGTTCATCATAATAGTCTAGGCATTGCACAAAATAAACTGCACAGTTTGAACACGAGATTGCCGTTTGTCATAGTTGTAGCTGGGACCTTGGAGAACATTTAAGAATGGAGGCATTCGAAAGTTCCATTAGAATTCAAAATGGCGACTTTTTTAAAATGGCGACCTGACGATAAGACATTCTTATAAATCATCGTATCATCCTCGAGTCTGGTGTCGCTTCTATATATTTCTGACTCGAATAACACGAATCCAAGGTCAAAAGCAACATTAGACATCAAAATTAAGCCAAAACAAGTATTTTTACATGCAAAACTTGCAAAATTGCTACTATAAATCAACAAATAGTTCTCTATCTCCATTGTCTGCTTTATAATTATCTTGTGGCATATTCCCTCCTAACACTGGATGGTTTCTAAAAGTTTTGATTATTATGCATCGGAACCATTGGGAATTGTCCTTAGAACTCAAAATGGCGGATTCTTAAAACATAATGTCGTCCTGCGTCAAAGACATTCGTACAAATTGTCAAGACATGACCGTAACTGTTAGTCGGGTGCGTCCTAGTGCTTCCTTTTCCCTACTTAGGTAAGATTTGATGTTTCATAGTTAAGGTTTTCTTACTTTATATAGTTTGATATTGATTTAAAAAAATTAAGATTTGTTGCTTAACATCATCATGTTTAGATCTGCATATTATGTAGTATCGTGGTGTTAAAATTTGGAACGTTTAGTTTTCTTAGTTAAGTTTGATTTATTATTATGGAATATCTACAGGGTGGTCCAGCATAAATGTCCCGACTTTGCACGCGTATAACTTCGCCAATTTTTAACATTTATTTATGCTTAATACATCAAATTAAAGATATTTCACTCAAGTATTAGCTCTAAAAAGTCGAACTGATACTAGTTTAGGTTTTAATTATGTACTTGGAACAGCGCTAGCTACCAATTTTTGTCATTACTGACGCAGTATGACGCGGTTTTTTTTTTCTACAACGCGCGTAGACACGATCATTTCGGGTATTTGTAGGGTCCCTACCATGAATATCTTCTCATCGAAAAACCACGTCCTTTAAATTTTGCCAACAGCGGTGCACTGTCATGCGCTGCTTCAGACGCTTGCACGCTGCCAGCCGTTTCTTTGCATAAGAGTTGGAGAGCTGGTTGGACTTCTCGTCGACGGATTACTTTAACTTTAGGCCAATATAATCTTTTCCAATACGTTATGCAGTGCTCCTATGACTGCCTGTTTTGCGCTGAATTTCCCTGGGAGATTTGCATGTAGGGCCTACCCTGGTCATTGTCTTGACTGCAAATTTACTCGGACACACGAGCAATGTCAGCGGATGTGCATGAGCGCCGCGAGCACCGATTCCCATGGTTTGCGGGTGGAAAGTCCTGTTTAATCAAGTTTCCGTTGCAGATAATTCAAGGTATTGTTTATTCCATCTTCTGCTAGAAAATTCGTTAATAATTTCAAACGAATTCAATCCATTATCAGTTCGTAAAATTAAGAACGAGACGCGATCATCGTATGTGAACGGCGCCAGATTGCGTCACAAATGACAGCATATGACAGACATTATATTTCTCGGGTTCTGTATAGAAAGGCACCCTATGTTCATTAATTAATTAATTATAATAAATTGTCTAATCTCATTATTGCAGCCTACCCTATATAAACATAGAAACATTCTTTTGTAATTTCTGTCATTTTGTGCTCATCCTAAGACAAATGCAACAGTCAAGGCTAAAGACATTCTATAGGTATTATATTGTATTTGATCAACTGCTTATTGTACCTGATAGCGGTGTGTCTATCAGTTTTTGTTACCATTAAAACGAATATAATAATAATAATAATAATAATAATAATAATAATAATAATAATAATAGCAAATTATGGTAGCTAGCGCTGTTCCGGGCATATAATTAAAACAAACTAGTATCAGTTTTACCTTTTTAGAGATAATACTAGAGTGAAGTACCTTTAATTTGATGCATTAAGTATAAATAACTGTTTAAAAATTGGCGAAGTTATACGCGTGCAAAGTCGGGACATTTATGCTGGGCCACCCTGTATATAAATAAAGGGAAGATTCTGCAACGTGTGTCTGTCTGTCTGTTTGTCCGGGATGCATTTCAACAGTTTTTTTTAGCTTTTCACTCCAAGCCTTCACTACTGTGTAGGTCTTGGCATGAGACACAAAGTCGAGGGGTTGGCTATTCTCTACCACCATGGGGGACAGGGTGGGGGCCGAAACCCCCAAAATGTTTTCAATAAAACGCAGCTATTGATTTGAAATTCTTTACCTAGATAGAGGGCCATCAGAACCACCCGGATCAGTGGTTGGCGAATCTCTACCACCATGGGGGCCAGGGTGGGGGAGCGAAAACACTAATTGTTGCTATAAACTTTCATTCGCTTGCCATAGTTTTGCAGTTAGACAGATTTTTACACGGGCCACCTCGCCTCCACCCAGCAGAAACTTCTGTCCACAGAGGCCGGGTGGGGGTGAGGGCTGTGCGGGATAAAATTTCCAGAATACCCTAATTTCACGGGTGGCGTACTGGTGGAGGTCGTAGTGTGGTGGGGTGTGGGATGGTGGGGTGGGGTGGGGTAGGGTGAGGAGTGGGGTGACGGGTGGGGTGACGGGGAATTGTCACGAAAATCATAATTTCACGGGTGGCGTTCTGGTGCAGGTCGGTGGGGTGGGGGTGGGGTAGAGAGCGGGTGGGGGAGGGGTGGGTGAGAATGAGGGGGTGGGTGATGAGGAATTTTTCTGAAAATCTTAATTTCACGGGTGGCGGTACTGGTGGAGGTCGGAGTGTTGTGGGGTGGGGAGAGGGGTGGAGGTGGGGGATCTGTACCAAGCCCAAATTTCACGGGTGGCGTACCGGTGGAGGTTGGAGTGTGGTGGGGTGTTGTGGGGTGGGGCTGCGGGGTGGGGTGGGGTGGGGTATGGTGTGGTTGTCGCCGGGAACGGGCTGAATCTTCTTTTTCTTCCTTTTCATCTCTTTCTCCTTCTTCCTCTTCGTCTTCTCTCATCTTTTTCCTCGTATCGATCGAACAGATCGCCACTGAATTAATTGATGCCAAGCTACAAACATATGAAGTTGAAATTAATCAATTGAAGTCGCAAAACACTCAGTTGATGTCTCGTCAGGATGACTTGGAAACATACTCGAAAGCTGACAACCTCCTCATATACGGGCTTCCTGAAATTTCCCTTGCAGAGAAGGCTTCTAACACACACGGATCCTATGAATCGTCTGATGCCACTTGTGACTCGGTAATAGCGCTCTGCAATGAACACCTCGGAATCAACATTACCAAGCAAGACATTTCCACGGCGCATAGAATCCATGCTGGAAAGTCACTCAAGACTCGTCCGTTTGTCGTAAGGTTTACAACACGACGGGTGCGCGATCAAGTCTATCGTGAGAGAAAGTCACTACGAGAGATCGGCCCCAACCATCCGCCGATATACATCAACGAACAACTTACGAAACGTACATCGGACATATTCTTCAATGCGCGGAAACTCCTAAGAAGTAAGAAAATCGCAGGAGCATGGACGATGAATGGCCAAGTCTACATAAAGCGAACGGCTTTGGCAAGCGAGAAACCCACCCGAATCGATGACCTCAGTGACCTGCCGAAACCTGACTAAACCCTTGTGGATTCTTTTCAAAGTCACTCTGTGCAAGTTTTCATTTTTTCTAATTTCTCACTTTATTGTCAATTTCACAACTAGTTTGTATAATTATTATTTTCTTCACCTTATTCTATTCTGTGGATGTCTAGCACTGATCCACAGCGACCTACGTTATTGACTTGTGCGTGCACAACTGAATCATCAGTTGAACAGCATTCTCTAACCATGTTAACTTGTAGTGTTTGCGCATGTGAATTTTATGTAAATTGCCGGTGTACTTATACTTTAACTCTAGAATGGCGTTGCAGTGAATGTTTAAATAGGGCTTGTAATTTGAATTTCTCTGTTGCCAATGATGCTGAATCTATGCCCATCCCTGTTAATAAGGATGTCCCTGATTGCTATAAAAGTTCTAGATTAGATTTATTTAAATGTGAAGATGTACATCGACCATTACTTAATAACAAGGACTTGGACCCTGATGGAAATTACTTTTGGAATATTGCTAAAGAAAGTGACTATTTTACTTCGTCTCAGCTCTCATCAAAATTTGCTAATTACCCCTCCTCTTTCTCTCTGATGCACCTCAACTGGCGTAGTATTTCTCCTAAAATTAGCGAGATCCAAATTTTATTACATCAGCTTCCGGTTTCTGTCCTTGCACTTACTGAAACCTGGCTAACTGAATTAGTGTCTGACACAATTCACATCCCTGGCTACAACTTCATACACAAGAGCAGAAAACAGGGGATAGGAGGAGGTGTTGGATTTTTAGTAAGAGAGGATATTACATTTTCTAAAATTGAGCAAACTAGCACTGAACCAGATTCATTTTAAAGTCTATTTATCAATATACCTCAACACAAATCAAGGGATAAGCAAATTGGTGTTATATACCGACCCCCTGGACTGAATGTAAATGAATTTAATACGGATCTTGAAGTACTTCTAAACACTTTTAATAAGAATACTAATAAGACCAGAGAAATTTTCTTGGCTGGTGATTTTAATATTGATTTGTTGGCTTCTGGTAATCATTCCCCTACAAATGAATTTATAGACTGTATGGCTACCTATCATTTCTTTCCATTGATCCTACGACCAACCAGAATTACCCCGACTACTGCCACGCTAATAGACAACTTCTTCACTGACTCTCTTAATTCTGTTATTGACTGCTATAATAACTTCTGAAATATCTGATCACCTGCCTAAAATAACCTGGACTAACAATGTTTCTCACACATTGCATAACATAGGTAAGACTGAAATGAAGAGAAATTTCACTGATGAAACCTCTGCTACTTTTAGAAATAACTTATCTAACATTGATTGGAATCCAGTTTTGCATTTGTGTAATGAAAATAAACCAGACATGGCATATAATCTGTTTTTGAAAATGGTCAGGCTAAGCTACGATGAAGCCTTTCCTCTTAAGCCCATTAAAATCTCAAAAAGCAATACCTTTCACCAACCATGGATGACACGAGGTCTATTAAAATCTACCCAAAAAAGGAAGCACTATACATTAAATATATAAAAAAACCTACCATTGAAAATAAAAACAAATTTACTACTTACCGTAACAAATATAAATTAATTCGTACAAATATAGAACGTTCTTACTATTCAAGTGAATTCATGAAACATAGTAAGGACATTAAAAAAACCTGGCAGGTTATTAGAACAGTAATTAAGTCAGCTAAGAAGGACACACTTATTAATGAAATTAATCTGGATGGAAATTTAACAAATGACCCTTTAGTAATGGCTGAAAAATTCAACTCATACTTTACAGGCTTAGCGAAATCTTTATCATCCAAAATCCCCTCATCTGAGAAATGCTTTCAAGACTATCTCCACCCATCCTCCTCTAATTCCTTTGCCCTACTTTCAACTACCTCCCAGGAAATATTAGCAATTAATAACTCTCTTAAATCGACTCACAGTTCTGGCACTGATGATTTGAATCCTATGGTATTATCACCGATTGTGGAACTTCTTGCCAGTCCGCTGGCTGAAGTGATTAACTGTTCACTAAAAAATGGGATCGTTCCATCAGAAATCAAGCTTGCCAAAGTTCTCCCCATTCACAAACAAGGTGCCAAAAATGAAATTAATAATTACAGACCCATTTCTATACTACCTTTTTTCTCCAAATTATTTGAAAGAGTAATGTATGACAGATTACTTTCATACATAAAGCATAAGGACATATTATATCCGTTTCAGCATGGCTTTCAGCCGGGTCACTCTACCTCCATGTCACTGATTGATATACAGGACAAAATTACCAAGGCCATAGACAATAATGAATACTCAGTTGGTATCTTCCTTGACCTTGCAAAGGCGTTTGATACTGTGGACCACAAAATACTTTTGTATAAACTTGAACACTATGGTATTAGAGATAATGCACTTCGATGGCTTAGGCCTAGTAGTTATTTGGACAATCGTCTACAGCAGGTGCTTTGTAATGGAAAATTGTCTAACTTTCAAACTATAGAATTTGGAGTACCTCAAGGCTCTATCCTTGGTCCTCTCTTGTTTTTAATCTATATCAATGACCTCCCAAATTCATCATCCATCTTACACTATATTCTATTTGCAGATGATTCTAATGTATTTTTATCGCATGCCTCCTTTGATCAGCTTATTCAGCTAGTCAATAATGAATTAATATCAGCTAGTGATTGGTTCAAGGCAAATAAACTTTCATTAAACCTATCTAAAACTAATTATATCATATTTCGCTCAAATAAAAAACCAATACCTATAACAAATAATGAGCTGCTTATTGACAACAAAGTTATTCCTCAAGTTTACACGACAAAATTCCTTGGCGTTCATATTGATCAGCACCTAAAATGGAAAGTCCATATAGACGAAATAAGTATAAAAAAAATCAAAAAGCATAGGCATTATTAAGAGAGTCTCTTACTTGCTTCCCTCTCATGTGCTTATCAATCTATATTTCACCCTAGTCTATCCATACCTTACTTACTCTAATTTAATTTGGACTTCAACCTATGATACCCATCTCCATGTTTTAAGGACCTTGCAAAAAAAGCCATACGAGTTATCACTAAATCCACTGTTAATTGTCATACTGGTCCCCTATTTGCTGAGCATAAACTCCTAAATATTAAGCATGCAGATTAGATTTGAACAGACATCTCAATTTATGTATCAATACATCAATAACCTCCCTTCTTCCTTTGCATCCTACTTCTCTCCTGCATTGCATCCTGGACTCACTAGAGGTAATAGAGACTTTAGTATTATTTTTGCAAAAACAATTGTTCGGAAATTTTCCATTAAATTCCAAGGCCCTGTCATATGGAATAAATTTCCGATTCACATTCGTAAGGCTACTAACTTAACTCACTTTAAACACCTGTTACGTGTGTATACATTATGTAATGTTTTCTGTTAATAGCATGAGGGGTTACCCATGCTAATGATGATTTATTTGATTGTTTGATTGCTTTTGCTTTATTTTGTTCTTTCTCTGAGTTTTTCATGTAGTGTTAACTACATTAATTTTTTTTATAATAAATTTTTTCTTTCTTTCCCTAGTTAAGTAATATCTCTGCATTCCAATACTCCCTTCAGCTTTCACTTTCTCACTTCACTTTGTTAATTAGGCCCCTGCTTTGCGGGACTTGTCCCTTTTGGTGTGCCTATTTGCTCCCTCACTCTTATAATACCTATTCACTTTGAGTATTTTTCTTATTGCGAATTATGTCTATACTTTGTTAAACATACATGTATAAAATTGTTGGGATCAATAAAAATATGTCTATGTCTATGTATTCAGACTTTCGCCTTCCTGTACTCCTTTGCATTCTACTTTACAGTCTTCTTATTCTTCGAATCTTCCTCGCATTCTTCACGAATTCTTCTTCACAGTCTTCTTATTCTTCGAGACTCGCTGCTATGGACGGCCATCGAAGGAAATATGGAAAGGGAAAGGGAGGATAAAGGGAGGATCAAGACAGACGATGCTGGATTGGATGATGACTGCTGGATTATATGCCGCCTGGATATAATAATATTGATAATAATATTGATAATGATGATGATGAGGATGATGTTGACGATGATGATGATAATGATGATGATAATGATAATGGCCTAATGATAATAATATTAATGACATTAATAACAATAACAATGGGCTCTCTTTGTCTCTGTCTACAGGGATGGGCAGTAATTTAATTGAGTAATTGAAATTACGTAATTTAAATTACAATTGTAATTGGTAATTTGTAATTTGATGCTCTGCGTCAAAGTAATTTGTAATTTGCAATTCAATTACATTTCTTCCTGTAATTTGTAATTTCAATTACATTCTGCAAAATCAAATTACTTTGAATGGCCTATATTAAAATTCTTTGATGAATCATGCGATCCTTGCAACAGTGAATCATCCGTATTTTAAGTTATGTGGCTACCTGCACAGTTTGCAGACCAAACTAAAAGAATACACGGGTTGCTAGTAACAACATCTGAATATAGCCTACCACCGGTAGCGAACAAATACTGAGCATCTAGTGGTCATGAAGAAGAAGAGGAAGAGGAAGAGGAAGAGGAAGAATTTAATGGTTTTAATGTGCAGCGTGTTAGTGACCATACATTAATTAAGTCGACTAGCAGAAACAAAAGCGATTTAGAAATCTTGTAGCATATGGAATATGACAAAAAAGGGAACTAATAATGCCTCATATAGCTCTACAACTACTAACAAATTCTTTAAATACAAGTTAATGATGCCCTGCCTTTGTCTGCACCAGTAGTTAGATATCTATGCTCTTTAGTTTTACAGGCATGATTGCAAGGCATAACAAAACGATCAGATAGGCCTAACTTGTTTGAATGGCTGCTGCTTCTAAAAGAAAGCTAGATCTACCCAATAAATAATGATACACATAGAAATAAGGGAAAAGGCATGCACTTCCTGCCTGAGGTTTTTATTCCATTGATTTAAGCCCCAAAGTAATTTGTAATTGATGTAATTGAAATTACGTAATTTGTAATTTGAGGCTCTGAGTCAAAAGTAATTTGTAATTCAATTACATTTTCTCCAGTAATTGGTAATTTGTAATTCAATTACATGCTGCCCTGTAATTTGCCCATCCCTGTCTGTCTATCTGTCTCTCTGTCTGTCTCCGTCCCTCTCTTTCTGTGTATCTGCTTGTCTCACTCTCTCTCACACTCTCTCCTTCACGCACGCACGCACGCACTCACTCACTCACTTTCTCTCTCTCTCTCTCTCTCTCTCTCTCTCTCTCACACACACACACACACACACAAACACACTCTGTCTGTCTCTCTCTGTCTGTGTCTCTGTCTGTCTGTCTGTCTATCTTTCTCAACCGCAGCAGAAGGAACAGTAGTAGCATGTCGCCTGACGACCATGTCAGTTATCTGCAGAAATACGATAAAGTAGCACACGCGGTTTCTTTCCTGAACAGTGTGACCAACGTACCTTATGATCCGCTCTGTTATAAAATATCTCTACCTGTCAACATTGATTAGCTTGCTTATTGAAGCTCCATTCTTCAATTTTATTGTAATTATATCTACAGAAATCGAATAATAGTCAGAAATAAAGATTGCAAAGTACAAATGTCAGGCTATAAGCTTACTCCACACGTCGCAACAATCAATAGTTTTGTAATTCACCCGTCTGCTTATTATGAATCGTCATAGTATACGCCATACGCATGCCGTTTATGACGTCATCGGTGCATCATATTATGTCTTAGAGACTTAGACTTATCATTAACGGCGCCGAACCTTACGTGCAACCGTCATTGAATTTCTATGTCGCTGTGACCGGATCCTTAGACGTTGAGTCTTATTGGATATCATTGTAAGTGAGTAAGTAAGTAAGTAAGTAAATATAGCCGTTATTACTCCATGGAATATTGACAAACAAAAATCAGTATAGCACATGACGATCATGATGATGGTTCTCTGCCTGAAGGCAAGTTCATTGGCTTTACGCCCCTGAGGATGAGATGAGTGAGGTGGTTTCCCGTTGCCTTCTCCACAGACAGTCACGCGCGCCCCTAGAACTACATAGTTCTATGTTTTTTTTGCGAAACTGAGAAAAACGAATTTTAAGATTTGGTGACGAAAATGTTTTTCCCTGTTTCATTGATGGCGATTAAATTTACATTTCCGGACAACACTGTTTTTCCCTAGTATGATCATAATGTTTATTTTTATCACAATTTAAATTTAATATGAGTAATTTATATAAAATTATGGCAGGGGTGACACTTTTTGGACATAGAGCAGTAATAGCATTAATAATGTCGCGATTATGGACACAGAAAACTATACTATTGCGTACTATGTCCACTACCAACTCTATTACGCAACAATTTTGAAGCGACGTCATACTGTCATATTTCCGTTTGGCTGGAACTTTTTTACAGAATACTATAATA
Organism: Lumbricus terrestris; assembly: GCA_949752735.1. Lineage (NCBI taxonomy): Eukaryota > Metazoa > Annelida > Clitellata > Crassiclitellata > Lumbricidae > Lumbricus > Lumbricus terrestris. The sequence goes on along the minus strand of OX457045.1, from coordinate 19,586,860 downwards.
TTTCTTAAAAGCTATCCTTTTAATCTTAGATTCGCACTGCCGGTTAAAACAATTGTCTACATTTCGGTTTTTTGCAAGTTGCCAAAGCGTCACCATTACTTCAGGCAATAAATCCGGGTCACGTGTTGTAATCTCTCACTGCTATTGACCATGGACATAACGCAGTATAGAAATATTTCACACATCCATAAATCGCTGTTATTTTTGAGGACATAGCCCATGTCACCTAACAAGCACGTGACACAAATTACACTTTCTGTTGGTTGTGTACATGTGCCTCTTTAGCATTGAAGGACCTTCCAAATTTATGGACATAGAACTATTCTGTCCTGGCACATAGAGCTTTACAAAGCGTTTCCAGTTAAGCTAGACGGCTGAGGACATAGCCCATGTCACCCCCATAACGGATATAGCGTTAGGTTGATTTTTCAAAAAAGTGGACATCTATATCTATAAGAAAGGACTTGGCTGGCTTTGTCCAGAATGCACGCTCGCAGTTTTGCAGCTACTCACCTTAAACATTCTACATAAATAGACTTTCACTCAAATTACTTAGGCGCGCTATTTTGACCTCCTTATTCACTGTAGAACTCGAGATATTAGACATTTTAATTTTTGCCGTGTTAATTTCGCGATCGCTGCAAATGCGACGCCATTATTTGAATCGTCGTGCAATAACAAATGACGTCATTTTTCGCCAAAGCTTACGCAGCGCAACCGCCCTGGGAAAGATACATGCCTTAGGCCAAGGAGTATATACGCTAAGAGGGGCCCCATGCAAAATGAGTTTAACCAGCAGAATTTGGGAAGACCTTACAGGATGGAGCTGGGTTTGGGGACGAAAAATCAAAATTTCCCGTGCAACGCCGGGTACCCCAGCTAGTAGTACTATATAATTCTAAGGGCGCGAGTGAAGGGTAAGAAACTTGCCCAAGGTCGCTCCGCAGGAGCTTGCGCCCCTGCGTCCCACACGTGCTAGCCCGAGATATCTAAATCTCTGAATGTCAACTCCCAACCAGGGGCTTGAACCGCACATAGCACATAGAAGTAGTAATAAATTAAATTGACACACATGCTAATAATATTTGAGTATTTATGAGGATTTATATAGCGCTTCTTGCAGAATAACTTTTCAGAGGCGCTCATATAGTGGGAACTTAAGAATGAAACAATAGGAGTAGGGCCTAAGGTTGCCGATACGGCAGCGTTCCTCAAATCCGCTTTATCTAAGGCCTTTGATGTCAAAGAGTTATTTTCACGACAGTTCTACAATTACATCTGCAGCAAAACCGCCCCGAACAAAAAACAGCAGTGCCGGCGTTAGCACCCCCCGAACCCCCCGGCCGGGGGGGGCCTCGAGATTGAAGGGGGCCCCCAAATTTAGCTGGTCAATATATGCCTAGTTTGGACTGTACAGATCCGGTCTGGTGCATGCCTCAACTAACCATATGGCACTGCCATAGCAGACCTAATGCAAATATCATACTGATTTGGGCGTAAGCATAAAACCATTAGAGTTTTAAAGGGGCCCCCAAATTTAGCTGGTCATTATGCCTATTTGTGACTGTACAGATCCGGTCTGGTGCATGCCTCAACTAACCATATGGCACTGCCATAGCAGACCTAAAGCAAATATCATACTGATTTTGGGCGTAAGTAGGCCTATAAAGCCATTTAAACCAACTCGATCAGGCAATTTCGTCCACATTCTCAAACACAACTTTTGTAAATTTTAACTTATTCTAATTGCTAATTGGATGAGGCCTCAAAATAAAACCTGCGTTAGGTCCAAACATTAAAGCCTGTGTAAGGTCCCAGATGTCCTTGGTATGTGTCTGATCTCAAATTTGCAATGGCCTCAAGTGTAGCTGGTAATTATACATTTCATTACTGTTCATTCCTGAAACCACGCACCGAATTATGTTTTAACGCAAATCATACAAAATAATAGTACGCAAACCAATTAAGCATTGTCCTTCAACCAAAGAGGAGACTTTGGGGGTGTGGACAGAGGCATGGCCCCACAATTTGTGGTTGGGACGGAATCCTTGTATCCTCAATATTTCAGAAATATTTCATAAGTATCATCCACTGCCCATCAATTATAGATCTAATCATTTTGTTAAGATAACAGCCTATAAATGCTACCATTACAGTTGGCAAATCGGACAAATATAAACAATGGAGAGGGGACACAATGAAGTCCTAAACCACGACTAACAGCATTGAAAAATGAGCAATTTTTGTAAAGACGACAGCTTAAAATTCTACCATTACAGCATGGAAATTCGAAAAAACTTAACAATTGGGAGGGGACATTTATTGAAGTCTTTCAGCACTTATATTATGAGAAATTTTGCTGAGGTGACAGCTCAAGGTATGGGGGCCTCAAGTTTTTTTTTGGGGGGGGGCCTCCGATACCCTAGCGCCGGCACTGAAAAACAGTCACTGAAAACAAAACTCTATCCCAAACACGCAGACTCCAGTCAACGGATTCTGGTCTGTAGGTGATAGTTGTCATCATTAGAAGAAAGAAACTACACGCTCGTCGATTCGACGTAATATTATATACTACTCTTTTTGCGAAAAGTACGAACACTGATATGTAAAGCAGGCATATATGCTGGCGTATACAATGTATTGCATGCATGGGCTCGCGTGAATCGAAGTCCGCTCTCTCTTCTCAGCTCAAATTCACTTCCTTCTTTCAAAAGCGGCTGTAATTACTTACTATTTCTCATTGGTTTTCCAGTGGCGGCGCCAGGATTTCAGGTTTGGGGGGCTCAAGTCCTTCCTCTCTCCCAGGGGCACAACTAGAATATTTTCCTTGTGGGTGCTCATATTGCAAGCGCCGAAGACGCGAAGCTGCGAGTGCCAAAGTCACTAAGCTCATACCGATGAGTAAAGATCGAAAGCCATCTTAATACTTAGTCCTTCAATCCATGGTTCAGGTCTGCACATCGGGCAACGCATCTCCTCCACTCGTCCCCGTCAATCGCCAGTTAATTTGTTGCGTTGTTTCTGCTGCGCAAGTTTTTATCCGGGGGTTGCAAGTCCACCGCGGAACCCTCCTCCTTTCGCCTGGCTCGGGACAGGCTCAGGCTATTCTAAGATACCCTGCAGAGGCGAAAGCCATCGGGCATATTTTTTAACCAAAGTAGACATATGCGAAATCACGTGATCAAGGAAAGCAACTAGATGACAATATACAATGTGTAGCTCCAATTTCCTATCTATACATTGCTCTGCTAATCATCGGCACACAACTGATGACGTTCGAAAAAGCCATGACGAATATGTAGGTATAGACTATGCCTACATTTCGACGGATTATTTTATCATAATGCAGAATATGGACAGTTATTTCAGACAAGTTGGAGTTTACTGCTTCCAGACTCGCGTACTGAACTTTTCGTTGGATTTCTCAAGGATTTCACGCTGGCTAGAAGGTTTTTGCTACAAGTCGCTTTGGCCACGTGACTGCATCAGCGAACATCCCTATGATGCACAGCCGAGTCGTGCCGTATACGCCGTGCGTGTACGCCGCTGCTAGCCGGTGTTTACATCTCGCCGGAGGACGGCTCACGCGGGTCAGTGGAGTGACCTCGACTGTTGTCAATCAATCAATCAATCAATCAATCACATGAATTTATATAGCGCCCCTTCGGCGGCGCTTCCAACTACCGACGACAAGCGACGAATACCTTCTTCTATACTACACGCATCCTTGCCTGAGCCTCGACGATTAGCCGGACGAGCGTCAACTACCACCTACCAGATACTCCGATCAACCACGCCATCTACCAGCTGTCTACGGGAATCCGAGAGTTAACTCTACGTGTTTGCTAGGGCTCGCCACTGGTGACTCTTTCAGCTTACTGCGTTTTGTTTTGCAACTTGTTATTTTTTGCTCGCTTTGACACTTAACATCATTTCGGCAAGTTAGCGCAGAGAGCGAAGCGCCTCTGAGTAGATATCTCGAAGAGGCGCTATATAAATTCTCAGAATGAAGAATATGCTGGCTTCTGCAGACGTTTCTCAAACCCTATACGATGTACGTCGCAATGGTGGAAGCAGTTTTGAAATCGTCGCGTCCGGCCTATGCTCGATGCCCATTGTCCACTCTATACTGACTATTGCAACTCTCTGTTCTTAAACCTTGACTCCTCACAACTTAAGCGCCTCCAACTCATTCAAATTTCTCTAGCTAGAGCCGTCACCAGAACACCCAGACATCATCACATCACCCCCATCCTCAAGTCACTTCACTGGTTGAAAATCCCAGAGCGAATTCACTTCAAAGTACTCTCCTTAACCTACAACTCTTTGCAATGCTCCCAGCCAAGATATCTTCTCGAAATGTTCATCATCCAGCCTACCCGATCATCCGCCTGCCTTACACTCTCTCGACCGCCGGTCACAAGTCATCTCAAGTTCTCCAACCGAGCCATATCCAACTCAACACCACGCCTTTGCAATGATCTGTCTCCTGAATTCCGATCCTTTTCAGTCCCTCCATCATCACTACTAATCACACACCACCACCTTCCTCAGGCTCCTCTATCCATCACACCTTGGACTTTTCATTCGAAACTTTAGACCTGGACGACGGTTGTTCTTTGTATAGGGCCAATGTCTATCTTCTGCGAAATCGTGACTTATATTATGACGGAAATGGCTTTACTCTCTTGCTTCAGCAGTGCCTAATCTACTCCCCCACCTTTGGGAATAAGGTATTGGGGAGGGGTTAAAAAAGCGTTCGCCGATCTACTCGTATAATGCTATTCTATTTTGAAACGTAACACGTAGGTGTACATCCTTCTGCCGTTCCTCACTCTTCTCTGCAACACTTCGCTTCGTGAAGGGTTCTTGCCGTCTTCCCAGAAGCGCTCGATCATCACTCCTATCCTTTAGCAGCCGACACTGGATCCGGCTGTTCCGTCTAGCTATAGGCCGATAGCTAACGTTACTTTTATTTCTAAGATTATTGAAAAACTGGTTGCTAGTCAGCTGCTAAACTATCTGGACACCAATAAATTGCTTCCTCCCCGCCAGTCTGGGTTTCGCAAGGGCTATTCTACTGAGTCCCTCCTTCTCCACCTCCTCGCGGATGTATATGGCGCCATCGATAGGTCCCAAGTCACTCTACTGGCCTTCAGTGGCGTAACAATAGGGTAGACTGGGTAAGACAAAGTCTAGGGGCCCCCGAGTTTAGAGGCCCCAGAGGGGCCCCCGAGTTTGCAAGACTCCGAAAAAAATGTTAAATACATGTAAATATTGAGATTAAGTAGACTATACCGTGTCAGACTCTCAGTACGGTTGCCCGAGAACCCCTCAAGTTCCGTCAACCCGACACGACGCGACGAGTCGGAGACGCCCAGCTCCAGCAGTGCACAGCACTAATGTTTAATTAGTGATAACTTTCCGGTCCCGAAAATGACGTCATTGCATTTGCATGGTGTTGACATGATTTTAGACAAACTTATTTCCGTGAAATAAATTGCGCCTATACTTAACTTCAGTCGCACATGTCATAATTGTCATTTCAGCCTTGTTAGGAACTTACAGTTTACGGTAATTTGTACTTGTATCTTGTTCATATACATCAGCATTTCAGTAAATTAATAAGTAATGATACATTTCAATAAGTACCGTAGGGAGAGGGCCCCACCTTCATATTTTGTCTAGGGGCCCCCGAGTTCTTAGTTACGCCACTGCTGGCCTTACATGATGTTAGCGCCGCTTTTGACTCTGTGGACCATGATCTTCTCCTAAGTCGTATTTCATTATCTTTTGGGATTAGGGATTTACCGCTTGAATGGATCACTTCCTATCTATCGGAGCGCACCACCTCAACTATTTTCCACTCAACTCGGTCTCCTTGGTGTGCTGCTCCTTTTGACCTCCCCCAGGGCTCCGTCCTGGGGCCTCTTCTTTACCTCCTCTTCACGGCTGACATAGAGGCCCTATGTATACTTGCCGCTTGTTCCCTCAAGAGTCACTCTTACGCTGATGACGTTCAGTCCTACACTCATTGTTCAGCGTCCCAAGCTGCCTCTACCGTCCGACTTATGTCACATGCCACTGACGGTCTTACTGCCTGGATGTCATCCAACCGACTCCGCTTAAACCCTTCTAAAACCCAATATATCTGGCTTGGAACTCGTCAAGAACTGGGTAAGATTGATCTGGGGTCTCTAGCCTCTGAATTCTCCACCTTTGTTTTTTCCACATCTGTGCGTAATCTGGGTATCGTCCTGGACTCGGAGCTGTCTTTTGTTGATCATCTCAAGGCATTGACTCGCTCTTGTTACTACCATTTGCGTCAGCTGCGAGTCGTGTCTCGCTCTCTGTCTTCCTCTTCCGCTTCCACCTTGGTCCATGTCTTTATTGCTAATCGATTGGATTACTGTTCTTCTCTCTACTTTGGCCTTCCTCAGGTTCGTTTAAGTGGTTTGGAGGGGGTCCTGCGGGCGGCTGCGCGCTTGGTGGGTGGCGTCCCTAAGTTTGGCCACATTTCTGACTATATTCGTGATGTCTTACACTGGCTTCCGGTTCAGTCACGCATTCATTTCAGGGTTACTTCTTTTACTTGGCGCTGCGTCTTGGGCACAGCACCTCCCTATCTCTGTGAGTTCTTCACCTTTACCTCAACTGCTGTGGATCGCCGATCTCTGCGCTCGGCCTCTAGAGGTGACTTTATGGTTCCTTATGCCGGCACTGCTACTAGGCAGAACAGGGCATTTTCGGTCACTGGACCTTCCGCTTCGAATGACCTTACATCTAACCTGCGTTCCCACCCTCGGAACATGTCTGGCTCTTTCTATAGATTGCTCAAGACTTTTCTTTTTGACCGGGCTTGTGTCGGGAGCGCATCTGAGTAGACTCCTTGAAGGGGCGCTATATAAATTACATAGATAGATAGATAGATAGATAGATAGATAGATAGATAGATAGATAGATAGATAGATAGATAGATAGATAGATAGATAGATAGATAGATAGATAGATAGATAGATAGATAGATAGATAGATAGATAGATAGATAGATAGATAGATAGATAGATAGATAGATAGATTGATTGATTTAATAAAAATGGCGATTTCAAATATTAATAAGGTGTTATAAACACGTCGCTCTTATCAAGACGTGAACGTGAGCAAATCAAGTTACTTCTATAGGCTTAGTAGTCAGTGAATTCGACGCAAAGAAAGCTAATCTAGTACTAGTAAGTCGATAGCTAAGCGCCACTTTGGTGCACTGCAGTTTCATTCTTTATTGTGTTGAGATCTCGTTACTCATCGGTGTGATGATGATGGTGCTCTGCCCGAAGGCAGGTTCATTGGCTTTTTACGCCCAAGGGGATGAGATGAGTGAGGTGGTTTCCCGTTGCCTTCCCCACAGACAATGATGGGTAAGCAACTTGCTTAAGGTCGCTCCGCAGGAGCTTGCGCCCCTGCGTCCCACACGTGCTAGCCCGAGATATCTAAATCTCTGAATGTCAACTCCCAGCCCGGGGCTTGAACCGCAGTCCGTTGCAACCAACAGACGAATGCCGTCCTCGCTTACCGTTGTAGCTAACTACTCATCGGTGTATGAAATTAATATTTGTGAGGCAAAATCGGCTTGTCCTCTTGCACTATATTATTAGTCGTACGTAGGCGTAGGCTAACGGTTATTACCATGTCAAAAGTCGACTTCAAGTCGGAAGTCGGTTGTTTTTCTGTCAAGTCGGGTCAATTCATTTTGACCCTATTATAAGTCGTCGACTTCAAGTCCACCTCAAGTCAATTTAGGGTCAAGTGGGGTCAGATTGACTGCCCAAAGTCACTCCCAGGTCTAGCCATAGTCCAATACTTAACCAAAGCGTCCCTAATTCTTAAAGTCATCATTTCATTAGGAACAACAACAGTTACTGAAGTAGAATGCTAGCCAACTTGTAGCAGTTAAGAGAAGATTATAGACTACATTAATAAAACTTCCTTAACTTTGAGTAGGCCTTATAGGGGAGAGTTGCCGTGATAGTTGCCTTAATTGGACCACAGCCAATTTACACTCTAGATGGACTTTACACATATTTTCAAGTGTTGCAAACTCCAAAACTCCACCTCTCACTATCTCCCCACAGGTCTTTCACTCAAAACTGAAAATATTGCTTTTTCACAAATCCTATCCTGATTCTTCCTCTTCTCCTCACTTCCCTCGTCATTTCAACTCTAAACATCACCCACCTTAGCCGTCCATCTATCTGCCGGTGTCATGAAACGGAGTATCCCCCCTGAAAGCTATCCGGGGGGATGAATTAGTCTATCCCACCGGATGGAATTAACCGGTCTATACTATCCGGGGGGATAAACTATTCTATCTCCATTTTTGAAAAAGGCGCATAATAAAAATATTTATGCTGTAATCAAAATTTTAAGTGACTCTAATTGTTTTAAGGGTACTAGGCAATGCTCAGATAAAGGCAACTCGAATTTATTCAGTGACTCTGAGTGTTTTTAAGTGTTTTTAATGTTTTAAGTGCTCTAAAAACAGGGCAAAACAAATTATCTAGTCGGAAAAAACATACCAGTTAGTGTCATTGTTCAAAACAAAGCAGATGAAAATTAATTTGCAAAAAAACTACACGCGGAAGCGTTTTTTTCGACTTTTTTAATTTTGGGGGGATACAATTAATACGGGGGATACTCTATATCGTGACACCGGCATGACTCTCCGGACTTGACCCGCTACCTATCGATCTTGTTTTGACAGAACACCTGAATTAGCTGGTTCCCGCGACTTGGTTTTTGTGGGCGGTGTAGAAGTCTCGAGATTACGATTACGATTGTATTCTTGCACAATTGAATATTTATCGTATCGCTGTAATCAGTTTTGCGGAAGAGGCCTACTAAACATTTATTGAATTGCGGTAAAAACTATATTTCTTGTAGTTCTGATGTAATTTTTGCTGTAGAGTATATAGCTACTATCTTAACACTGTAACACACTGTAGGAAACTTTAACATCATAGCCTGTCTCGCTTTAGTTGCATTCGCTTGAAACCGAATAAAACGTATTTGAAAACGTACAGCAAACAATAATATTATTTCACAATTCAAATTGTAATAGAAGAGTAGGTTATTCTGGCAGAGAAGAAAAATCAGACGTTGAATATCGGTTCCGGGAATACCAACAAGTTTAGTTCGGACTCCGGCAACGACACAAGTATCTGTATAATTTCTTCGACAGCGTCTTCGCGGCGTTACGAAATTCACGCTGTGTCATCACGTATAGGATAGAATGGACAGGTGGGTGACAGTAGACCATCCACTTAACAACAAAATCACTCGCGTTGTTGTGGCAATACGCATCATAAATCTTCGAGCAAATAGCGAATGCGAGAGTGTGTACAGCGTGAGGCATGATCAGGATCGTATAGGCCCCAGCGTAGATACCAACATTGCGCATGCTCCGAATCAAATCATTTCTACGCTTGTTCGACTGGTCAGAATTCACTCTGGGTGCGTTGTGATCCACTGGTGGACGAGTTTGTATTGAAGACCCAACATGTGTCAGCTTCGCAGTAGATTGATCCGAGCCTTCACTGACACTAAGACTGACAGT